>WHYT01017295.1:156200-175429 GCA_009806455.1 Tetrax tetrax
TTCTCCAGGCTGAACAGCCCCAACTCTCTCAGCCTGTCTTCATAGGAGAGGTGCTCCAGCCCTCTGATCATCTTCGTGGCCCTCCTCTGGACCCTCTCCAACTGGTCCATGTCCTTCTGATGTTGGGGACTCCAGAACTGGACGCAGTACTCCAGGTGGGGTCTCACCAGGGCAGAGTAGAGGGGGAAAGACTTGACGTCTTTCAATGAAATGCGCTTGGTTTCAGCCAGGAGCTGTTGTCATTAGGTGTAGGACGAGTGGAGACTCTCTTTGTGGAGACAAGTGTTAGGAAATGTGGATGCAAAAGATGGAACATGACAGTGGAGTGAGCAGTTACACACCTTGAACAAACTTTTTTCAGCTTTTTAGGGGTAAACGCATTTCTCTTGGTCATTGCTTTTCACCAGGTGCAGGTGAAATAATGCAGGGACTGCTATTCAAAGTCATTTGGTTGTCACTTTGCCATGATAAGCCGTCAGGTTTTGCAGGAGATTTATTTTGAGAGATGCGTAACAAAAAAAATGAATTCAGGGATTGGAAGACCTGATTTACAAAGAAAGAATAAAAATACCGCATGTGCATTATTTATATGTGTCCCAGGGAGACACGGAAAGCACCTGCGTGTCTCAGCACGGTGTAAATGCGGGTTGGGATGAAGCTGTAACTGTGAGGAACGGGGTGAAGTTCAGAGATTATAAATAAATGCGGGGAAAAGGATGGGGAAAAAACCTCCCTGAAATAGAGGTGTCATGGGCTGCAGAATATTTTATTTACTGTAATGAGACTTCAAAAACTTCAGCAGACGGCGTTCTTGAGACCTCACGCTGCAACAGTTCTGCGTTGGCTGGTTGGACCTTCTCCACGGCGTAACGGGTGTCTCCCCCTTGCTGTCCTGTGCTGCATCTCTGACGGTGGCTTTGCTTTGCGTTTCAGGGCTGCTTTCGGCAAAGAGTCCGAAGTTCTCATTGGCAACCTGGGAGATAAACTCATCCCTCAACAGGAGATCCTGCGGGACGTCAGTGATCTGAAGGCCTTGGCCAACATGCACGAGAGCCTGGAGTGGTTAGCAGGCCGCACCAAGGCAGCCTTCTCCAGTCTCTCAGCCACTCAGAGTAAGTAGCTCCCACAGGAGATCCTTTGTCTTAGAAATGGAAAGCAGCATAAATATGCAATTTTAGCAGGAGCGGGCATCTTTTGTTCTTGATTTCAAAGCGGGTTTATGTCAGAGGGAAGTAGAAAGCAAAGCAGCTTCGTCTCTTTCTTCCTGGTGAATGCTGTGGTGTGACATCTGCTCGGGCTGTGGTGGGCACCACGTGAGGGTGCCAGGAGCATCCTTTCCAGCATGAGCTCTGAAGGGTTGAGCTTTTTAGCAGTCCCTGCTAATGACATTGCACAGGAGCAGGTATCAGTGCTGCTTTCCTTTAAAGCGTCACTAGATCGCTGAATATTAAAAAATATATGTGTATTATAAATTCAGCAGAGAAATTGAACAGCTTTTAATGAGGAATGCCCTAACGTGCGTGTCACTGGGGCACTGATGCTCAGCCTGCAAAGGCAGAAGCAACCCTTGGTGAACCAAGATGCTGAGAGGGCAGAGACAGAGGAGCCTGGAGACACCGCTTCTGCTCCTGGCTGTCAAGGGTTGTCCGTGGTACCTTTGTGAAATCATTTTCACTTCTCTGTGCTTCAGCTTTTGCTCCTTCCCCCAGGGAATCGTGATTTTTTTTCTTGTCTGGAAAGTGCTGGAGACGTGATTAGTGTTGCTTCTCTTCTTATCTCTGTCATTGGCATTGTCTGCACGGGGTTACGTTCAGAGGAGGGTTGTGGCTGTGCCCCAGAAGTAAAGCTCAGCATGAACAGACCTCAGCTCTGCTGCTTTCCGCCGTTATTAACTCACAAGGAGTCACCTAGAGCTCAGCTGCCTCAAAGTTAAGCTTTTCCTAGGGCCGGGGATTTGGGTCTCACCTACTGCCTACTGAGATGTTCCCACCAGCTGTCCTGTGTCACAGGCTGACCCTGGGCAGGTGGCCTTGCATTTGTTAGAACACTTCGTGTTGCCCTTGGTCCATGTAATAAAATATTGTGTGTTCTGCAAATATTGAACATCCCCTGTGGTCTAGGGGTTGTATTAAATGTGTCCACCCAAAGGAAGGAGGCGTCTGCACTGTGCTGTAGAATCATAGAATCATAGAATGGTTCGTGTTGGCAGGGACCTTCAAAGGTCATCTAGTCCAACCCCCAATGATGAGGAGCAGAGGAGAAGAAAAGCATTACATTAAAAAATCCACACAGCTTGGTGGGATCCCAGGACACATGGGCACGCAGTGAGGGTACACAGCATTTCTGCAGTTTGTCACACAAATATGGAGCTGAATCCCAGGGGGAGGTACTCACAGAGGAGAAGGACCATGGGCAACCAGATCTTCCGAGCTCTTGCGGGAATTTGGCATTGAAAATCACCACAGCCTTAGTTTTTGGGGGAAATTTGCTGGTGAAAAAAAAAGTTGTAGTGTTGCATCTCTTAAAATAATTGTCCCTTGACAGCAGAGCATGTCTGGTTGGCTGACAATCCTTTGTATGGTTTACAACTCTACTCTAGAGCAGGGCCTTTAAACTCTTTACTCCAGCTGTCCACGATCGATTTATTGGCATCCAGAAGGATAATTAAGCCTATACCCTCAGCTGTCAGTTAAAGACCCAAAATACCATGAGTAGCTTTAATATTCCTGTAATCCATACTTGGAGTTCTCCATATCTGAGTGACAAGAATTGCTGTGCTCCCAGAGGATGTACTTTAGAAGATTTTCCAATTAAAAAAAAAAAAAAAAAAGAAACCTAATGGAAAATGCTATCAAAGTTCAATAGCCAAATATTTATTCCTAGAACTTCAGTTACTGGAGAGTTCTCGGAGCTGAGAGGCAAAGCTCTGACAGTCAAAGTTGTTAAAAATAAAAACATCATTTATAATTTCAGTTCTTGTTGAAACGCCGAATTTTTAATAAATCAATATTTCCCAAACATAAAAGGGCACAAGCATGACTTTCAGGCTTCTGAGAGGACGTTACACGCAGCAGTGACTGAACGTAAAAGTACGAAGTGTAATATGTCACTTGGCAGCATCCTCCTGACAATAAAAATTCGTCTTCCTTTGTAATAACTTTATGCTGATGCACTAAAATGTCTGTGCACAAATGCTGGGAGTATGTGAAACGAGAGGAAGAACGAGCGGTGTTAGGAAATGGTAGAGGCTGTTGTTGACCTCGTGGTTATAAGTGAGACGTGGTGGAGCAGATCTCATAAATGGAACATCAGTGGAGCTGACTGCAGTCAAGTAACAAGTGGTGCCGTGGGGCAGAGGTGGTGGTCTAAGTCGGATGTATTTCCAAATCCAGCAAGCTGTGGGGATGTAGAAGGGAGTGCAGTCCTTTTGGGGAAGAATAAACTACAGAGGAGAAATGAGCTGAGATGTCTCTTTCCACCCCACCTGGACAGGAGAACAGCCATGCAAATGTGCTGGGAAGAGGAGAAATTAAAACTAGCTATTGTTTCAAGGATTCCTACGGTCTTAATGCCGTAATGCTCAACTGTCGTAGGAGTTATTTTGTTCTTTTCTGTCGTGGTTTGATCATCTGAATTTCTGAGCATCTCATTGCTGGAAGCCAGAGCAAGTTAACGAGCATCAGAGGGAGGAAGGGAAGTAACGGACCAAAAGTAAAGCTCATTAAAGAGGGTTTCTGCCACGTGCTGAAGCTCTCCACATTCAGATTCAGATTGCCATAAGTGCAGGCACCTTTGTCATGTCAGCATCAGAAACTTTGGCTTTAAGACATGCCCACATGAAACCCAAGCATTCCAGTTCAATGCAACTGGAATTTGTGGTTTGTGGTGCGCAAGCCAAGGGCCCGTTGGTCACCCAGCTCTTTTTTGATATCTGACTTGGAGCAGATGGCAGTTGTTGTATTCCTCTGAGCAACTCTGTCTTCTGCTTTCTTCTTCTCTTTGGACAAGTTGCTACATTGAAGGGTCTACGCTTGAACAAGAGCAGTTAGCTCATTAACTGGTAGCAGTGGTGGGACTTTATCTTCTGTGCTTACCACATGTTGGGCCAATGCATGATAAGAACAGACATCCCAGTCTTTGATCATTTCTCATTTCTTTCCCAGCAACTTGAGATTAAATCTTGGTCCCATTCAGGGCATCATCAAAGCACTGAGTGAGCGACTGGGACCAGAATTTTTGGTGCAATGCCAGAAATACCGTAATCTCCAACAACCTCATGACGTGGTGGTGGTGGCCCTGTATTCCTTCCCTGTAGAAAGTCAGTAGCTTTTCCAGCAGAGCTTCCTTGGCTGCAATTGGGCAATTTATAGGCATAGCTCTAAGTATTCAGAAACCACAAGGTGAAGATGTGTTGGGAAATCCTAAAAAGGGGGCTGCGTGTTGGTGGCTTTGGTTAGGCTGTCAAAAGGCCCCTTCCTGGAAATAAAAATTCAATAACCTTTCTCTGTGGATGTGCCACAATTATCACTCATTTAAAAACAGTCTGGCTAATAGTGTGTTTTATCGCGCGGGGCAGTCTCTGCGTTCTTCATTACTTGGTGTTTGCTAAGCTGATGGCTCTTCCATAGCTCATCCCTTATCTGCACTCCCTCAGAATTGGATTTTATATTTTTCAAACCAGTCAGATATAACAAAGTCATTTTCTCTTGTCTTTTGAGGGAATACAAACTTTCTTTTAACAATAACCATTTGGGGATTAAAGTTGTGGGAAGAGGATGAATTAACTGAGGAGGTCAAGTAAATTTTAAATAAGTTATATATAAAAATGGAAGTAGGGTTACCTCTCCTCTTCCTCTCCTGCTTCTCTCCCCTGCTGGAGCTTCAGCCTTCTGAAGCCCTCTGAATATTTTACAGAGAAGGAATTATTATGCACGACGAAGGAGTTGGGACAATCTTTACATTTTTAAGAGGGTTGCCTGCTGTGCACAGGTAGGAAGATGAAAGATTAGCCATTAGCTTAGCGAGTCGCAGCTGCTTTTAAATTCAGCTGGCTGTTGGCGTCTCGTGACTTCAGATCGTTGTAGTCAGCAGTTAACTGACGGGCGTGAATGTTGAGTTTGAAATTACATTCTCACAGAAAATAGTAATGGTCTTTCTGTTCTAGATGGCTTCTTGGAAGTAAAGTTTATGCGTAAGTACCATGTGTCTGTGCATGTATGCAGTAGTCTCAAGAAAGACATCTCCTCTCCTGTCATTTCCTCCTCCACAAAAAGAAAATCTCTTTAGAAAAGGATCCTGAGGCTCTATATTTAGTCAAAGTAGGGAGGTGCATCAAGTTGCCCACTGGGGAGAAGCATTGAGTCAGGAAGGTTTTGAAATTAAGGCAGAAATGGAAAAAAAACCTCTTTGTTTTTGTTGTGGGCTGTTTGTTGGGTTTTGTAGCAGCCCAAGTCTTGGATTCTTGCGATTGCATGAGCATCTTGCTGTATCTGAAAACCACGCATATACATGCACACTTACCCTTTCTCTTGGAGAAAAGCTTCACAAGCTTGAAGGACTCAAAACATACTGGTTTTTAAAACCAGACCTAGACCAATGCTTTCTTTGACAGTTGTGAAAGCTCTTGACTTTCAATACCATCCCTTAATGTCACTTGGAAGTTGGCACTGGAGCAAAGATTCCCTAAAAAGCAAAGACTCAAAGTCTTCAACACAAATCTGACTTCAACTAGATGTCAGGCCGAGCCTGTGTCTGCAGTGGCAGAAACTAGAAGGTGAACTGTCAGTAATTAAAGGAAAAATATTAGTACACACTTGGAATTAACCTCTGCAGCTCAAACCTGTCTGCCTATGTCCCTATGGCTGTCAAAGCCAGGCTGGATGAGGCTCTGAGCAACCTGATCTAGTCGAAGATGTCCCTGCTCCTTGCAGGGGGTTGGCCTGAATGACCTTTGAAGGTCCTTTCCAACCCTAACCATTCTGTGATTCTGTAGGGGAAGCACCCCAGTATTAGAGGAGATGCGTGGGAGACCTCCTCCAAGGGCTCACTCCATCGCTGGAACCACCACACCCTTCAGGACATCTTAACCCTGCTGCTGTCAGCGAAGCCGTACCCACAACAAAACAAAGAGGAGGAAGCCATTCCTATCTGGGGAGTGACAGAGCTGGGTCTGCGCTCCGGCGATTTGCATTAGGCACAAAACTAATGACCTTGTTTGGTTAAGCCAGCAGCATGGAGGTTTAATGAGAAATGTGCAAACGCACACGTAGGGCAACATGTGGAAGACATCTTCTGCAGATGGGCAGCGCTTCACCCTGCAGATTTGCAGCAGTTCGGACGAGCTAGGACTTCATTCAAAAGCAGGGAGGGAGAAAAAGGGTTTGTGCTGCAGCTTTTTATGAAATACTAGAGCTATCTGTCACGGGCTGGCTCTTAGGAATGATAATACGGAGCATTTGCATCGCATTTCCCAGCCATAGATCTCCAAATACTTTGAAAAGGTTAGTGAAGGCCATTAGAGGATCAAGGCTATCGTGGACCACTTTGCGCCTGGTGGGGTCAGCCCGGCTCTGTGTGCCTCCTCCTCCTGAAATCAGCTTTGATGGCTAATCGAAAGCATCCTGCGCCACTCGAGAAAGCGATGCCTTTTAAAACGGACGGCGCAGCCCCTTTGTACCGCTCTGCCAGAGCAAAGGAGCTGTAATTTGCAGTCGCTTGAAGGCCCCTCTCTGCTGACAGAGTGCTGTAAAGGGGGCTCGGTACAAATGAAAATCAGGCCCGACGCGGTGGTGAAATTGATGCCTTTCATGCCGTAGTCAGGCCACGCAGCGGTGGTGAACTCAGGCAGGTCTTTGTGTTTAACCCCGGTGTTTCTAATGAACTGATTTTGGCTTTTAAATGGGGCTGTATTTCTCTCAAGTTGGAGCTTATTTTTTTTTTCTGTCCCTGAACCTGTAACACATCTTGCTGTATCGGTTGCTCACGGGGAACTTTTTTTTTTGTAGAGATCTATTCATAGAGAACCTTATTTAAAAGCCAGATTAAAGATGATCAACACGGGCCTGACCTCGTGCAGAAGAAGGACGTAGTGAATACTGTTGCTTTATTATTGCAACAAAGGTAAATTTCTTTCTAAAACAGCAAAAAGCTGCAATTCTCTTCCAAATGTGAAACATCTGCCATTAACTTAAAAAGATAAATCTTGAGGGCTTGTAATATTTGATGAGTATCTGTTCTTTCAATATAACTTAGTCTAAGTGGCAGCTTCCCATTTTAGCTTCTTAAGCAGTCTCGTTTTCCAGTGGTTTTTATGTTGTTCCGCTAACTGAGCAGTTGGTGCTCTTCTGGAAATGCTCAAAATGTGATCAGATCACCTTCTCAGGTGCTTTGAACCTTCCTAACACGATCATCCATAATGGCTTTTTCCATCTCGTAGCTGTGCACGCATCGTCTGAAAGGAGATCCGGTGTCCTGGGGTGATCCCTTTCCACCTCTGCCCTGCAGACTGTTTGATCCGAATCACGTTACCTTATTTTGTGTCTACAGGTGTTTTACAGATGAATGCAAGTTCACCCTGTCCATGCCCTGAGGTGATCACGAGTTACGGGAATGTGGGTAGTCTTGCGATAAGCTAAAGATGTCAAGCTGTGCACCTAGGTAGTGTGCTATTTTGGCCTGGGAACAGCTGATTCAAAATGGTGTTGGACATCTTCATTCAGATCTAATTGGTTCGCAGGAGAACCTGAGGAAGGCAAAAGTCTTCTTGGGCCTCTTATCTGCAACGCCGCGGCTCAGATCCACACAGCTCCCTCTTGTCAGTCCCACAGCTCAGCCTGTTCCTCTGCTGACATCTCTGGGATGCTGCAGAGATGATCAGTGCCATCTCCTTGCTGCTACAAATCCCACCATTGTCCACAGTGGGCTTGGGGCTGGTATTTAATCAAGAAATGATGTACCTGCCCCAAGTCGTGGGTTTCCCCAGGTGGGATTCCACTTGAGGAATCCTCGGGCCCAGTAAAATGTGGATTTGTCAATTCTAATCCAAGCCATCTGTGATCACCTGCTAATTAATCATCATTTGTAGCTTTAGTAGAAGCTGTAAATTTACTTACACTTTCGGAAAGCTGCTAGAAACAGGTTGGAAAGTCCTAACTAGTATTTAGATCTTGAGTTGAGCAGATACATCATGTCACCTGGAGTTACTCCATATTGAGTGGCAAAAGCCTAATGGGGGAACCAGCGTCAGAGCGCAGAGGCCTTTTGGAAGGCGTTCGGAGAGGAAACATTAAGTATCTCCTGACTTAGAGCATTGATCAGCCTTTCATGAATGACTCCCAAGAGTCATCAATGCTATGGATATTTTCTCTCAAAGAGCCTCCACATTGAATGGATTGATATAACATGTCAAATGGGAATTTTTTTTCTCCAATTCAGCAGAATTGTCTTGGATCCAACAGCAAAACCGTGCCTGTTGGTCTCTTAGCACCAACTGAAGCTGACCAAGAGGTGAGCAGAGCAACCGGGGCAGCGGACAAGAGTCCAGCTGGTACCATTGTAGCTGAGTTGGCTTTTGGAGGACTAAAACCATGGAAAATTTCTTTGACACAGCAAAGTGGTAGACTAACCTTCAAGACCAGCAGGAAACTGCTGACCTTGTGAAGACGAAATGGATGTTTTGGTAAACCTGAGCATTAAGAGATTCTTCTGGTTTGTTTTACAATTTGGCGATAAAATTTCATAGCTTAATTATGGGTCTGCCTTGCTGGATCTCAGGGAATAAAACCACGTAGTCATCAGCCAAATAAAAACTCCTTTTTCTGGTCAAAGTGATCTCCTAATGCTTTTCAGTGCCTTTTTCTCCCTTGAATATCTGCAGTGAAGCTCTTCTTACGGGTTAGTGGTCACTGCTTTCCCCAGCATTGATGCTTTGCGTCAAATATCGAATGGTTAGAAAATGAGACATCATTTTTCTGACCTGGATGCTCCGCATTTATGGTTCTTTATCTCACACAATAGGCACACCGCCATGATGCATTCCCGGTATCGATCTGCTGCAGTGAGATCAGCACTTAGCTTACCGTCATGATTACACTAATTACTCTCATTCCATCTTTCTTTCCTCCCACCCACCAGCCTTAAACGCAGGGGATTGTCATGTAAATAAGTGACCTAATTAGCATTGCTTTCAAACCATTTTACAATGAGGATCCCTCATGAGCAATACCAGCAAATCAAGGTTGTTGTGGAAATAACTCCAAAGCACCTGCTGTCCACTCCAGTTGGTTCAGTGCATTAGGATCTGTTTATCTCTTCCAAAGAAAATGACTCACTGGTGTCACAGATGAATAGCGGTAAGTTCTCCTGCTTCCCCTTGGCTTGTTAGAGGTGACAGCTTGCTCTAGAGTGGAAGGGGCAGCATCATTTCCAGAACTAAGTGACCACACTCAAAGTGTGGTCAACCGTTGACGTCACCGGTGAGTCACCTTGCCATGGCGCGTGGGCTGTAGGATTGTTCTGATCTAACCCATATTCAGATGGGACGTGGGGGAAATGACTCTTAAATAAGCAGGAATTGTGGAGAAGTCAGACTATGAGTAAGGTCATCTTCGTGCTTGTCTCCTTTCCAGTGAGTGGATTCTGTGTTTCCCATTCTGCAGCCTGCTTTTGAAAACCCTTTGTAATTCCTCTGAACGTTCAGATTCACACCTTTCTCTATATTCTCCTGGACAAGACTCATTCATTACATTTGTCTTCCAGCACAGACCTCCCTGCTGCTCCTCCTTTTGCTTTGAACAGCACCCAAAATACTTCTGTCTATAATTGTCAGCACTCAAAAAAAAAAAGGATTCTTAAGGTACCTACTTAACTGTACTTCTTTTCATTACACTTTCTTCACCTTGTCCCTGCCTCTTGCAAAGAAGAGCAGTTTTGCTCTTGGGGATCAGGACACTGATTGACTTCAAGACTTCTGTTCCTTGCTCTTCCAGTGAGTCCAGAAGACTCTGCTATCCAGAGAAATATTGCAATGATGATCAACCAGTTTTGGGGGCATTTATTGTCAATACGCAGCTCAGTACCATGGAGGACCTTGAGGAAAGAAAGGAAAAAGTTCATTCTAAGCTTCTGTTCGCAAGGGCAGTTATGTGGCACCCAAGTGCATGGCCAAAACTCATCTTCCTTGTTCTTTCAGCTGCCAAAATTTAAATCATTTCAATTCGTGTAGGACACATCCTGACAGCGGTGGGGACAATGTCCCATGAAGTCGGTGCGTAAATGTCTGTTGTTTCCCTCTGCCTCGATTCACACAATGTGAATTTTTCTGTAATTTTCACAAATGCCCAGCACTCCTGCCCGATGCTCGCCGGTGAGTTGATGGCAGAACCGATGTGTTCTGAGTCAGATACCATGGAAATGTCAATAATTTTGTGATACGTACATTCTGTTTATCCTGGATGCTCTGAAGCATTCTTTATTAACAGTTGAGCTAAAATCATCTCCATTGGCTCTAAGGACGCGGTGCCTTCTGAAAAACAACTGGCCTTGAGATTTTTCTGTTTCCTTCCACTCTTTTTTTTTCTCATTCATTCACAAAAGTTGACGATTTTTAAAAGGTCTTCTCTGCCTATTGAAACCAGTGACAAATGGGTAAAGAAATTCGTTTGGGGGTGAATTTTTGGCTCTGTGTAGATTGATGGAAGTGTCTCCATTGACTTCACTGGAGCTGTGATTTTGCCCTGTCTTTAATGAAGATTAGGTGAAGCACATAGCTGGTTTTGGCTAGCCAAGCACAGAGAAGGGTGGGAAACACTGAACAGGCAAAAAAAATGCTTTCTGTAACTCAAAAACAGATGAATAAGCTAAAAGGATGCAGCCCAAGAAATAACATTTCTTAGAGGCGTAGGGAAGGAAAAAGTTACATTATAATTTACTGAAAACAGAAAAAAAGTGACACGGAGGGGTTTTCAGAGTTGAGGAGCACTGGAACAGCAAACCCTGGACTTTTCAAGGAGATCCTTCCATATTGAGTGTCTTCAACTCTGACAGCTCTTCTGCCCCTAGCCGCACCCGCACAATTTCACTTCCTTCCGTGATAAAAACCTTACTCTTCAGAATTTTGTAAACAAACCAAGAATTTTGAGGTTTTTTCCAAGCCTTTTCCAGACTTGAATGCAAAATGCTTAAAGAAAAGTGTTGAGCAACCAAACCTCCCAGTGGGTTGTTGTACGATGGAGCTAGAACCTCCCACCACGCTTTTTGCCCTGCCCCTCTAGCTCAGAGACACCTTTTTTTTTTTTTCCCTGATAATCCCTTTTCCTGAGGCTGCATATTTACAGAAAGTAATGGAAAACAAACCACTTTTAGAGGAGCTCTTGCCTTTTTAAAAGTGCTCATTTCCTTGTGAAATTTATGCCTGCCAGCAGAGGCAGACGAGGAGCTCCGCAGGCAGCTCTAACGAGACAATTCATTAGCTAGTGAGTGTACACACGCCATAAAAAACATTAATTCACAAAATGAAAAACTAATAGAGTGTTTAGCCTGTTCTTTATCACCAGTGACAGTCTGTGCTCTCCTCATCATTAGTGTTTACTGAACTGATGAGGACTGCAGCCCAGCCTGCTTATCACCACTCATCGCAAACGAGGTCGCGATGGTTTTTTCCAGCACGGCTGCCTTGTCCCCTCTTCCACGCTTGAATTTGAACATGGAGTGAAGGGCAGAGAGGCATGGAAGGAAGCTGTCCATGCCAACTTCCAGTGTTGTCTTGCTTTTCGCAGGTTTTGGGCACAAGTTCTCCTTCCTTCTCCATCCTTGTCAGAACCTTGAGGAGATTTGTAAGGGAAAATCCCCTCCTTAAGGATCTTCCCATATGGTTGCCTCAACTAGAGAACAGGATTCATTAGTAGGAATTTAATTATGAGTAATATTCATGAGAAGCTCTCCCTGGGCTTGTTTTCTCTTTACTGCTGCTTCGCCTTTAAGTGTTGGCATAACTTTTTCCCTTCAGCATCAGTGAGCGGTTTTGCTGTTGATCCCAGTAAAAGGTGAGCTGGACCAGTGCTGAGTATTTAGATAATCCCGTTCTCCCATCTCTTGTTTGAAAGGTCCTGACGTCCTAAAGTATGTCCTTCCTTGGTATTTGTTTTGTTTTAACAAGAATCCCTCTTCTCTCTTGTGTTTCTTTATCAATCGATATGATCAGCTGTGCTCTGAGTGGTAAATGTTCTCCGTATCTCAGAGCTTTTGCAAGGGTCAGGGTGAAGGAGGAGGGTTGCGGTCGTTGCGTGGGAGACTCAGTGCTTGGCTTAGGTAGGTGCTGACTGTCATCACCTCTGCTCGTCAGCTCCCACGCACGTCCGTAGAGACAAGTGTCTGTAGAGACAAGCTTATCTTGGAGTTAATCTTCCATCGTTGTGGAAGTGAAGGTCAGAGTACTGATGTGCAGAGCCCCGTCCTTGCCATCCACGTGGCCTAAGGAACCGCCTTTCGGTTTGGAGATTATGTGAAGAAGACAGCTGACATCAAAAATCAAAGTGTTAGATACCAGATACGCTGCAGTTTGGACTAGATGACCTTTAAAGGTCCCTTCCAACCCAAACCATTCTATGAATCTGTGATCTTGGAAGTCTTGGGAGATGTCATTGCTCTTATTGACTTTTTTCCTCCATGTTTAAAATCCATAAAGAGAACCTAATTTTGGTTGAAAGGAGCAATGCAGCAATATCTGCATAAATATTTTGTGTATCTTGCTGTATCTAAAAGGCCCAAAGGTTCACACTCTGAAAAGGAAGGAGGAGGGTGTCAAACTCAAAATCTAGCTTTGATTCCTGCATTCCTGTAGCCCTGAAATGAAACTCATGAACTTTGGGAGAATCAAAATACAGTTCCAGATTTTATGGCTCATTCCAGTCCTTTTCTATAAAGCTGCAGCTCTGAGATTCCCAAACAGACCACTTCAGAGGCAGGCAATGAGTGATCTGTGCCTTAGAGCTTCACATAATGGTCCTGCAGCGGGAAAGTGGTCCGAGTGGCCGTGTGGGTTGCATGTAGTTGTTGAGTATTTCTCGAGCACCACAGGTGTGTAGAGTGCTTTGCAGGAGGATAAAAAGAGAAGGCTCCTGCTCCTCAGAGAGTTTACACGGTAAATCAGATTGAGACGGCATCTCGAGAGGGATAAGAGATCAAAGTGGGAGGAAAGATGTATAACCACAAAAAGGAAAGCGACTTGAGAGCACAGTCCTGGTATTTATCGCCAGAGAGAGAAAATAATTTCAGTTTATTTGCTTTGCCCGGTTTGCTTTGGTTATTTAGGCTGTTTAATCTCCAGCCAGTTCTAACGTGTCTCCGGCAGCCAATGCAGCCATCTCCATACAGCTACGTGGAGACGATGCCCCGTGCCACTCGTGTCACCTTTCAGCAGGGCTGGGAACATCTCAGCGATGTTCCTGTCGCCCCACAAAGCCCGTGCTCACCAGCATCACCACAGCAGCAGCTTTCCTTTGCCCAGCTCTGACTCAGATTGACAGACCATGGCTTAACATTTTTTAATGGTGACATATATTTTAAAAATTTAGTTTCCTCCTGCTGTTTGGTTTCAGAAGACCTGACATGTGTCTTCCTTTAGAAATCTCGCCGAAATAGGTCCTTGGTGTTACCTCTAATGCAACTGTATTGGCATACTCTTATCTCCTTTAAAAAACCACCACATGATCACATATCTAATTCATCCCAACTTCACCCAATGGTTTTTTTTCCTTTAAATAGCCAAATATTCTTCTTTCTTGTTGATGTTAGAGTAGCGATTTTGACTCCAGTGGCATCGTCACATCATTATTTCAAGGCCAGGTTGGACGAGGCTCTGAGCAACCTGATCTGGTTGGAGATGTCCCTGCTCCTTGCAGGGGGGTTGGACTGGATGACCTTTGAAGGTCCCTTCCAATCCTAACCGTTCTATGATTCTATGATGTGAAAAGCTGTAGGAACGGGAGATGTAGAGAGCTTAGAATCAACTTCAGTGGCAGCGATGGATAAAAACACGTTGTCCAGGTTTTGCACGCTGGGAACTAAAGCATAGAAAGAGAAAGCAGTGCCTGAGATCCCCCGAAAAGCCTCCAGCGGTGAGAAGAGTTAACCCTGAGTCTCCAAAGGCACAGTCCAGCCCATAACCCGTAACAGATTTCCTCTTGCCTGTATTTGCAATTATTTTGGAGTTTCCTCTTCTGGAGAGGGAGTAAGAAATTACAATTTTAAAAGCTGTGAACTGCTCCCTAATGTTGCCTTTTTTTCCAAATAAGAGGGTTTTTTCCCCAACAGAGTTGTAAAATCTCTCTGTGAGCCTTTCCCTTTTCCCCTGCAAGGCAAACGTGTGTAGTGCTGTGTAAAGCCTGAGCACATTTGGGGTTTATTTCTTGGGCTCAGGTTGCACTGGAGCCGAAGCAGAGCCTGTAACCTTAGATTGATTTTTCTCCTTTCACCACTAAATCGTTCAAATCTGTTAGCAGTCACTCTGCTCAAGCAGGGAATGGGTGGGACACGCTACTGGAGACTTTGCTTGGTTTTGGTTGATATTCCAGAGGTCTAGTAATTTACGTCCATCGATTTATAAGCCACAATCTGTCAAGAGGCACCAGCATCTCATTGAATTGCAAAATGATTGAAATAATTAGTGACAACGAGTGGGTTAAGTTTATTTTTCTCAGGTTTGCTGGTGTGAAACATTCCTTCTCCTTAGGGTGAGATATCTTAGGGTGTTCTTCCAGCAAGCTAGAAGAAATCCCAAACAAAACCACAACTCTTCTCCAGCATCATGGGAAGGTCACTTCAGACAAATGAAATTCATCGGTTAGGGCTGCAAGATGATAAGGGCCAATGCAGCAAGATGTTGGCCGCTGCTTACCCAAGTGTTGGGTGTTTTGTTGGACAGGAGGGCTCATGTTCAACTTGCATTCAACAATGGGTTGTGAAGGAGGAGAAGGAGAAGAAGAAATGGATGGCTGCTGATCTGCTGGTTTGCTTTTCCAGCATTTCAGCTGGAGATACCTCCCTCTATAAGCAGGGAGCTCAGAGTGTGCTCTGGTGGGTTGAATGTCCATGCAATGCAGGGTCACTCTTTGCCCAAAGAACCAGCCAACTCCAAAGCCAGCTTCAAATCACCTTTTTTTTTTTTTTATTCAGGTCCCCTTCATAATTTAGGCTCTGATTATTTTTTGCCGCTACAGCTCCTTCTGTGGGTTCATGTTGCCAAGGATGACGGAGTAAAATTCTCTTGAGTGAGGCTTAAAGAAATGGGATTTTATTGTTCCTGTGAAATGGTCCTTTCTGGATGTCCAGAGAAGGAGAAAGGAACAATGATGGGCTCTGAAAGGCGACCTTTGGTCTTGAAAAGCAAAACTACACTTCGGTCTCCTCGTCATGCAAGGGAGAAATTGGTGTGCATCCCCCAAGCCAGCACCTGACCGTCCTCCTCGCCGTGGGGGCTCGGAACACCCAGGAGGACTTCTGTGCTCTGCTTTTAAATAAGGAGCAGCTCGTCCCCGTCTCCCTCCTCCTCTTATCTCCACTGACAAATATAATTACAGCTTCACTTAAATTCCTGTAAATGAATTCTGGAGAGTAGAAAAATTGTGCGTGTGTCTCTCCACTGCAGAAATTAGCTGACTCTTGCATTTCGGATGATGGCTCCATCCATCTCCACCGCTTGCAGGGAAGCGTCGCCGGAGTGAGCCGGGACGATGGACCCGGAGGCTGCAGCCCCGGCACTGCTGAAGAGAGATGATTCTCGCAGCGAGTCCATCTCCAGTGTCGAGGGGGGCTAGGGAGGGGGCATCCTTGTTATTCCCATTCATCCCGAGCGGATTGTCACTCTCATTTCCCTCTTTATTTCTCTTTTATGCTCCAGGCCACTTAATCATTTTCAGCAATATTTGCCAGGCTCTGAATTTCTCCACCGCGTCTCTTTGTTAAAAAGAAACTTCATAAATGTTGCCGCGATCGGAGGAGCTGCTGAAGGAGGCCGCTTCCAGGAGCCGCGTTTTACGTGGCTTCACCCGTGCACGCTTGCCTCGGTTGTATTTCACACTGAATTTAAATGCACAATTAGGCACTTTGCTGTGTGCAAGCTTTTCCTTTTGCTTTGTCGCGCTCCTTTAATTGTACACTTCTGTCTTGTATGTTTACCTCTGTTTCTGTTTGCTTTGGGGCTTTTTATCTCCTCATTTTGTTTTTCCTTTATTTTCAGAGTCGATCTGAAGGTGTATTTAATTTTTGGAGCAAATCCAAAGCTCCGCGTAGGTTTCTCTTTCGAAACAGGTCTTTGGCTGTACAAACAGCGGCAAGTGACATTAACTTAATCGGTCCGCATCAAAATGAAAGTTTATTGTCAACAGTTCCTTGGTGATGTACACATCCTTTCTGTGCAGAGCTGCGTTGGTGTCTGGCTAAGTGTTTATCTTGTAACGAACAGTGGTGCAAGAAAAGAGAGAAGAAGATGTTTCTTAAAGCCAGCAGATAGCATCCCTCCATTATTCAGGTTGATCTCAGAGCAACTGTGAGCTGAAAATGTGAAACAGCCATGAAAAAAAAAAAAAAGCAGATGTGGCAGAGCAAAATCATAGAATCTTTAAGGCTGGAAAAGACCAAGATCGTCAAGTCCAACAGTCAACATAACACCACCATGTCCACTAAACCATGTCCTGGAGTGCCACGTCTACACGTTCTTTGAACACCTCCAGGGATGGTGACTCCACCACTTCCTTCGGCAGCCTGTTCCAGTGCCTGACCACTCTTCCAGTAAAAAAGTGTTTCCTTGAGGCCATTTCCTCTTGTCCTACCACAAGTTACTTGGGAGAAGAGACCAACACCTGCCTCCATACAGCCTCCTTTCAGGTCGTTGTAGAGAGCAATGAGGTCTCCCCTCGGCCTCCTCTTCTCCAGACTGAACAACCCCAGTTCCCTCAGCCGCTCCTCACAGGACTTGTGCTCCAGACCCCTCACCAGCTCCATCGCCCTTCTCTGGATGCGCTCCAGCACCTCTATGTCCTTCTTATAATGAGGGGCCCAAAACTGCACACACGACTCAAGGTGCAGCCTCACCAGTGCTGAGTACAGGTGCACAATCACTTCCCAAAAATAATTTTCACGAAAATAATATTTCCAGGAGAAATGGGATAGCTCTAGTCCCATTGTGGCACCAGTTACAGCTCAAATAAGGCATACAGCTCTGGTTGCCTGTGTTCAGGACAAATTAATTGGAACTGGAAGGGGTGCAGAGGGTTGTTTTTGTTGAGCGTTGGAACAGGCTGCCCAGAGAAGTGGCTGAGTCACCATCCCTGGAGGGATTCAAAACACATGTAGATGTGGCGCTTGGGGACGTGGTTTACTGGTGGACTTGGCAGTGTTAGACTAATGTTGGGGGTTGGACTAGATGACCTTTGAAGGTCCCTTCCAACCCTAACCATTCTATGATTCTGTGAGTGGTTGGACTCAATGATCTTAAGGGTCTTTTCCAACCCAAATGAAGAGGGACGCCAAGGATGGAGAACGCCATAAGGCAAAGAAGAATGTTGACATATGAAAACCCAAATATCAAGCATCACTGAATAAGTTTAGGCTGGAAATTATATCCCAAACTTTAACTTCACTATTGGAGAAGCGAGGTTTTGAAGGAGCCAGCAAGGGTGGGAATCTAAACAATTTTATTGTGGCACACAAGTTTATACTCAAGGCTGGTGGGAACTGGACTTGACGATCCAGGAGATCCCTTGCAATGCCATTATTTAATTCCAGTGGAAGTCGTCTAAGCAGGGCTGCCTGATTTCAAACATTGCTAATGACATTGCAGGAAGGCATTTCTAAAGTGCTGCTTGAACAAGGACTTGAACTCGGATATTTGGGATACGCTTCTTCTAATCAGGGCAGAATGCATGGTAACGGCTCGTTACTCTTGTTAGCGAAGCTCCTTCTGCAGCTCGAGCAGCAGCGATTTGTGTCGCAGGGGAGAACGTTCGGGGTTCAGGCACTGGGATAAAATACAGAGGGTGAAGGCTGCAGAGTTACAGCTGCACTGGCATCTCTGCAAGAGAGACGATGCTTGGAATAAACTCAAGGTGGCCTTTTAAAGAGGTCTCAGTGGGAGGGAAACAGTTGGTCCATGGCCAGCTTGTACCTGTTGCCTACTTTTTAATTGCTTTGCTGCCTAAGAGCTGTGTTTTATTAACAAACAAAGCCTCCCACGTGCCTCTGAAGGGATGGGGGCAGGCAAAGACTCGCTTGAGACTACATTGGTGTCCTGGTTTTGGCAGGGATGGAGTTAATTTTTTCCTCTCAGTAGCTGGTATGTTTTGGATTTCATGTGTGAAGAATGTTGATAAACACCCTGATGATATGAGTTGTTGTGAATGAGACCAAGGACACCGTCCTGCTTTCCAAGTCTTGCTAATTTGCAGATGCAGGAAGCTGGGAGAAAGACAGACAGAATAATTGATCCAAACTGGCCGAAGAGAGTATTCCATGCCATAAACGTCATGCTCAGTATATAAGTGGGGGCTGGCCAGGGCGGGTATCTGCCTTCCTGGCATCCATCTTTCTCTTCAGTTTGCTGGCATCGTTCCCTCTCCCTTGCTGGCTCCCTTTTTCCTCCTTTGCTTGCCGCTCGGTTTTGTTTCCGTGATCGCTGCTCGGGACGGGCTGTATCGGTCATTGGGACATCGGGTGGTGAGAAAACATACATTGTTTACCTTGTATATTTTAATATCCTTATATTCTGTTATTATTGTAGTTTTCCTTCGTTATTTTAGTAAATTGTCTCCATCTCAACCCACGAGTTTTCCTTCCTTCCCAATTCTCTCCCCCATCCTGCCTGGGAGGGGGAGGGTGAGCGAGAAACTGTGTGGTGATTCGGGCTAAACCATCACAATGGGGAAGGTTATGGTGACCCAAAAGGATGACCTTTCCCGTCGGTGCCGTGCTTTCACTCCCAGGCAGCACTTTGCTCTGGATTGTGCAGCTACACACATACTCATCGCAGGGCAGGATCTTCCCAAGCAAATGTATTCTGGTGGTTGATTAAACCCCTTAGAGTTTAATCAATTGCAGAAGCAGTTTGTTGCTTTGTACACTCCCAAATTATAGAGGTTGTTGCTCAGCCAAAGGTGGGAGAGAACGCACGTATTTACCATGGAAGCAGACAAGATGCTGTGATTGAACCTGATCTGGTTGGAGATGTCCCTGCTCCT
>WHYT01017295.1:175449-212155 GCA_009806455.1 Tetrax tetrax
GCCAGCAAGGGTGGGAATCTAAACAATTTTATTGTGGCACACAAGTTTATACTCAAGGCTGGTGGGAACTGGACTTGACGATCCAGGAGATCCCTTGCAATGCCATTATTTAATTCCAGTGGAAGTTGTCTAAGCAGGGCTGCCTGATTTCAAACATTGCTAATGACATTGCAGGAAGGCATTTCTAAAGTGCTGCTTGAACAAGGACTTGAACTCGGATATTTGGGATACGCTTCCTCTAATCAGGGCAGAATGCATGGTAACGGCTCGTTACTCTTGTTAGCGAAGCCCCTTCTGCAGCTCGAGCGGCAGCGATTTGTGTCGCAGGGGAGAACGTTCGGGGTTCAGGCACTGGGATAAACTACAGAGGGTGAAGGCTGCAGAGTTACAGCTGCACTGGCATCTCTGCAAGAGAGACAATGCTTGGAATAAACTCAAGGTGGCCTTTTAAAGAGGTCTCAGTGGGAGGGAAACAGTTGGTCCATGGCCAGCTTGTACCTGTTGCCTACTTTTTAATTGCTTTGCTGCCTAAGAGCTGTGTTTTATTAACAAACAAAGCCTCCCACGTGCCTCTAAAGGGATGGGGGCAGGCAAAGACTCGCTTGAGACTACCTGGGGAAGGTTATGGTGACCCAAAAGGATGACCTTTCCCGTCGGTGCCGTGCTTTCACTCCCAGGCAGCACTTTGCTCTGGATTGTGCAGTTACACACATACTCATCGCAGGGCAGGATCTTCCCAAGCAAATGTATTCTGGTGGTTGATTAAACCCCTTAGAGTTTAATCAATTGCAGAAGCAGTTTGTTGCTTTGTACACTCCCAAATTATAGAGGTTGTTGCTCAGCCAAAGGTGGGAGAGAACGCACGTATTTACCATGGAAGCAGACAAGATGCTGTGATTGAACCTGATCTGGTTGGAGATGTCCCTGCTCCTGGCAGGGGGGTTGGACTGGATGGGCTTAACGCTCCCTTCCCACCCAAGCCATTCTATGATTGCTAAAACTGAGCAGTTTTGATGAATTATGTCATCAATTTATACTGTCTTCTCTCGCTAGCCATGTCTCCTGGCCAGGACAGCCATGCCAGTATGGAACACCTTCCCACGTCTGAACAGATCCTGCAAACCCTGAGTGAGCTGGCCAGGTCTTTTCAAGAGATGGCTGACCGCTGCTTGCTGGTTCTGCATCTGGAAGTCAGGTGAAAGCCCCAAATTCACGGATTGTGGGTGGGCTTGGGAGGCTGTGGGTGAAGATTGTGTCCAGAGTGGCACCTGGGACAGATATCCTCGCCTGCTGTAGCATCAAAGGTCGGTCCAGAAATGCCAGATCCCATCACCGCGAATGGCCAAATGTGGGATGGAGGCAGGATACCAAAAGTGGAATTTCCTAGGGAGGTCTGTGTCTTATGTGTCAGAAACAAGGAAAAGGGAGTTTTCGGGGGCTTTGTCCTTAGAAAGCTTCATAATGATGTTTTAATAGTCTAACAGGTGTCTGCACATTTATTAGCCACCGCGCTGTGGAGCTTTTCTTGCTACTTTTTCAAATTGTCACAGAAACTGGGAAAGCAGCTGGATTTCTTTAACGGGGTGGATAATTTTATGATGCCTCTGACTTCACATGCAAAGATCAAAGGCGGCAAATCCCTTTCTTCAGGCTGCCAGCTGTCCACTCTGGGACTGGGAAGACATTTTTCCTTTATGCGTTGTAACAGCCAGGTGTATCTTCATTGCTTCCCTTTTCTCCGAAGCATCAAACACAAACGGATGTCAGAGCCGGGCGATGAGACTTGATGGACCACCAGTTTGTTCTGGCGTGACACAGCCTGAGCCAGATTATGTTCTTATGTGCATTGGCAAAGCTCTGGTGAAGTCAGTACATAGCTAAAAAAAAAAAAAATACACATTAGTTATTGTCAGCAGCCCTTCAACCTGCTATCCGTCATCTGCTGGCCACTTGATTGCAGGCATCACAGATGAGCTGGAGTTTGAAGGATTCGAGGAAAAAAAATGGTTAAGGTAGGGAAATGGAGCAGCTTTCCAGCTGTGATGTAACACGAGGTGATGGCTGAGATAACGCAAACTGGTGGTATGGGCACCAGCCTGAATGGTTTTCTGGTCTCAGTCCTCTGCAGCTTTCCGTCACGCTTGGATTAAGCAAAAAATCAGCGTAGATGTAATTCAGGAAAAAAATTTCACTGTCATTTTTAGAGCAGACCGTTGCCCGCCTCCTCTAGTGCGTCGAACAGGAGCCCCAGTTTGATGCTGTGAATACACCAAAGCATGTTACCCCGCGCAACGGATGGAAAGGATTGAGAAAGAGAGATACTGACAACCAGGAGAATCCCCAGCGGGGTGGGAGCTTCCCCATATTCATCACTCTGCGTTGGCAAGCACCCGCAGTAACAGAGAAACATCCCAGTCCCTCTGATGGCTGTTACTAGCAGGTTTCTCGGGGATTCCTACGCCAGCTCCCCGGATCCGTGCCATTTCCAAGGTGTATTCGTTCGCAGAAGCCCTGTGGCTCGTGCAGGCACGCAGAGCATATTTGTAAAGAGCCTGGGAATTCATCCGGCCTCTCGCTGTTGCAGGTGCAGTCTAAGAAAACTCCAACAAAGCGGATTTGAGACGCTGCAATTATCCCCTCCTCTTCCTCCTCCCTTAGGGCCCCCTGTTCATTCACAGCCCTGGCAGATGCAGGTTGGCACCAGCCTGGCGTTGGCTTCCCCTCCTCCAGTACCCTGCGGGCATGACCTGAGGGCAGTGGTCGCTGAGATCCCGCTCCTTGGGTTTGTATCTGCTCCCCTAAAGGAAATCTGTTGGTGCATTCAGCTCGTTAACCGTTGCTTTTGTTACAAATAACCGTGGAGTTTTACATTACTCAATGTCTGTTACAGGATTTTCCTGTAAAAAGCCTATATAAAGCGTACAAACAGATGTTTTTATTCTTGGAATTGCCCTAAATTAAACTTCCTTGTGAAGGCCACCTCAAGGATGTTTTCCAGGAGGATGGAGGACGTGAAAGCCAGGACATACCCATCACATTCTTCCACCCCAATGCAACTCCCCGCTCTTTGGGCTACTCCGTGAACTTTCTGACTCAGTGTGCTGATCCTGAGTCATGCTTTGAATACAAGGGATGTTTCACCCAGACTGTGATTTGACCGTGTTTCCCTGACAGATTAGATTCTGAAGACCCCAACCAACCTCCTGTCCCTGTTGAGTGATGTGGGTGAAACCCAAGAATTACAAAAGCAGGAGTTTTGCTATCAACTTTGCTGGACATAGCCCTTTCCTTTGTAGGTTCAAGAGAAATTACTTAATTACAGTTTTTTGCAAAACCTTAATAGTTGATTTGAATACACAGAATTTTTGCTTCGATGGAGGGGTGATGCTTGGGCACGTTGCCTACAGCTCTACGAGGCACGTGAACAGAAAAAAGTTGCAGTAGTGTTAAATGCTTGGGAACAGGCACAACCTTGGTCCGCTAATTATTGTTTCACGTCCCCTGGCTCGCTCCTTCTGCCGGTTGTAACTGTCGTTAGGTCTTTTTGGTGTGCAGGAGGAGTTCTTATTTGAGCATCAGTATGGAAGTGCTGCTGAACCAGTACGTGTGAAGTTGGAGAACCTGATGAAAAGGCACTTGACCACTTTACTGGGATGATGTAGGTCAGATCTGTTAATCACCTTTGTAATCGCCTCTCAAGGTGGGACAATGACATGTCAAGAGGAGGATGTGTTTAATGCAGAGATAACCACCCATTTATTAAAATTATTGGGTTTTTTTTGCTTTTTACTTGAACATTGGAAGGAAAATAAGGCAACACTTTGCATGCCCACTGATATTTTAACATCAAGGTTGTTGCATTGTAACATCTCTCTCTTTTGTCTCACAGAGTTCATTGCTTCCACTACCTGATCCCGCTGGCTAAACAAGGGAACTACGCCATCGTCGCCAACGTGGAGAGCATGGACTATGACCCCCTCGTTGTCCGGCTCAACAAGGACATCAGTGCCATCGAGGAAGCCATGAGCGCCAGCCTCCAGCAGCACAAGTTCCAGTACATCTTCGAAGGTCAGGCATTTACCCTAAGAGTTTGGTTCTTACGAAATGATTTTTCATTCTCATCCCAAAGCTCAACAGTGTTCCTTTTGGGGGTAAGGTGGACTGTTGCCATCTACAGCAGATTGGTAAGACCCATGCAAACACAGGCCACTCAAAACCCTGTTGCCTCCGTACCATTTCTGAGCATATCTGGTGGAACAGGAGAAATGAGCCCATGCTGAGTGGGAAAGCAATCAGTTGATGTACGTGCAGGACAGTTCTTCCTCAGGAAGCCGTAGGGCATGTGTATCTATTACAAGCACAGCTCTATTACAGCGCAGTTCCTATCCAAAGTGTAGCCATTCCATTTCAAAAATTAAATTTAGAGAACATTAGCTCTTCTGATGTCTCATCTGTCGTGATTACCTTGGAGAATATAAATCATGTCTTGGTTCATCTCCCCTGTATTTATTTGTGGCGCTGAAGCTCGGTTCTCTTGCCTGCGTGCCAGGATATGTGTCCTTTTGTGTGGTAGTTGTTCAAAATCAGGAGAAGGTGGAGACTGGAGATGTACCCATTTCCCAGTATAATCTGTCAGCAGGGATGAAGGCTTTGCAAGCCTTATTTTGGCCACTGCTTACTGGTCCCAGAGAAGGCTTTCAGTATCTGTGTGCTCCCCCACTCCCCATACTCATGTAGCGTCAGTCAGATACAAGAAACTGTTCAAGACCGATCAGAGAGAGGCTGCCCATCACGTGCATTGAATTGCATCTCATTTCTGCTCTTGCAGACCTTGAGTTTGCCAGGGAAAACTACCACCCTTGATAACGGACTAAAATAACGATCGTTTCGTAGGAGCAGTAGTGGTCCATTGTTCCGCACAGACAGAGAGCAGGACTGAAAGGGACATTATGCAAAGCCTGATTTTAAATCTGGAAGTGCCCTGGAAATACCAACAGCTATGATAATGCAACCTTGATTCTTCATAGTGCTGTGGGGTTGTTTTGTATTTTCACTAAAGAAGGAAACCTTGAGGAAAGTCCTCCTAAAATACTGAGGGCTGTTTCCGGGTATAGACCAGTGTATCTCCTGCTCTGGTTCACATGTAGGACTTAACAGTGCTCGTTGATGGGTTTTATGACAAACTATTGTCAGTAAATGTCTTCCTCCTGTGATTTTATTGTTTGTTTCCCCCCTCAACGTTGCAGGTTTGGGCCACCTTATTTCCTGCATTCTTATCAACGGCGCCCACTACTTCAAGCGCATCAGTGAATCTGGCATCAAGAAAATGTGCAGGAACATCTTCATCCTCCAGCAAAACCTGACCAACATCACCATGTCACGTGAGGCTGACCTGGACTTTGCAAGGTGAGCAGAAAGCCTCGTGTTGTGTTTGTTACTACTATGATGGCCACGCGTACAAAGGTAGCTCCTTCCAAAAGCTTCGCCACTCGTGCGTGCAACTGGATGGATATAAAGTTAAACCCACAGAAGCGTTAATTATAATATTCACTTTCCCCCTTGTTGAGCAAGATTCAGGGCAACATGGATCACTTGAGCTCAACGTGAGCTCAAAGTCAAGATCCCACCAAAGTGTCCGTGCATGGGGCTTCCTGTTGGTGTGGGCCTCCTAAGACCAAAACCCAAGCAAGAAAAAGCTTCTAGGTGTAGGGCTTGGGTGGAACTTAAAGTGGATGAGCCTGGGGCCTGGGTTCATGCCCAGATAAGTGATGCTTTGGTTTGCAGAAGGCTTGAACTTTTAGCAACACTGAATGGTGCGTGCATTGCACATGGACCTGGGGTGCTGGCTACAAGTAGCTGTGTTGGTTGAACCTCTGTGGCAGTAGCTAATTCAGTTATGGGCAGCTGAGCCCAAGAAATAGCCAAAGGAAGAGTCTAGAACTTGTAAATTAAGGCATGTAGGTCAAATGATAGAGTTTTGCCTGGCACGCAGATGTGACCCACCACAAATACTGGAAATAGTTGGTGTCATCATTTGGCCATTGCTCTTGGAGACTGAATTACGAGAGAAGCACGACTCCCTCAGATGAGGGAGAGTGGGTATGACTGAGTGCCTCATTTACTTGGGCTCTCATATGGGGAATGATCTCATTATTGAATTAGTTTGTTCATAATAACATTGACATGGGGAAGTTATGAATGCTGAGGCCTGGAGGAGGGGGAGTGAGAAAGATCCATTACTAACTCTCCAAGGAACAGAGTTCCCAAATTCAATCTTTCCTTTTTTAAATGAATCTTTTTCCCTGATCTGTTGAAATGCTAAATAAATGAGCCCAGTTTTTTGGCAGGCAGAACAGAGCTTGAGCACATGCTGACAGCAACCGGCACCCAAATACTGAAACGCTGACCAAGCGCTGCTGGAGGCTGGCACAGCACGGCACGGCACGGCACGGCTGGCCGTTTTCTGGAGAGGTCTTTGTGGTAAGGGTTGAAAAGCCATGGAGCTCTGACTCATAGCGCTGCACAATTTGACATGGAGTTTGACGGGAAGGGCGAGGAGGTAGGGTGTCTGCCACTCCCAGTCTTACTGGATGGGTGATAGGCCAGACCGGCGGTTTGCACAACGTCAAACGTGTACCAGCCCTCTTCGTATAATGAGTTACGTGGCAGATAGATTTTCTCCTGTGCCTTTGTTGCTGCTGGGTACCGTCATCGGCAGCTGTGCAGCTCGGAAGAGATACCTGAGCTTTCTGCACAGCAGCAGCAGCTGCTTTATGGTACCTGTGATGCAGAGTTCTTCCCGTAATAGAAATTCAACAACAGTTCTTTTTAGCTTTCATGACTGCATTGCTTCCCGCTTTCTTTTGGGGCAGATTTCTGTGATCTAGAGAGTATCTTTTATTCTTTTATTCTTCATATGACTCCTGAATGCTTATTATCCACCTTCTCATGCATCCAAACCCTGCCCTGCTCACCTGAATTTACAATTACCAGAGCAAGTTCTTATGTTACCCCAGGGACTCCAGTTACCGGGGTCTATTCAAACTATAAAATAAACATAACAGTTCACCCTCAGAAAGCGTAAAATAACATCAGTGGAGGATAAAAGTGATTTGTACTTCTGTGATATTACTCATATAGGAATCTGTAAATGCTTTGCGCGGTATCTAACTATCAGTTTTGCCTTTTTAAAGAAAAGAAATGGCGAGCAAGTGGTTATTTCACATAGGAGAGCAGCGGCAGAGCTGATGGAGAAATATCTGCTCACCTGCTCTTCCTCCCCCCCTGCATCTCCTGGGATAAATTCCCTCCCTTCTTCGCTTCTCCAGGGAACTGGGTGATCGTTACTGAATGGGAGAGAAGATTTCTGAAGTGGATCTAGTCCAGCATGGGACTCATTGCCCCATCTCTGGTCTTTGGAGGTTTTAGCCCTTGTGCAAAATAATTAATTGTTTACTCTGATTTCTTTAAGGAGCTTGATCAGAAGTCATGGGCACCTTTGAATGGGGAAAGATGAAATAAGTGGTGGGGTTTTAGGTGGTTTTGGGGGTGGGTTTTTTCCCCCTACACAGAAAAATAGATTTTCTCAGGCTTTTGCAGAGCTGTTTGCCATCCAAATTTGTTCTAAGTCTCAGCTGAAGCCGACTGACTCAGGCTTCCCCTGGACAGTCAGCTCTCTGCCCTCCTTTCTCCTTTGCCCTCTTGATTTCTGTGTCTGTGAGAGTGTGACGCTTCTGGTTCAAGAAGCAACCAGCCACAATTAACAGTCAGTCCATCACTCTTTGTATGTCAGGTTTTAATTCTGGAACAGGTCCTGGGTGGTCCTTTCCTGAAAGTAAATTTATTTAAAGTGTGATGCGCTCAAGTTCATAGAATCTTAGAATCGCAGAATGGTTTGGGTGGGAAGGGACCTTCAAAGCCCACCCAGCCCAACCCCCTGCCAGGAGCAGGGACATCTCCAACCAGATCAGGTTGCTCAGAGCCCCGGCCAACCTGGCCTGGAATGTTTCCAGGGATGGGGCATCCACCACCTCTCTGGGCAACCTGGGACAGTGCTCTACCACCCTCAGTGTAAATTTTTTTTTCCTAATATCTAATCTAAATCTACCTCCCTCTATTCTGAAACCATCACCCCTTGTCCTGTCACAGCAGGTCCTGCTGAAGAGTTTCTCTCCCTCTTTCCTGCAGCCCCCTTGAGGTCCTGGGAGGCTGCTATGAGGTCTCCCCGGAGGTAAACAGCCCCAGCTCTCTCAGCCTGTCCTCACAGGAGAGGTGCTCCAGCCCTCTGATCATCTTCATGGCCCAAGGTTTATAGGAAAGACTGGATCATTTGAGAAAGGGCCAAAAGACTTTCAAGATTTTCAAGATTTTCCTGATTTTGATTTTATGTTTCACTTTTGATACGTTCTTCAAGGCTTTCTATAGGCCCCAAAGAGCACTGGGCATCCCTGTTCTTCTCTTAATTGGTGCCTTAGGCAGCAGAAACCCCAAGCAGAGAAGCCAGAAGGGGGAAATCTTTCTCTTCTGAAGCCAAAATCACGTAGAGGATTCAGAGGAAAATCCTAACCTATGTAACACTCACTAGTTCTGGTGAGGCTCTTGCTGTTTAAGCCACATTTTTTGAAAGATCAGGTAACAATAGCAGGATTTTGCTGCTTTGGGAGTAGTACCATGGCAGGGGGAAAATTTGTTTTGCTTTGAGATTCTCAGTTCAAGGTAGAGGGAGGCAGGGAACCTCTCTGCAGAGCATCACGGAGCAGAGCCAGAGCGTGTTTCCATCAAAAAAAAATAAATTGCCAAGTGCTGCAGCTCTAGCAAGGAGTTTCTCCACCGACAGGCGAAAGGGTGAAATAGTTCTGACTGCTGACGTGTCCCAGAAGGATTTGTAGCATTTGCTAAATTTCCTGCAAACACTTAATAGATTTTTTCCCTTCTGTGTGTGATTTTTCCCTTCTATGTGTGTTCAGTATCCAGGCCAGCAGAAATGCAGTCAGTTGTTAGAGGATCCACAACCACATTAAAGAAAAAGTATTTCCTTGCTGTGTACAATACCTAGGCATACACTGCAAAGTCTGGGACTGGGCGTGAGTTCCAAATCCCTCCACATTTTGGAAGTTTCCGACACAGAATTAGATTTATAGCATTAGAGGGATAAAATTCAGCTTCAAATTTGTATTCCAGTTAGGTCTTTTCCCTTGTGCCTTCTCTCCTACTCCCCCTCTGTCCCCACCAAAAATTACACTTGCATGTAATTTTATGCAGAGATTTCATCAGAGGTAGTCAGAAAGGGCTAGGTTTCTGCTTCAGACTTATATAAAATATCATTCAGCTCTTAGATTTTCATTTTTCATTGGGGAAAAAAAAACCAAAACTTTCTCAGACATACAGCAGTGATAAAATTGCCCGGTTCTTGGAAGTTAATTGAGGTGGTTGCAAGGGGAAGGGAGAGACCAGTGATGAAATGTGAACATTTCGTACGACACAGCGTCACGCTGACCTGTGAGATGAAGGTTTTTGAGTCGTGCTCCTCGTCATTACTGGATCTGAAAGCGTCCTTCATCCCTTAAATGGTTTGCAGCGGAGAAAACTAGAGGTGTCTCTACACCTAAGAGTTAGATCGGAGGTTTCCCTGCTGCTACCATGCAAGTTAGCGGTTGCTATGGCCATCGATCCCACAGGGACCAGGAATCTTTTCCTGCTGCTGGAGATGTTTCCAGGGCCCTTGGCTCTGACCACCTCTTTCTAGTAGATGTGACACCTACATTGTCACTGCCAGTGGATCTCAACCGCTCCGGAGAAGTCCCCAGTGAGAAGGCTTGGGGAGAAGCCACCAGCATGCCAGACAGTTGTTCCTAGGTTGGCCATGAATAAGCCCTTGGAATGTAGTTCCGTCCCCTGTGATCAGATCCATCGGTATACAAGGGCTGCTTGAATTTTTATTGTTCACAAAAGAGAATGACCTTTGTTTCCGCTCTCCGGCAAAATACCACTGCAGCCGCTGCTCTGACCTTGTTCGTCCGCGTCTGTGCTCTCCCAGTGACACCAGTGACGCTACGATGTACATGGACTTGCTTGTATTCCTACATTCTCAGGGCAAACATCTTCCCTCCACCCGTACAGCCACCTGCAGAGAGTCAGGAGAGGACACCACCAGTCCTCATACTGGTTTCAGAATAAGTGAGAACTGCCAAGGCATTCGTAGGAAGCAGTTACAATTAACACCACTTGTCCTAAATGGGTCCTGGTAACACACCCTTTACCCAAAACCTCTCTTTATTTAGCTGGGAAGGGTAAGAGGGTGATGAGGGAGGATAAGAGATGAAGGAGGATGCAGCTGGAGCACAAGCTTTCTTTCAAACCAGTGTCAAACTGGTCACAGCAGCAGAGTGGGTGTAGACCCTCTGGGTTTAGGAGTGGCTCCATCGGTGACAAGAGGCAGAGATGCCCTTCTGCTACAATTCCCCAGCACAAACAGGTCCATTGCTTTCAGCACAAACATCCATGGAGGCGGCGGGGTTTTCCCCTCCAGCTCCGATTCTTACATGGGGAAAACGGGAAAACACCACCGGGAACAATCTCCGAACTGCGGCAGTGGGATTTCAGAGGGTGCTTTGCTTCAGAGCGCAGTTCTGTTTTGGATGCTCGGCGTTCGGGGCTCCTCTCCAGCGACGACTGGCAGGCAGGGGATTTTTTTTTGTTTGATTATACTGGGGCAGGATGGATTTGTGCCTCTTGCCTAATGCACAAGGCTGTTCCAGACAGGAGGAATAAGCAATGACTTGCTGCCATCTACTGGGTGCTGCAAAGAGAAGGGGAAGCCAGTGTGCATTCGAGATTCCTCAGACAGCCCAGTGCTCTGAGAGAACTCCTTTTCAGTCCCAAATATTATTTCTCTTTCTGATTTTGTTCTTGATAAATACAGAAACAGCAGGCTGTGTTTGCTGCCTGCGTGCCCAGGTGCCTTGAGGATGTAGCTGGTCGAGGGAGGCTTCCTTCGAGAGCCGCTCTTGATGCTTGGCTTGTGCACGTTGAACCCCAGGTCCAAGAGATCCTCACCTGGATCCCCTTTCTTCAGTGGCAAACTGCTCGGCAGTGCTCCTGTGAAGCTCCTCCGCTGCCTGTGTGGTTCAGAACTGGATGAAGAGAATATCCCAGATGAAATATTAATCTCCGAGTACGAGATAATATGTGGACTCAGACACGAGGGGCATGGGCACAAGAGAAAGAGTAAAATAGCTGAGATCTACCTGTGGTCCAGGAGCGGCTGTTGCGTGAAGCCATGGGTCCTTCTTGACCTCACTCATTCTTCTCCCGCAGATCAGGTGTGAGGATTTTTGGTTCCATCATGAACAGCTATGACAGTCTCCCAGATGTTGCTGTTGCTGGGTAGCAAGATTGGGGATGAAAGTTCCCTGCATGGCAGGGACAGCAGGTGGCTGTCACATATATGATGTGACATATAATTATATCCTATAATGTCTTGTCAAGGCTAGACAGCTCTACAGATTGAACCCTTTCCTTTTTGGTACTCCAGTGAGACATGCTGGTCACCGACCCATCTCCTCTTGACTCAGTGTTGGTGGGAAAAAATCTTATTCATTCGTAAAAACTGTAAATATGTCAGTCTGGAGGAATTCCTCTCTCCTCACTTTAAGCCCATAGTTCTCAGTGCTGGGGGAGGTAGAAGTCACCGATGCTTGGCAGTATGGATCCTAGGAAAACCATTCCCTGTAGAGGAGCCAGAAGCAGAACAGGCTCTGGAAGAAAAGCTTCTCTTTGCTGACAGCGTGGGAAAGATGTGTTATCTCCATCACGATGCTGGACTCATGTTTTCTATCGATGGAGCATGCCCTCATTTTGGTTTCGCTGCTTTTAATTAACAAAGCTGCTTTAGTTTTCAATTAAGGACTTGGTTACAACAAAATCTGTATTTTCTTTTCCTTTCTTTTCTCTCTTGTTTTCTCCCCCCTGTAGTTTTCACTGAGCTTTGATCTCCGTGCAGGTTTAATTAGCTGTAATTAGTGGTTTCACTGCATTAACCGAAAATCCCAACCACAGAGGATTAAAAACACCCCCCTTCCTCCTTTTGCTTCCCCCATGTGCTCTGGGGGATCGGAGACTGTGTCCCTGCATGGTCCTTCACCAGATGGGTGCTGCTGGGTGATGTCCCATGCATCCCAAACAGCTGCCCTGTTACGGACTCATTAAAACTACGCTGGAACAAATGACCCATCCATGTCGTTTAATTTGCAGTTAAATGGCTGCTATGAGGCTTTGTAGGACACCAATTTATGCCTTCACAGCATTTCACCGAGCACTTCTTGGGGTTTCTGACTGCTCTCCGCATTACAGTGCATTTACAGCAGGGTGCCTGCTCAAGACTTCCCAAACTTTAGGCCCCTGCAGTCCTGCGTGAGCTTTTGGAAGCCATGGTAGGGCCATGTCCTTTGCTGGAGCCGCCCAGCTCCTCAGCACGAAAACGAGAGGGGTTTTTAGAAGATGTGACTCTGATCTGGGGAAACCCAGATCACTGGTCTGCTCTCCTCTGTGGAAAATATCACATAGCTGGCCACCCAGTTCCTCTGGTTGGTCACAACGGAGAAGGAGGAAGCCAGGGTTCGTTGAGCTGGTTCAGCAGGAGCAGGAGAATCAAATCTCCTGTCGAGATACCCACTCTTGGTGCACTCGAGATCAGTGTACCCCACACTGAGCCCCACCGGCCGCTCAGGCGCAGAAGTTTTATGGATATTTATGGAGGCAACACTGGAAAATGCAGTGTTCCCAGGCAGCTCACTTTGATGCCCAAGAGTGGAGATCTCAGGTGGGTCCCAGTGGGTTTCTACTTGCCATGTCTGTGCCAAAATCGGCTGTTTTCAGTCTCGTGCCTGCACCCAATCTCCTTGCAGTGCCAGGAACCAAAAGACTCTCCTTATCCCTTCCTCAGTTCTCCAGGGTAAGAGGTTGGTGAAATTCAGATCTAAGCTTTACATCCATGAGTGGTTTAGAGAGGAGTTTGGCCAGTCTTTGAGCCAACACCCCTGCCTTGAAGCCTGAAAATGACTCTCAGGTCATCTTGCCAGAGCGTGGAGGACCCCCGCTGTGAATCCTGTGTTCTCCCAGCACTCAGAAGCCATCTCTTGCTGTCCCAGATTCATCCTTTTGGGAAGGGAAGCCTTCCCAAGGCCAGGAATCGCACTCTTCTTGCTGAGCCATGACCATCTCCTCCAGGTATTTCTTCTCTGCCGCAAAAACAGACTTTGTGGAGCCTGACGTGTCCTGGCACATTCAGAGATGAGGTCTTTATGCTGTCGCTGGCTCATGTCTCTCTCCTGAAGCCTGAAGGCTTAAAATTCCTTCCAATTCACTGTCAGTGACTGCAGATGGTAAATTTATTCCCAGGATAATCTGTATGAGGGCTGTGCTCTGGCCAGCCTTCTGTCACCTGGGTCCTTTCAGCCCTGTCACCTTCTGCAGGGTCAGTACACCCCAAGGAGATCGGTTAAATCAGCTGCTGGGAGGACTTTGTGTCTCCCATCTTTGGGCATCCTGATGGACATCGGATGTGAGTGTGCAGGTCTGGAATACTCCTGGAACAGCACTTGGTGCTTTATCCACCTCATCTGGAAAGCTGCCTCCAAAACATATTGCATTTTATTTGCTCTGCAAAATCATAGAATCACGGAATGGTTTGGGTGGGAAGGGACCTTCAAAGGCCACCCAGTCCAACCCCCCTGCCAGGAGCAGGGACATCTCCAACCAGATCAGGTTGCTCAGAGCCTCATCCAACCTGGTGTTGAACGTTTCCAGGGATGGGGCATCCACTGCCTCTCTGGGCAACCTGGGCCAGTGTTCCGCCACCTTCAGCATAAAAAATTTCTTCCTAATATCTGATCTGAATCTGCCTCCCTCTATTTTGAAACTGATGCGTAGTCAGTACACAACAAAAGATCAGCGGCTCTTTCCAGCGCACCGTCGTACGGGAGGAAAGCACCATCCAGCTCTGAAGGATCGGTGAGAATTTGTGGTGGCGCTTGCATGTACCTCACGACGCCGACACCGCGGCAAATCCCACCCTCTCATCCTCTGCACAGCGGGCTCTGATGCGTCGCAGTAAATTAGAGCGGGGAAACGATCCAGCGTAGGGGGAAGGGCTATATTTTGGGGTTTGCATCAGCTTTTTCTCTTCTTTTTTGGCAGGATCAGCTCCCCAGTCTGGCTCACAGCGGGCCTTGCAAACAGCTGTGCTGGCACAACTGAAGGAGAGGGAACAAACAAGGAAATGAGCTGTAAGGCTCTGAAATGATAATGTTCCTGAAAATGGAACTTTATCTTAAATTAGGATAAGCCATCAGGGGTGGAGAAGGAATTGCTCAAAGCAGGAGCAGAGGGGAGGCAGGAGGAGGGAATATGACCTTATGCAGAAGTCACTGCTCATCCCTCACCGTCTTTGGGCCATTTGGCCTCGCTCCAGCCTGAAGATGGGCGACGTTTGCTCTCAGGTTTGCTGAGTAGCAGATTTCTTGTTCATTGTGTGTGTCTGGGAAATGCCTTGCCTGCCGCTGTTTCTCCACATTAGGGAAAAAAACCTCCAAAATGCACTAATGGTGATACACCAGATGTTCAGAAGCAAAGAGCCTGACTCTTGGGGGATGACATTTCTCCTGTTTGTCCTTAAGTAATTTTCGCGTAATGAGCGCACTTGAGCACATGAAGATGGCAAGAAAGTGGCTGAACCACCGGGTAACGACGGCACATCGCTCCCCTTCCGTCGGTGACTGCGTGGATTATAAATCAAGGAGAGGATTTTGCTTTGTAATTAAAACACACGCCAGGCGTTTCGCAGACACATGGGCCGTGGCAGCCCAAAGAACATGCACTCAAGTCCAACAAAGTCTTTAAGCCTGAGTTTAACTTTCCGATACATGCGTTGACCTGTTGAACCGATGAACGCTTGCTTTATAACTGCAGGCCCATCACAGTCACGTCTCCGTCGGAGCTGGTTGCCCTCGGTTCCCTTTACAGCACGTAGCGAGAAGTGAGCATGATTAGAGTGCGATTTTCTGAATTGGTTTAAATTTTCTTTGAAATGAGATGAAGGGCCTCCTAGGAGTGCCTGTTGCGTTCTCACAAGGATCGAGGAGCAGAGGTGACCTGCTCAGGTGGAATTATCCACGGTAAACGTCTATCGCTAGGTAAGATGAGTCCCTCCTTGGCTGTCTGGGATCAGGAGGTGACTTTGCAGGTGGGCAGATCAATCCGTAAGCGCCCTCAATAGATTTTTACACCCAGTAGCAGCTCCGTGTTAACCGGATTAGGGGCCTGAATTCATTTCACAGTTCCTACATCCCTAATCATAGAATCATAGAATGGTTTGGGTTGGAAGGGACCCTCAAGGGTCATCCAGTCCAACCCCCCTGCATGGAGCAGGAGCATCTCCAACCAGATCAGGTTGCTCAGAGCCCCGGCCAACCTGGCCTGGAATGCTTCCAGGGATGGGGCATCAACTGCCTCTCTGTATATAGATTATAATTATATAGATTTTTTTCCCACCACTTCTGAACACACATGTAATGTCCAAACACGCTGTGATGTGTGAAATCACGGAGCATCCACTCTTCACCAGTATTGCCCCAGATAGCAGAGGAAGCATCTGAAAATACCAGTTGGTACTGGAAAGCACCGGTCCTGCCCAGGCTTTCCGCTGTTGACTCAATGGTTTTATTTTGCTCAGCCGTTTCAGTTTTTGCCGGAGGCACTTTTAATCTTCGCGCTGTAACCTTTAAAGATATAGGTTTTAGTGGCCTCTGTAATGATTTTCATTGCCTGAACGTGGATGTCTGAGTTGCTCTGAGTCAAGAGATTAATTCAATTTTCCTAAACTGGAAATGGACTGAAAAACGGAAAGGCTTCATTGACTTTCTTCGCTTGGTTCTTGGTGTGTTAGTGAAACAATCAATGGAGGTGAACTTCTCAGCCAGCAGAAATGAGCTTTCACATTTCCAGGGACGCAAGCTCAGGAAAATGTAAATAAAAATTTTTAAGAAGCATTTTTGGCTGTTAGACTTGGCCAGAGCACGTTCCTAGTCTGCATTAACAACACCAGGATATATTCTCCTGGAAATGAGTTACAAACAAATTCCTCATTTATCCCTGAGGTGACAGTCTTTTGCTGATACGTGCTTTCTTGAGACTAATAAGTTTTGCATGTTGGTGGGAGAGAAAAAAAAAAAATCAAAGTAATTACTTTGTGTTCCCAAGCTCCTTATTTGTGTAGGTGCATGTGTGTTTATCTCTCTCTGTCATGCTGCATTGCTAATGGTAATTAAAGGGAAGGGATTTTCCTTGTTAGAAGTTTTTCTTCTAAATTTCTGCCTTTAGTGCTTTGGCCTTTGTGACAATACTTACCCACTGACCAGTTACTTGTAGAACTGCAGTTGCTTCAATATAAGGTCTAAGTTTAGGAAACTCTGGTCCAGCTGGAATTGGATTATTCTGTTTGCTCAGGTCTGCAGGACGTAGGGTGGGTGTTGGATTTCTTTGCAGACCCGGCTTTGGAAGCACGTCCCGTGGGTGTGAGTCCTGCTATTCACTGTCACCTCGGTGGTGGTTCTTGCGAATCACAGAGTGCTCATCAACATTTGCTTTATTTGACTACACAGGATTTGGAAGGTGGGTGATCATAGCGAAAATGCAGAGCAAAACCAAGTTGTGTGTTTGCTCACCATGTGCTCGTGGCTCCCTGGTAAACCGGCGAAGGGTACGTTGTCTATGGCTCAATGGGTGGGCCACGGAGTTCTGCCTGGTCTTTGAGTCCATCCCGCTCGGGAGGGCTTCAGTCTCTCCCTGCACTTTGGTTTTTCCATGGAACGTGAAATACGTGGGCTGGAAAGAGGCCACAGGGCTTTCCCACCAGCTCCACAGGCTGCACGTCTGCAGACCAGGTCTCAGTCTGGATGAGGAGACCAAAACCACAGCCCCACCACGGTGTCCAGAAACTGCCCAGGTTACTACAGGCTTTCTTATCCCGTAGAAATACGAAGATGAATGTGAAAGCACATTTCCAGGTCCACATAAAGCATAAAACACACGTGATACACCCCTGCCCTTAGCCATGGAGGGGCTAGGCAGGCTTTTCTGTGCATAAAGAGCAGCTTTATTTGTTTGCTTGCTATAAAAATGTTACAGGAACATTTTAGCAATCCTTTTCTCTTGCTCAAGGCCAAGGACCTTCTCCTGCCTTCACGTGGTCCTCTGCACTTCCACAGCTTCAGGCTGTGGAAATCACATCAAGCATCACACAGGATGTGTTGGCAGGCAGGCCACAGAAGCGTGGAAGATGCATGGTTGGTAGTAACGGTCTTACTAGAAGGTTACAACCTTGAAATGGATCCTAAATGTCATGGCAGACTCTGGGTCTCCTGAGCGACCTGAGAGAGATGGAGAGAAAAGGGAAGACCATTCTGTGCTTCGTTATTCCAAGGGGCAGAAGTTGATTTCTCAATCAAAATGATGCTGAAATGGAAAGCAACGACCTCATCCATCCCCTGGGAAGGGTCACAGCCTTCTCCGTTCCCACCGCGCCACCGCACATGTCACTGGTATCACCTGGTGACACTCACTGGGTCCTGACCCCATGAGTGACTGCCTCGGCTCTCCCGCAGAGCAAACACGTGCTGGTTTCTAATTCAGAAAACAAGTGGGATGTTTCTAATTCAGAAAACAAAAAGGAGGGCTGGGCATGTAAAGCTTTGTCTGCAGCTCTCCCTCCAGGAATTTGGTGGGCCAGTAAAGATCAGGAGCGTTGGTGGCTGAGATTTCTGTGTTAGAAAGCGCTGGAGGAGGGATGGAGAGGGACCTTTTACCCCAGGGCCTGCGTATTCCATACAGAGCTCGAGGAGAGGAGTCTTCAAGGTTCTCTCCACCCTCGTAGGAGGCCACAAGCATGGTTTTGAACCCATGGATGTGCAGGAACATCTCTAGCTGGATTTCTCTTTGTATTTAAATTGCAGTTCAGTCTGTAATTATTTTTTATGATCATTACTGTGTGGCAGGCGATCGCTGTCCAGGGAGAAACGAGGAAACTCAGTTGGTTTTGCTTTTGGTTAAGGGGTTTTGTCCCTCTGCAGTAGCAAAGAGTGGCACCTACCTGCACAAGGGATGGGCTCCAGTGGGTCATCTGCTCTCTTTGGAGCAAAATCAAAGCTGGCTGGTGTTACAGGGAAGCTTTGCCAAGGAGAGGTGGAAGAGATGGGAGGAGGAAGGCCATTTAAATGCTGTTTAATTTGCCAACCAGATGAGGGTGTGACAAGCAAATCTCCGGTTAGGTCTTGTAGATCCTAAAGGGTCAAATAACATCGTGGAGATAGTTCTGCTTCTCTGTCATCTAGCGTTGGACTGCCTTGATTGACGCTGTTCAAACAAGGTCAAAATTTAGCCCCCGACTCCAGATTGAGCCTAAGCAAACATCCAGAGTCATCCTAGGGGAACAGATACCCCCGTAAGCGAACGTGAATGTGAACTCCGTGTCTGAGCTCTCACGTAACCTGCTTGGAGCTGCTGTTTGATCTAGAAATTGCTTTCCACTCCCTTGCTTAAAGGTGGATTCAGCCGGCGCCAAGTTCGTGTGCTGGAGGTGTGGTAGCCTCCTGGGAATTTCTGCTTCCAGGTACAGCAAACAGAGCTACTAGAGGAAGGACAGATTTTTTTAAGAAGGGAAGTTAACGTGACACACACGCACAAAAAAAAAAAAATTGCAAAGAAAGGGGGAACTATCAGTGTGTGAAGAACAACCACCCCAGGCGTGTGTCTGCAGCTGAATTAAAGGTAAATACTGGATTGTCACCTTGAGATGCATCTCTGTTGCCTAGCTCCAGCCTGCAAATGGAAGCAATTAGAAAAAAATGTCCTGCCTTTTTTCACAGTAGGCTGCATCTTTCCAGCACAAGCTCCACAGATAGAAATACACATGCAAGTCCTGGTTCACCCTGTCAGTCATTATCTCATTAGGATGCAGGTCTCATTAGAAACTGCAGTGCTTCATACCTGGTGATCTGCTAGGAAATAACAGATATTGGCGCTGTGCGATCTGTTTTTAAGAGTCACTGCTCATCGCTTTTCCGTGCGCTGAAGTCATAACTTTCGCAGGGGTCTCGCTCTTAATTGGGTTGAGCCGGGGAGAGGAGCATTTCAACCTGCTTGATGAAATGTTTCTCTGGGAAGGTGTAGGAGCAAGCAGGGCACAGCTGGTGAGGTGTAAAATATCACTGCTAGGACAGGGGAGGACGTGGCCAGTTTTGGGAAGGGTGCTTTCAAGGTCACAGTTGAGATCAGGAGAGAGGAGCAGGAGGTAGCAACGGCCCAGGGTCCATTCTCAGGAGGGAAGAGGGAAAATGAGCAAGGGACAAAAATAGCACAACTGAGAAGACCAAGAGGGTCAAACCATGACACAGCGTTAGGGCAAAGGAAGACATCTTGACAGTAGGGTCCAGGGCAGGTGTAGCCCAGGAACTGTAGAGCAGAGCTGGCCAATTTCCAGCTCCTTTCAGTTATGTGTGGAAATCTCTCCACATCCAGGAGCTCCAAGATGTGTAGCACGTACCCGTGGAGGTAAGAGCTCTTCTCAGGGTGTCTCAGAGGCATCCCTCTGGCTCAGCAAGTCCCCGGGAGCTGGGATGGTGATCTAGAGAAACATTGCTGACCTGCTCCTCTCTGGGCAGTTGCTGTTGGGCACAGTCAGAGTAGGACACCAGGACATGGACTTTTGGTGGACCATGGTGTGGCCTGGTACAACCATCCCTGCATTGCATGGCAGCTCCCTGGATGCTTGTCTTCTACTGCTGGGAGGAGCAGATGCCAGGATATCTGCAGCCAGCAGACCTGTGCCAACATGTTCCAAGGTACGCGCGCCATCATATGCGCAATCATACATGCTCACCATGCCACATGCTCCAGGCTTGGGGGCTGTGCTCAACTGCTCCAGGACTGAACACAGCTCAAGGACCTTCGGTTGGTTGTACCCTCCATGGTGCTGGCTCAGCACGGCCTTTGCTCAGGTTTAGTCCATCTCCAAGAAGCAGACCGGCGTGGTAAAGTGACTGAACTGCTTCTGCTGCTTAAAAGCTGGCTTGAGTAGCTCTCTGACCGTATCTGGAGCAGGCTCTGTTCCCAGATTTACCAGGGACTTGCTAAGGACATGGTTCACTTTCCTAAATATAGTGCCATTTGGAAGACCCTTGAAGAGCGTAGGTATGTGAGGAGCGCTGGCAGGTGAGACATAGTGTTGGAAATGGTTGCACTAGACACCTGTGTTTGGCCAGACTGAGATACATTCCTCAATTTCCCTCTACAAGATCCTTAATCGATTCACTTTTGGTCTGTTTTGGAGTTTTTGGCCAACTCAAGGCTAGTAGTGAGTCCTTCTGTTGCCATGCCAAGCCATGTGTCCTTATCAGCATCTCTAAAGAAGGATTTCCACCAGCTGCGTTGTGCAACCAGTAGTTTCGTTCCACCTGATGAAGACTGGTGTCTGAGGATGGGCAGGTCATTCGGGGTGATGGGATCTGTAAAACTCCTAAGTGTTTTCACGTGGCATCATCAGGACTTATTTTCCTGGGCCACATCTGGGTTGGCCAAAGAAAGCTCAAAGATTATTGTTCTACATTTCAAATGCTGAGAGCTGGGGCTGACGTAAAGGTCTTCGCTAACTGGGACGCGTTTGAACCTTCCTTTCTCACTAGTGCCAAAAGCACCGATGATGTAGGGTGGTAATTTGCCCTTCTGCTAGGGAATATTCTCCCCTCCAGCTGATCTCCTCTGGAGTTCCACACTGCCTTCCTCCAGAGCAAGGGACCACTGATGGCTATCCCAAAGGAGCCACAGCACCACACAAAGAGGACACCACTGATGTGGTGTCTCCTGCCTGTGGGATCTAACCACATTCTTTCAGACTCCGTGGAGCCAGTTGCTTTGCATGTGGACAAGTTGCCATTCAGCAGTTTCTGACCCATTCCCATGGAGGAGCAGCTCCATATAATCTTCTTTTCCCCCTTACCCTTTTTTCCCTCCTTGAGGTCATGCAGTAGCATCCTATTTTTGGTAATCAGCTACCCCAGTCTTTTTCACCATGAGCTTTCCCAGAAAAAGTGTAGTCCGTCTGAGTTGGATTTTGGATACTAAGGTGTGATTTTCATCGTTACCCTCTGACTTCTGGCCTTGAATGAGATGAAAATGCTGCCCCAGAAGGGAAGCTGTGATTTTTGAAGCTAAATCGGTAAACTGAGAGATGATTCTTCAACCGCAGAAGGCAAGTGGCTCCAGGGCAGAAAACCACACAGTCTGCATGGGGAATGCAGATCAGGCAATTCCTGTCTATCCAAGGTAGATCCTCTGGTGAGGCTGACATTAAAAATTCCGACTCAAATGCAGGAAACATGGAGTTAAGGAGGTGAATTATTGATGGAGCGCAAGTATTACCGTATCTGACAGATGGAGACTGTCTGAGAATGTTTTGCAGAGCGACATCTGCACCGTGCCTGATTGGCGTCCCTGAACTTTCACACATCAGATGTAGAATATCAACACACAAACTCTGATAATAGCAATTAAATCTGTCCCGTAATGAACCCAGGCTTCGTAGCCAAGAGAAATCCATGCAGTCGGGTAAAGACCAAAATCCTCAATTCTTAGCTTTTAAGACGATATTAAAGTATTTACATCCAGACCACTGCGTTTGAATACTAGGTGACCTTTGAAGGTCCCTTCCAACCCTAACCATTCTGTGATTCTATGAATGTACGCGTAGGATGTCAACGTATACAGATACGTATCGCTGTCAGGGAATGGTCTGCGGCGTGTAATCTCTCACTGGGATTTTATTGAAGGCTGTAAAGCTTGCCTCGTATTTTACAATTTGTATTCCAGATCTGAGATGAAAAAATACAGAAAAGATCTAAAATTCAGTTGCCATCTCGCATCACCTAAGTGCATCTACATCTAAGGCTGAAGTCAGTCTCTCAAGTGCACGCAGAAGTCAGGTATCAGATCTGATTTCCACGTTGTCATGTGTGCAAAAAAAACCAAAGACAAGAAGAAAAGAGGTGCAAATAATAGCAAGTTTCATGCTTTCGTGAAGAACAGCTTGTATTATGAGGAAGCGATATGTAAAATATGTCTTTTCTAATAAGATTCAGTGCCGTCGTATTCCGGGTCGTTTTCTTAAGCCCAGCGCAACTCGGTAAATAATTGTAATTTTTTGCCGTCTGTTAACTGTTTGGTGCACTGTGTCAAATTCATTCTTCCTTCACTTGTAGCATGCAAACGTGCAGATTCTGAGAATCATCAGGAAAAGGTGCTTTTTGTCTCTGGAGGGGGCTCCCAGGTGGATGCCAGCAGAGAAGCTGGCCCTGGGAGGTTCCCTGGTGAGCATCGGTGTGGGGATGGCGGTTCCTGGGTTGGAGCCATCCCGTTGCACACACAAAGGACTTCACACCGACCCCTTAATCTCAACGGACCTTCGTTTTCTCAAATGCAAAGCAACCTTTTGAGAAGAAGGAGAAAGTTCCATACGTGGTGTCTCTAAAGTGCGTTGAGATGTACAAAAGAGGAGTTTAATATAAATTAATTAGAAAAACCCTAGAAGTTCAGTTCTCACTGCAGAGTTCTTGTTGATCATCTGGAGGTTTTGTACAGTTAGAGGATGCATTTCTGGAATGAGATAAAAATAGCAGTTCAGAGCAATTTCTCTGCGTATGATGGCTATGAACGACTCCATCAGTTCGGAAGCAGTGCTGGGATTCTCTTCTCACTCTGTAGGGGCCAAATTTGTTTCCAAGGAGCCACCGTTGCACAGCAGTGGAGTGTGTCTGGGGTTTGCAGCCTGTACGTAAGGAGTGTTGAGCAAAGGGATGCATCTCCAAGATAATCCATCAGTAGGACAAGCAGTCCTGGGTTTTCCATGCAATGAAGAATGGAGGTGGAAACCACATCTACAGCTGTGGGTCTTACCCTGTGCTGACGTTGCCTTGATAGTGTTTTAATTAAAAATGCTAAGGATTTGTGTGGTCTGGCAAAAAAAACTATTGTAGTGCAGATCTGTTGGCTCGAAGAGTTGAGATCATTGAAGCTAAAATTTCACCAAGAATGGCCAGAAGAGGCCACAGTTGTACTGCACACAGCAGCGTCAGTATTTGCTCTGGCTTAGGTGAATGTTCTTGCAGGAGTGGTATTTTTCAAAAGGAGCAATTAAAAGTGACCGCCTTGCTTTGCCTACTCCAACAATACCTTGGAGAGGCAGTGGCTTCCCTCTAAATCTCTTGCTCTAAGTGCGTTGGAAAGGGAAAATCAATTTCAACCAAAAATATTGCTGCAGGAGCAAATGAGTAGCAGCTGGCCATAAATACCACTAGCCTGCAAATCTAAAGGTTTCTAAGCATCAGGAGAAGTATTTGGAACTGGCATGGTAGGTGTGATGAAATGTTCATCTGGCCAGTGGCCAACACAGAACGCCTGGAGAAGAGCGTTGAAGGTCTTAAGCATTAACTCCTCCATCCAGGAGACCCCTAGTTTTATGTCGATGTCTTTTGCTTTCGGCCATCTAAATATGTGGCATTGAATCCATCCTGGCTGCCTGGTTTCTTTCTAATAAACAACCTCCACAGGGCACTTTGACCCAACGTAACTATCTATTTTAGTGTAGGATGAATTGACTTTGCGCCACTTCTTCTCCATTCATAGGTAGGTGATCATGGCAATCAATCCTGTTGAGGTCTTGGTGGTGATGGTAACCAATGGTGATCACAGAATCGTAGAATCACAGAATGGTTTGAGTTGGAAGGGACCTTCAAAGCCCACCCAGCAGGGACATCTCCAACCAGATCAGGTTGCTCAGAGCCCCGGCCAACCTGACCTTGAACGTTTCCAGGGACGGGGCATCCACCACCTCTCTGGGCAACCTGGGACAGTGCTCCACCATCCTCAGTGTAAAAAATGATGAGCCAGTGGGTAGGGTTTGAGTCTGCTACACCATTTTGTTTTCCTTCTGGTTTGGCTAGGTCTGTGCACAGTGTGGAGCAACCAGGGGTCTGTAGGTCACTTCCCCAACCTGAGAGGTTTCTAGGCTGGCAGAAGGTAATGCCGCTGGACAGTACTACCAGAAGAAATGATAGTGCCATGAGGCAAGTGTATCCAATAAAGGGCTCTTCCATGAGAAACAGCAACACGTTCAACAAAAAAAAATGGTAACAAACCAAATTTGGTGTGTGCACATCCACCATCTCGATTCCCTAATTTCGGAAGCCACTGCAATATTCAAACCAAGTGAACATAGGTAGGCAGAAGAAAACATCAGCTGGAGTTTTCAAGAGTTTTGGGCTGTTTGTCTGACTCCAGCAAGTGGCTCAAACCTCCTTGGAAGCACCAAGGCCCAGCCGCATCCTACTACAGGCAGACTTTGACTTGATGGATCTTGTCATTTCCTACCGTAGCTCAGGTGTAGCAAGCAGATCCCGTCAGATGTGTCCTTCACCCGTCGGTAGCTGGCAAACGCTCCTGGATTTATTAAAAGTCAGCACACTCGCACCGCTGAGCATCTCCCCGATTACAGGATTGGGGTTTTGTATCCTGTTCCAAGCCACTTGATCCTAAATAAGGCAGGATATTTTTTTTTTTTGCCACAGTAATTGTTGTTCCCAAAGGGTAGCTAAAATTATATTATTTTTTGCTGACTGGAGCAATCTTTGCCGTACTTTTCCATCGAACTGCTGACTCTCCCTTCTTTCGGGCTACATTTATTTCCACATTTCCTCTCATTTATGCATGAGGCAAGGGGAAAAATTGCTTAATATTCTTTATAAACCGGCATATGGTATAGATATTTTTTTCTTTTTACTATATGCAGTAAAAATGCAAATGTGTGTGGCTTATTTGCAAATGCTGGCATTAATAACTGATATTTAAACAGGCCAGATTAACACTTTTACTGATATATTTAAAAATTTTTTTTTCTGATCATTTGCACACTCAAAATCAATTTTAACACAACATGTAAATTGAATTTAATATTTTTATATAAAATCACATTTATCTGCTTGAACCATTAAATTTACTATTTAATATGTACTTTCCAGTTCACTTGGTTAGAATTTCATTGCTCTCTATCTGTATAAATTTAATTAGCCTTGATATCATCAGTATATTATAGAACTAATTAAAGATTTAGATTAAGTGCTGAGGGTGCTTATTTAATACCCTATAAAGTTCCAGTTGGCAACTGAGAAATTCCATCCTTCATTATATCAGCCAGGATGGAGCTACAAGGGGTGTCTCAGACATTGTTTTGGAAAAAAAAAAAATATTTAATGGGGTTTAATGGGTTTATCCTTCCTTTGAAAAGCCGTGTAATTACCGCGTATCGCTGCACAGCGCGAGGGTGGTGGGAGTTGTTCGGGGACGGGTTTTTAACCGAGACGTGCACGTGTTCTCCTCCGGGACGCCGACGAGATCTCCGTGCGTTGTGAACTCACAGCAGGGCGACGTGGACGAGTCGCGAGTAATAAACCACGGGAGGAAGGGAAAAGGAAATAAGAAGGAAATATTAATAAGAAAGTCGTAGATAAGGTAGAGCTTAGCAGATATCAGGATAAAAAGGAAGAGAGAGAAAAGGAGAGATCTTTTGGAAGAGCAGTTACGTTCTGCACGTACCTTACTCTTTCCTTTGCTAATTAGCACCGCGTTTTACAGGAGATTTATTATCTGTGTTCTACAAAAAGGTTTGCAGTAGAGAAAAAACCAAATGCTTCAGTGGCACAGAGCTGCACGTAGCACCCGAAGGTGTTTGTTGGGGTTTTTTTTGAAACTGGCCGTTAAAACAAAGCTGCTTCATCCCTACAAAAGCCAACGAGTAAGTGAGCTGATTGGTATTTAGCGTTGCATACATTGTTTGTGGGGTTTAAGTTTTAAAAGGGAAAGTAATTGAATTTTATACTTTGATTGTCTTTAATTAGAAGTCTCTACTTTGTACCCCTTGGAATAACTACACCTGCTTTTCTTTCCTGGCTCCATACCCTGACAGGAGTTCTGTGCGCTGTGGGCCCAAAAGTGGGGCACGGTACCCATCAAGGTGAGGGGGCTTCCCGTCTCAGATGCTGTTTTCTACCTTGGACAAATGACTTTAATTTTTATCTCCCTTCTTTCAGCTGTAAAAAGCAGCCTGTCCTCACGGGAGAGGTGCTCCGGCCCTCTGATCATCTTTGTGGCCTGCTCTGGATTCCCTCCAGCAGGTCCACATCCTTCTGATGTTGGGGGCTCCAGAGCTGGACGCAGTACTCCAGGTGGCGTTGAAGATGTAGATCATAGCGGAACGCAGATATTTTTGGCCTAATTTTAGGTTCCCTCTACAGTCCATGGAGACAAATAGGTCTCGGCCACAGTTCATCTCACCACAGGCAGACATGAGAGGTGTCCATTGCTTGGCATGGTTTGTAAGAGGAGCTGAGGCTGACCAGCACAGCAAAAACATCTCTGATGCGGACATCTAAAGCTGTGTGAATTGCCCTAAAGCACTTTGGGTTCTTCTGGGGGCAGAGAATAGGAATTACTATCGTTGTTCGCAAAACTGCTCCAGGTTAATTAAAAGTTGAGAAAGAAATGTTACAAAATGATGGTCAGGATAGACATTTCCCCCGCACGGGAGATTTGAATGATGCCGTTTAAGACAGGCAGCAGTCAGAGCGTGGATATATGATGTAGCAGATACCTTCCATCACCAGTTCCTATTTTGTTAGCATAAGCTCCCGAGATGGAAGAAGACCCAGCATCCGTACTCGCAGACTCTTGCTTTAAAACGCTGATCACTGACGCGTGTGTGCAAACATCGTTGCACTCTTCGTGAGGTGTAGAAATTACAGTAATTGCTGGGTTATGTGGACTTTCCTTTCACGTTTTCAGAACTTCCTTTGCACACTGGAGCACAAATCTCCTGCCCCATCTCCGGTGCCCTGTAACCATCAACTCTGCCCTCATCTCTCTCTCTTCCCCACCCCAACGTCTCGTGCTCCAGAGCAGAAAGCCCCATGGGCTCCTCTTCTCAGTCAAACCAGTCCTGAAAATCCGTTTCCCCTTATTACATGAACTGAAGTTGCCTCGTTTCTTGCTGTGTCTTCCCTTTTTGCACCCACTCGCCTCCTCCGTATACTTGATGGTGATGGTTCCACCAAGATCTGCATGTCTCAAAACTGAGTGACTTCCTAACTGCAGCTTTGGACTTTTTTCCCCTCTTCACTTGCATTCCCATTGTTCTGTCTTGTGAATTTTGACTGGATTTAGTCTGTAAGTGCTTCATATTTAACCTTTTTTACTTTCTTATCAGAGTACCTAAGAGATTTTTGGGTGCTATAGAAGTGACTCCCTCATCCCCAAAAAAGGCGGGGAGATAAGGTACAGAGTTTTTTTGTTCCCTTTGGGTAAGTCAACACGCAGATCCGAGTTCTTGCCTTGTGAATCTGTTCCTGCCTGCATTGCTGCAGAGCAGGCGCCCAGCTATATAATGAAGGAATAATTAAAGTAAGAGCCTTTATTCTGAAACATCACACTGTTCATCTGAAGGTCTTTCTCTTAAGAAGAGATCAAGTCATTCTCAGGGAAATCAGAATTTAATTTTGAATTCACCTGGCCATCTTTTGAAAAACTTTTCTGTGTGCAGGCCTTGGGTTATAGGTTAACATTAGCATTTAAATGGAGAATGGTATTAATAGCCCTCAGAAGAGCTTGACTCCTCCTGATTGCCTTCCCAGAGATTTTTTTTCTAAATGAGAAAGCCTCTTTATGTTTTTACTCCATCTCCAAGAGTAGAGTTCAAGAGACCATCTTTTTTGATACATATATACTTAAAATTCATCCTTGCAAAATGGGTTCATTGCTGGCAATTGATGTTTTGTTTTAAAATTGCTATTTAAAAAAAAAAAAAAAACAAAAACAAAAAAAAAATATGCTTTGTGTGTTAATTGGCTGCTTCAGTTTTTATTTGTCCATGGGATATTTTTTCTTTCCCCTGGGAATCATTTCTACCAGTGATATTTATCCTTCCCTATCTGCTGTCAGTATGAAGATGTTCTTCATATGATGGTAGATCTTCCTGGGCCAGTTCCTGGTTGCTAAAGGTAGCAGAGAGAGTACAGTTGTATTTGGGCTTTGGATTAGGCATTGTGTGCTCTAAGCTATGTGTCTGTCCTAAAAGCACACCCAAAGAATTCCAGGGTTCAGGAACTCTGAACCCAGCCCCATTGTCAGTAGTTGGAGGAACAGGTCACAGACGTCTGAGTTGGTTGACTTGCTGGGACATGAGACAAGGACTAATCCCATGGAGGTGCACTGTAAGGATGGATTTTATTTTTTTTTAAAAAGATCAAATCTTTGTCATACAGCCATCAAAACTAGGTTATCATCCTGTATGAGCTCGGTAGTAAGGACTTTGGTCACCTTAGACAGTCCTTTGCTCCTTGCCCCCCCAAAATATGGCCATCACCTCATAGGAAAGGTGCTCCAGCCCTCTCAGCATCTTCGTGGCCTCCTCTGGACCCTCTCCAACTGGAAGCCAACTGAAGGCTTGGGAAGCTAGACCGGCTTTTTAGTTAGGTATGCTAATCCACTATTATTATTTATTAACCTATTTGTCAGATGAGAGAATCAGCTTTTGATAAATATTAATTCTTCTCCCTGGTTTTAAATCTCAACTTAAAAAAAAAAAGCAGTCTGCCAGCGTTTCACCGAATAGAGATTTCCCTCACCTGCATCCATTTATTTCCCCCATCCCTTCCTGACTTGCTTTTCTCAACCTCCTCTTGATAATCAAAAGAGCATTTATAATGGCAGGGACAAATACACTTCTGAAAGCAAAATGAAGAGCCTAAATAAAAAATCACAGAACAAGAGCCTCATCCCACTCCCTCTTTCATATTTCATTATTTGATAACATCAGAAGATGAGTCCATCAGAGCTGCTTGGGCAAAGGCAAACAGGAGTGTGTCTGATCAATATTTATTAATACTTTCAAAGACAAGGGAGGCAAAGTTGAGCTGACTTCGTAATGGAGTGAATAATTACCTATGCAAATAGGGTTTGGCCGAAGGCAATGCCACGCCAAAGCGGCAGGTTTTTAATTGCGCCCCATTAAAAATGCATACCTTTCACTCACTCATACTGTCTCGCTTGCTCTCTTTTTTATTTTGAAGGAAATTTTTAATTAAAAAATAATCTGATGCTGGAAAGAGTGACAGATGAGTCCTGTGTTTATTAGGTGCAGAATTCTTCGGTAATCCCAGGTTAGGGACAGGCTGCAAAGGCAGGCATGAGGTAAAGATGGGCTTGCATGGCTGAGCTCGTCCGGTGACCGCTCTGAGCCGCACACGGAGCAGCTTTAGTTCTTCTCTTTCTTCTTCTGAGGTGCTCTGTCACCTTGGGAAGGCCACAAGTCCTGTGCTGTGGAGCAAAGACATGCCATGTCTCAGAGAGGTCGCCCCATCCGAGATGTCCTGTCTGTCATTTTGCTGAAAACCCGGCCAGAGCTGGCAAAAGTCAAAATCTCATTTCACATCTGCTCCGCATAAATTCCCTGAAGGTGATCGATGTTTCCTAAATCTTAGTGTTTGCCTTGGCAACCCTACTGGTTTCTTCTACACGCTGTATGTACTTGAGAGATTGCCAACGCTCTCAGCGTTAACCTCATGTTAGATTTCTGACTGTGTGCTGAAGCATCTTGATAAATACCCAGATCTTCTAAACCGTGAAGGCTAACGGGTTTTTTTTTGTTTGTTTTGTGTCTACCTGCAAGAGGAGCCAAGATTTGAAGGATGTCCATCACCATGGCAGGAGGTGGGTTGGACACACAGGCCGTGCTGTGATGCCGAGCCTTGTTTTTCCATACCGAGAGGTTCTCAGGGAGTTCTCTGTGCGTGTCTCAGGAGGGTGCCAGGGCTTTGTCGTCGTGCTGGGATTACAGAATTAGCATCGTTAGTAATTAGACTGCTACATCCGTTCCTGTGATTAGAAATGAGATTTGGTTTAGTCTCCCCCCTCCTGGAATCCAGTACTGAGAAATATCCCAAGGTTTTGTGGCTGCTGCTGTTGGTGTTTTATCAAAAGCTAAGATTCAATGCTGTGACTCTGCAGGGGACCAGATCAGCCTGGCAAAATGCCTCGTCTGAGCCACGCGGGTATTTTCAGTCCCCTGTGTCCCCACCCTGATCCCAGCACGCTCAGCATCCCAGTCCGAGCGAACCAGGGGTGTAAACGTTGAGGGGAGTATGGCAGTAAGTCGTATCACGTCATGTGGCGGCACAGGAGCTTCTCAGGGACCACAGATTGTGTGGTTGGGTTCCCCATCACAGGTGCAGGAACTGAAAACAGCAGCTGACACAGAGTGACTCGGTGTTACCCAAACCTGATGAGTTTGGAGCTTGTAGGGGTTACCCAAATGCCTTCTGCAAACAGCAGTCGACACAGGGCCGTGCAGTCTCCCCATCCTCACCTATCCCCCTGCCTTTGGAGCTGCACAACCATCCTCTTCTCTCCTGTAGTAGGTCAGGGGGATTTGGGGTTCTGTTACCAAGCCTGTTCTCAAGTGGCTTCCATCATTTCCCTTTCATTTCGAAGGGAATGTTCTCATTTAGACAGTCCTACCCCCTGCTTCTAAGGGAGCAGTGTGGCCTTGTAGCAGAGCCCACCTCACAGTCCCCTCGGGCAGTCTGGTGAACTGGTCCTTTGTCAGCTCCAGGAGTTTTGTAGCCTGCATCTCAGATGCGTGGAGTCTAACAGCTTGATTGTTTTTCCAGCTTCTCGTTCATCCCCAGCAGCTATTTTTTTTAATTTGTGTCTTCTGCCTTCTACATGAGTCCTCCGCAGCTCACACGCACACTTCCCTTCTTTTGACCGCCCAACCCGAATCCCGTCAGTCCTTGCTCTCCGACTCAATTCTCTCGGAGTCCTCTTCCTCTCACCACGAGCCCTTCCTCCCACCTGATCTCGCCTGGCCCCCGACGCCGGTTGCGTTGCTGCACACTTCCAACCTCAGGAGCCAATGCTCAGGTCGCGGCAGCAGGCGATGTCTCCAAGGAGACAGGGGAGATAAAAATACGGAGCTCTGGAGCCCGGTAGCTTGGGACGCGCTCGGCCTGAAACACCCGGAGGGCGTGGGTCTGGTACGGCTGGTTACAGTCCCTGCTGCGGTGATTTGCAGTCTGGCAGCGTGCGGGATGCTCTGCAAAGGCACAGCTAAGCCAGACCTGAGAGCCTGCAAAGTAAAGAACAAGAGAAATTTAATATGCAGCTTTGCTGTGTTTGCCCTGATTGCTATTTTAATGCATTCAAAGAGGAGAAGAAAGGCAGGGAGGCGATAACTTTTCCTAGAGCCCTTGCTCTCGGGTTTTAAATAATGTATTCCACCGAGACCTAAGGATTGGACTGCAGCCTGCCCTTGTCCTCCTGCAGAAGCGTGGAGGAGTCATGCAGGGACCTCTTCAGCTCCTCCGGCCCGTTTCTGCCTCGCTTTGCTCTTCAGCCGAAGAAGTGCCGGGTGTTTGGCTGAATCAAGTCCTCACCGCCGTGTGACGCATGCAGACGCGCAGAGATCTTTTCATTTCTCCTTCCCTGAGCTTTTCAGATCCTTGTTTCTTTCCAAGGGTATATAACATTTCTATGAAGTTATAAACTTACCAGTTCCTCTAGAAAACGGGGTACTTTTCATCCATGCACCACGGGGTTTTTTTGTTTTGTTTTGATACCCCTAATCCCAAAGCCAAGATTCATCGCTTGGTGGAGCTTGCTGCAGTGCGGCCGCGTGCGAGAACCTTCCCCTTATCCCTGACCTGCAAGGGGCTGCCCAGGATTGGGAGCCCTCTACCTGAAGAAGCTTTGCAAAGCCTTACATCTTCACAGCTCCCTCTAGATGAGATGCTTTGTCTTGATGGTACCTAGACCAGAGACCCTCTGACACCAGATCTTAGCCCTTGGGACAGATGGGGAAACTGAGGCACGGAGTGCAGCCGCGTGACTCGGAAAAGCCACGCCAGGAATTCACAAAAGTGCTGTGTAAAGGGCAAAACAGTCCTGATTCCGCTCCTGCTGCACGACCTGTAGGCAGTGCTTTCCAAGAGTCACATCTCCAGGTTTCAAACCTTCATCAGTTTGTGCGATAAAGGAGGGAGGGGAAAGAAAAATTCTCAAAGGACCCCAGCAGCTCTCGCTAGCTTTACCTCTTCCACCTGGGCTGTGGAGCCAGGGCAAAGAATCCAGTCCCACACCCGTTCCCAGCCCATTTTTTTACTGCAGGGGTTGGATTGGCAGCTGCCAGAATTGCCCCATTGCTTTCACGGTCCGTGACAGGTTTTTCCCTTCCAGTAAGTACTTTCTTAAATTCCCCTCCTTGGAAATCCACTCTTTCACTAATGCCACTTCACATTAATTTAAACCAGCCCGCGCTGCAGCCTCTGTTATACCTTCCCTTCAGATGATCTTTTACTTATTAAAAGAGGCACCTCAGCTCCTGGCTCAGATTTTATTTTGCATTATTAAATATTTTTTTCTCTCTAACTGTGTGTCTCAGTAGCATTGGAGGTCTCTGGAGTTTTGGGCTTGAAGCTCTTCCCATGCTACATATTAGCATCTCTCTGCAAGAAGGAGTTCATTAGGGATAAAAAAACTCCACTTCCCCTAAAAACTCCACTTCCCCTACCCTTGTGATTCCTTTCCTTTCCAGAAAACTCCTGTTCTTGCAGGCTGAGTGGCTAGATAGACATCTGTGTATCTTTATGCATCTCTGTCTAATACTGCTTTCTACATGGTGGCTACCAAACAGCGACATCTCGGCTGATGTCGGGAAACGAGGAACCCTGAGTTCCCCATGGTTTGTGTTTTAGGTGAGTATGGAAGAATGCGGGGAGCAGATCTCTGAGATTTGCTCCCGTGTACGTGCCCACTTGGCATCTCCTGATGCTCCACAGGAATATGTTTGTGCTCTCTTTGTACAGCAGCTGACGCAGCCTCCTCTGCGCTGCTGAATAAAAGTAACTGCTGGTGGTGTTCTGCAGAAATAAAGTTCTGGAACATCAAGTATCACTGTTCACCAGAGTGAGGTTTTTTTTCTCTGTTTGCTTTTCAGGCAGTATTATGAGATGCTCTACAACACAGCAGATGAGCTTTTAAACCTCGTGGTGGATCAAGGGGTGAAGTACACGGAGCTGGAGTACACCTATGCCCTGAATTTACTGCACCGGAGCCAGACGGGTGTGGGAGACCAAACTACCCAGAACATGAGGTTGCAGAGGTTGAAGGAGATCATTTGTGAGCAGGCTGCTATCAAACAGGCCACCAAGGACAAGAAAATCACCACCGTGTAATCCGCTCTGCCGCTCGTGTTGCAGGTCCAAGCCTCTGCGTTTCTGTTCTAATCGAAGGCGAAAGCGCGTATCTTCTGGGTGGCATTGACCTAGGGAGAAGGGAAATGCCATCTGAGATTTGGTTTTGGGGTTGTTTTGGGGATTTGATGTGTAATCATGTAATGCTTCCTTAACGTGTTCTCCCAAGGGTGACTGCACAGCAGGAACAGGCGTCGCGGGGGAGATTCGGGTGGGGTATTTGGCTTTGCTCTGTTGCGGCTGCTTTTCCCTGCGGTGTAAGGCCAGCCGCTATCCGGCAGGGTGGGAACGGGGAGGGTTTCACACTGGGTTAGGTCAGAGTCTTCAGCGGACGTTCAGACCACGCTCAGGTAAACAGCGCTATGACAGTCCAGCGCGGAGCTGCTGGTCGCACCCGAGATCGTGATGGTTTTGAAGCCGTTCCACCAGCGTCGCTGCGTGGAGCCTGTTTCAGCTCTGCCAGTACTTTTCTCCGTGACAGCTGTAGATGCATTTGTTTTCTGCTGTTTCCACTGCAAAGAGATCTAGTTGCTTATTCCTTCAGATAAACCAGTTCTTTTCGTGGGAGGTAACATGGGACCATTTGTTTCCACTTCTACTGTTTCATTATCACAGAGCCATATGGCATCAGTTTTTACGGCGCGTACTGCACTGGCTGATGGTGGATGTAGGAGAAAATTGCCAATATAAGGTAATAGCAAAACTTAATTCTCTTTTTCTGAATATATCTTTTGAGTCCCTCCAGCTCAAAAGGTATTTTGTAATCGCCATTTGATGTACTGGAAGGACACGCACGCTTACGTCGCTCAGCACTAACGACCAGCGAGGGCAGGAGGCGGGCAGATCCCAGCTCTCCAGGCTGAGGTGTGCCATTTGTGCCCTGCCTGGACCAAGGCTGAGGAGTTTATACCGTCCCTCCAAGCCCAGAATACTCTGCACTTGTATTTCTCAAGCAAACTGTCAACCCAGCTGGGTTTCACACGAGGAGATGTGTTCTCTCTGAGCTGTGTAACTGATCGTGTGTCAGTCTTGAAACTGCAAAATTAAACGATGTTTAAACGCTCTGATACTTTTTCTGGTTTGTTTTTTTTTTTGTAAGAATTAATATTTTTGTGGTATTTAAAAGACACCTTTCCAGGTCTGAATTCTTATGGTTTCCTCCAAGGTTACACCAATGTGGAGTGGTCTTCTGAATCATTCAGTCCAATCGCCAGCTACCGCAGGCCAACTGGACAAGAAGCTTCTCAACCTCCACGTTAAAAGCAGAACCAGTAGTTCCAGTCATTAGGAATCTTCTTCTGGTTTCTATTCTCATTTTATTCATGAACGCAGTTTTTCTTATGCCATTATTAGCCATTAACTACAAGAGTTCCTTCCTTTCCTTGATGAATTTGCATGCGTGAGGGTGGAGAACACCATCATTGGTAACACGTGTGGTGATGTGGGGATGTTTCTGGGGTAAAACATGAGATCTGCGTTCACCTGCTCACACATCAAGATGCAGGAAAGCAGGCTGTTCTCTATCCAGACACGGGAGGGTGAAAAAGAAGCTGCTTGGCACATGTAAGACAGATTTCAGGCCCTTGGAGGGACAGAAGTGATGTGCGAGGAGCTCTGAACTCAGACTGGGCTGCTGTGGCCTAATGTCAGACTATTTTTTATTCCTTCCATCTTTAATTGATTAATAATTGAATTGAATTAATAATTGAACAGGTTGCCCAGAGAGGCGGTGGATGCCCCATCCCTGGAAACGTTCCAGGCCAGGTTGGCCGGGGCTCTGAGCAACCTGATCTGGTTGGAGATGTCCCTGCTCCTGGCAGGGGGGTTGGACTGGGTGGCCTTTGAAGGTCCCTTCCAACCCAAACCATTCTGTGATTCTATGATAATTTGAGGCTCTGTCTCATCTTCACATGGCTGATCTCAAGCTTTGCAGTCAACATTTTCCACCCACTGAGCAACTGTGCTGGCGGGTGCCATGACAGATTGCATGAAATCAAGAATATTTCAAACTTGGGGGTATGTTTGCTTTAAAAGTTAATTATTTAAAAGACTCTTCTTTGAACTGCACTTCACATTGTCCATTGCACCACCACAAGATGCCCTCACTCATGTCTTTGCACCATGGCATGACTGTGCACAGAAGAGAGGCGACGACATAAAGGGACTTACCTGGAGCATGGTGTAGAGCAAAGAGAAGGTTTTGCAGATGAGGTAATTACAGTGCATAATTAGCTTGTGTCTCTCCTCAAATCCTCCAGTTCTCATTCTCAGTCCTCTCCAGCCTTCACAGAGGAAGTGAATATTTTCACTGTGGATTACAGCAGTGACACCAAGGGCACGAAGGGAGCGCAGGTTGCCGGAGGGCACAGAGGAAGGCACGAGTGCACGTGGCGTGCAGGAATCCAGGCCCTGAGCACCTGATTGCAGACACACGCTGCGCGAGCTTTCCTGCTGCGTCACAAGAAGGTGCTGCCAGAAAAAATCCTCGTCAGCCTTAACAAATCACAGAATGGTTTGAGTGGGAAGGGACTGTTAAAGCCCACCCAGTCCAACCCCCCTGCCAGGAGCAGGGACATCTCCAACCAGATCAGGTTGCTCAGAGCCCCGGCCAACCTGGCCTGGAATGTTTCCAGGGATGGGGCATCCACCGCCTCTCTGGGCAACCTAGGCCAGTGCTCCACCATCCTCAGTGTAAAAAATTTCTTCCTAATATCCAATCTGAATCGGTCTCCCCCTATTTTAAAACCATCACCCCTCGTCCTGTCACCCCAGGCCCTGCTGAAGAGTCTCTCCCCACCTTTCCTGCAGCCCCCTTTGGGCACTGGGAGCCGCTCTCAGCTCTCCCCGGAGCCTCCTCTTCTCCAGGCTGAACAGCCCCAGCTCTCCCAGCCTGGCCTCACAGCAGAGCTGCTCCAGCCCTCTGATCATCTGCGTGGCTCCTCTGCACCCTCTCCAATGGATCCATGTCCTTCCATGACCATGTCCAAATCCTCACTGAATATTTTTTCCCGGAAAGGCAGTTTTTGAATGCACTGTGTTTTCTTGCCAACAAGTGTTTCAGAAGTATAATGTACACAAGGCAGATCATGATTTTCATAGAATCATAGAATCATAGAATGGTCAGAGTTGGAAGGGACCTTCAAAGGTCATCCAGTCCAACCCCCCTGCAAGAAGCAGGGACCTCCCTGACTAGATCAGGTTGCTCAGAGCCCCATCCAGCCTGGCCTTGAACGTTTCCAGGGATGGGGCATCCACCACCTCTCTGGGCAACCTGTTCCAGTGCTCTACGACCCTCATTGTGAAAA
>WHYT01017295.1:212175-270129 GCA_009806455.1 Tetrax tetrax
AAGGTTCCCACTGCTGTGTGGTGTTTCCAGACAGCATGGCAGCAACCCACTTGGTACAAAGCACCTGGACAGTCTGAGCAGTGAGGGGGCTGTTTTGGCACCAAGCCTGCCTGGAAGAGAGTCCCCTTGCAAGGGGTCTGGCTCGTGTTGGTGTTTGTTGCGAACCCTCTCTCGCTATTAGGAGATGGAGTGGGTGGGGGAGAGATCTTTTGGGAACGTTTTTTGTTCATTAAGCTGTCATTGCGGGTAGAGTCAAGCTGTTGTGTTTGGTAGTAAATAACAACTCGGACAACGCGCTGGCTTACCCACTCCCAACGTCCACGCACGCTCATCACACCCATCTGGAGCCGCAGTTGGGAGGCCAACCCCAAAGGTGGTAGGAAGAAGAAGGTGGAACTGACACACCAGTGGCTTCTAAGTAGGCGTTTGCAAAGTCCCTCGAGAGCTCGTTGTCTCACTCAGGCGTCTCTGTAATCCTGTGGCCTTCATCTCCATAGCAGCCACCACCCTCCTGGGTACGGTCTGAGTCATGCAGCCCCGTGCTGATGCTCGTGTGTGCTCGTGTTCTTGTGGAGATTAACAGAATCATCGAAGAGTTTGGGTTGGAAGCGACCTTTAAAGGCCATCCAGTCCTGCCAGGAGCAGGGACATCTCCAACCAGATCAGGTTGCTCACAGCCCCAGCCAACCTGGCCTGGAATGTTTCCAGGGATGGGGCATCCACCGCCTCTCTGGGCAACCCGTTCCAGTGCTCCACCACCCTGCGTTTCTCCATTCTCACAGATGCAAGAGACACACAAGTCTTCTGAGAGCACCAGCCCTTGGGAAACTCTCTGACACCACCTTGCCAGCATTTACTTTTCCTTTCTTCAGTGTGGTGTTCCCTGGTACCAATTTCTCCATCCCAGCCTGTGGAACCCAGTCGCCCGGATGGGGCATTTGTAACACATTCACAGTGCAGGTGGTTCCCAAAGGGAACAAACCACATGAGGGTGTTGCAAACTGTGCAAAGACTCCCGGAACCCCCTTCATCTTCGATCTGAGCTACACACAGCGTGACCGCACAACCCAGTCCTCGGTCTGGTACCTTCCTACAAGAGCACAGCTAACTTTTCCAGTTCTGTTCTCCACACCAGTTCTTGCCTGCAGTGGTTTTTGCCGTCCTGACGTGACCCTGCAGGACACAATGGTTTCCAGAGAAGGCCTAGAGATTTCGGTTTGTAATGCGGTGTGAAATGTTGTCAGCTCTACCAGCGCTTAGAGAGCAGCTGTGATACGGATGTGGCCCTTTGGTGCTTAAAGAGACAAGGAAATACTCCTTCAGACCACAAAAAGAAATATTTTCATGGGGGCTGTAAAAGTTCATGAGGTTTGCACAATTTCCTCTTTACAGCCTCATAATCTTTACTGAGTTTTAATTATCACACGGTGTTGAAGCCTGCGCCAGGCACAATAGCAGGAGCGGAAGGTAAAGCCGATGGCTTCGGTTCTTTTCACACTTGCGTATCGGTCACCTGGAGCTCGTCCTCTCTGGAGTGCCTCCTCCTCTCGACATCCTCTTGATTAAGGATCTGCCTGAGAGATAGACATACAAATACATGTATGTACACACACGGGCAGAGATAGATCGATAAAGCCCCCCAGGGATACCACGGTGTGGGTCCCCCGGCCTCGTTATCTGCCACACATGTGATGAGCGCAGCCGTTCAGAGACGGTGCTGGCTGGGAAGGTTTGCTGAGGAGAGCCGTTCCGCTGAGACTCTCTCTTTGCCTTTTCTCGGCTGCGTTTTTATTTTATTAGCATGAGTCATAATTGGAAATCTCTTTTTGAATGTGGTAGATGGCAATAAAGGGGAAGGCGCTCAGACAGGGAGCAGAGGAGAGCTGCCAAGAGGAAATCAGCATTGCAGTAACGTTGATTCAATTGCTCTTAGACAAGCGGGGAGCTTTTTTGGAGGGGGGAAGAGAGTCATTTTACTGAGCTGAGAGGTGAAGAAGTCACACAAATGGCCATTGCGCACTGATCCTTACTTCTGGGGATGAATTCCCATCGTGGAAACACTACAGTCCGCAAGCCCCATCCGTCACGGCAGACCCTGGCCACAACCCTGACCGTGCTTTAATTTCAGGAATTTATTACCCAAGGATTCGTCCCACCTCGCTTTAAACACCCAGTGACCCACATCAATTATATCACAGTAGCAACCCGAGCCTCGGGGCAAGGCTGGACGTCCACGGCTGTGTTTGTGCGTAGCGGGGAATGTTCTGCCCTGAAGAGCCTGCGCTCCAAAAGGCGGGACGGCTGACGAACTCCAAAGGAAACGGAGATGCGGGGAAGTCAAATGTTGCTCTCCAGGCCATGGTCCCTGGTGTACCAGCCCTGCTCTCTCATTACCGGGCAAAGCCGTCTCGTCAACCCGAGCTGGAGCTGCCTGTGCCCTGCAGTTCATGTTGTAGCTTTTTGCATCGAATAGGGAGCGTGCTCAGAAATCAGGCATTTTATTTTATTTTCTGTTCCTTCCTTTGCTGATTAGATCTAACAGTCGAGCCAGAAAAAAAAAATAAATATATTAGATAGCTGCAGCCAGCACATAATCATTAAATTTGCTTTTGGGTGACCTATGTGAAATTCATCAGAAGCGATTTATTGGGATTTATTGGGAAGTTCATTGCCTCGGTGTTCATTATTTACTCTGGTAGGCTTAGGCACAGTGGCAATCAGTGGAGAAAATTGGACTGTTAAGGCCTTGGACTTCAGTGTTTGCAATTTCCTCTACGGAGTCACAGCATGAAATATATTTGGCACAGACAAATCCCTCCCTCCGCCGCTACAGCTCAGGGTGGTGGTAGCCAGCCATCGTTGTGGCTCTGACACTTGGAGAGGTGAAAGCAGGTCTGGGGAAACGAGACATAAAAAGCAGCCTGAATCCCAGCCCCGTGTATTACACACGTTGCATTTTTCCTGGTCCTCAAGGGGAACATGCAAGAGGAACCAGCCAGGAGATGAAATTCCTCTCCGCAGGTCTCGCCTTCCCTCGGTAGCAGTCCTGTTTGCTGGCCTCCTGCCCTGCTAAAGGCACCTTGCAGTGACAAGGAGCGGGACACGACATGGCAGTGGCTTCGCGATTCTGAACGCAGCCCGCTCCGTCAGCTCGGTAATAACCCGGCATCGGCTCTCTCGTGGTACCTACACGGCTTCTCAAGCAGGATCGGCTGTCAGACTCTGTCCTAAGACAAAGGGACAGTCTTATTTCTGGGATATGAGGGGTTGAGTGCAGACAGGGTATTGGAGTGAAGTAAGGGAGATCGCATCTCCTGGCTGGGATAGACATTAGGAGAGGGGGTCTACTTCCACCTTGCCCTCATGGGCAGAGTCCCCAGTGGGCTCAGATTGTCAGACAGGGAGCTAATCGTGAGAGCTTTTCGTGAGCCGCCAACATCAGAAGGACACGGACCAGTTGGAGAGGGTCCAGAGGAGGCCATGAAGATGATCAGAGGGCTGGAGCAGCTCTGCTGTGAGACCAGGCTGAGAGCTGGGGCTGTTCAGCCTGGAGAAGAGGAGGCCTTAGAGGGGCCTTCCAGTACCTCAAGGGGGCTGCAGGAAAGATGAGGAGAGACTCTTCAGCAGGGCCTGTTGCAATAGGATGAGGGATGATGGTTTTAAAATAGAGGGAAGAAGACTCAGATTAGACATTAGGAAGAAATTTTTTATGCTGAGGGTGGTGGAACACTGTCCCAGGTTGCCCAGAGAGGCGGTGGATGCCCCTCCCTGGAAACATTCCAGGCCAGGTTGGCCGGGGCTCTGAGCAACCTGATCTGGTTGGAGATGTCCCTGCTCCTGGCAGGGGGGTTGGACTGGGTGGGCTTTGAAGGTCCCTTCCCACTCAAACCATTCTGTGATTTTAATGAGAGAGAGGAGAGACCTGGGGTTTCCCCAAGCCCCTCTGACCCCTCATCCAAGACTCCCAAGAGTAGACTCACACTTCTATCCCACCAGCATGAAAACAAGGACCTGCACAGCCAGGGTAAGCATGATTTGAGCAGTGTGCAAGCTGCCTGCTTTACACCTTGCTTTTCTTCCTGCTCAGGAGCACCAAGGCAACATTTCAGGTTTTTTCTTCCTCCCTACATCCAGCTGAGATCTTTTATCGCTTGGTGCTTCCTGGCCAGTCACCGAGTGAGTTTGCACGGGGCCTCTGCAAGTGCAAAGAGCTATCAGAGTGCCAGGGCTGCCCATAAATCTGCTTTGCGTGTGGCGTGTGTTTGGGAGCTGATTGTTTTTATAATTGAATAGTAAATCAATGTATTTAAGGCCAGCGTTTGCCGTTAACGCTCCTGAGTTTGAAATGCTCCCTCTGTCAATAGTGGGAAGGTTTTATTAGGATAATAACTGCTGATTTAGAGCTTCAGTTCTGGTTTTGGTTGGATTTTTTTTTTCCAGTGTTTGCTCTTCCAGAGTCAGAAGAATTTGGGGAACCTTTCACACCACAGCCAAGCATTGTTCGAAATGCAATGTGAAATTGAATGTCTGAGGAAACATCTCTCACCCTCTGTGCCACATCAGCCTATTTGGCAATGAGGGAACAGCAGATTAATGAGTTTTCCTTCATTAGCACAGCTGGAGTCACTTCTCACCTGCCTGAACTACTCCATCCCCTTCTTTGAGCTTTCAGCCTGAAAAGCTGAGTGTGGTGAGGGCTCTTTGAGGTGTGGGGGCTGAATTTACTTCAAACCACTGATCTTCACTGGGCCAGGCTGGCTGTGATGAGGGTTGCCCTTTCTCTTACCCTCATGGCTACCAGACAGCCGTTCTCCTTCCCCTGATTGCACGTTGGCCTAGAAGATTCATCTCTCCTTGGTGCATGCAGAAATCCCCCTTCTCGCATGAAGAGCAGCAACACGTCAGGTGAGGCTGTGAATAACCGAGCCCCCATACTGGGCTGCTGCTCATTAATCACTCGGAAGAGAAGCCCAGGCGTTTAGGGGAACTGTAAAAGTCCCTCATCTGCATGATTAGCTCTCTCCCAGCTGATTACAGAAGAAGAACACTCTATGAACAGCTCCGGTGTTTTTAATGATTCCTTAAACGTGAGTAGATTACCCCAAAAGCTCTGGGCAACAGGAGGCAACCCTTTGTGCCATCCTTCCCCCACCCTTTAGTGGCTCAAGAGAGTCCAAACGCAGAGAGGTTGGATGGGAGGGCACCAAGACATCCATGGGCACGCAGACGCTGACTGGAGGGGTCCCCCCCGCCATGTGGAGGACATGGAGGAGGGAACAGTTGAGTAGGAGTGGCCTGGGCACAGAGGTGACAAGATGGGACTGGAGGGGATGCCTTGCAGATGGTGACATGGGACCTGGCAGATCTTCTGCAGTGACACGGGCAGATGCTACCTCCCTTCCCTAGATCCAGTGGCCACAGCGAGGCGGTCAGTACAGTGTCCTGTTGTGGCCAGAGTGGCTGCTCAGGTGAGGAGGGGCTTCTGCTGCCAGGACAGAAGTTGCCATGTTATGATGTGAAGCCCCACGCCCTGCAGAGCTGCGTGTTCAGAGATGGCCATTGGGAGTCCATGAAATCATGGTGTTCTATTTTTTTCTGTGATGTTCCTCTGCCAAGCCATCCGCGTTTCCTCATCCCAACAGAATGCTTCCTTGTGCAGCTGTGCTGCAAATTTCCCTCCCCAGATTTTGACGAAATGATGCGGTGAGCCGGAAGAGCTGGTTGCAAACAGATGCAGAGGAGCAAGGCAGGCTGGTAGAAAGATCTCCAAGAAGGACAAACACCAAAGAAGTCAAGACAGCTTGTAGATGAGCTGCATGAAGATGCAAGCTCAGCCCTTTCCCTGGAGGCTGAGATCACCTTGTGCTCCAGCACCCACCACCCCTCGCAGTGCCACATGCACGATGGGATGAAGAGCGTGGTCTGGCACGTGCCTGCCCTGCGAAGGCTGCCTGCACGACGCGTGGGCTTAAGTTGGATCTAATGCCCGCCGAAGCGTTTATAAAGAGCAGCTCATGGATGATGTTTGAAGATTATTTACACATACATAATTACTGCTAATCCTCTCCCCACCCCGCTCACCTGACAACTTCAAAGGCACTGACGCAAAACCAAACCCACAACTTCGTGCAGCGCCCCTGAGATTTGACCTTTCTCCATGGAGGTATCAGGTGGCTGCTGGCTGATGGCTTCTCCGATGTTCCTGACCAGCCCCGCTTTCCAGGAGCGGCCAGACACACAATAATGAAGCAAACCAGAGGGGCAGGGGAACATTTCGGGAGTGGGAACACCAAACCCTGCCAGGAAGTGGTATCCACCCAGGACCACGGGGAAGCTGGCGCCAAAATGTGATGGCAGCTGCTGGGGGCACAGAGGGATGGAGAGGAGGGAGAGAGAAGCGCACAAATCCTTGGCAAGGCATAAAAACGGATGTGGCTTCTGGAGGAAGATGGATAGACAGCGTTCAAACCTTTGGGATGGCCATGCTTAGCTTTCTGCATGCAATTTGCACTATGGGATTTAAGGAGGGAAATAAAAAAAAAAAAAGCTCAATTTTTCATCTTTTCTGCTAAGGAAGGAGAACATGTCCTAGGTAATCTCCTGGCTGGAAGAGCTGTGCCGGATCAGGGATGTGGCACTGGAAGGAGGAGGTCTAGGGTAACGTTTCCCACCACCCCAACTATTTTCTGCATCCTCCAAAATTACCATTACCACCTAGGCATTTTTATTTCCCCAAGTCTGCTTCTTTTATTTTAACGGCCCCATTCAGGAACAGTCTGTCTCCAGCCCAAAATACGTAAGGCTAATTTCACTCCAGTCGCCAGCCCCCGTGGAGAGGGGCCTGCCCTGCCAAGCCAAACAGACTGGGGTGTGGGGGGGGGGGAAACAGGGAGGGAGGACAAGTGTGTTCCTGAGGTTTTAATAATCCCTTCTCCTGTCTGAATCATCACAAATCCCAGTGGAAGGGCAGGCATTTTCCAGATGGTAGGAAATATACTCTGGGACACTTCCACGCTGAGAACTCATTAGCCCTGCTGGCTCCGCTCCAAGCTCGGTGGCAGGCCGTGTAAACCGTATCTGGACCTGTCCTTTTTCTATCATCTGTTCCCACGAAATCTCCAGCCCCGTCTTACACAGACAAGCTGCCTAGCTAGCTATTAATTTGATTAGTGTGGCCTTTGCCTCTCGAAGAGCTCAGAGCTCAGGCAAGTATCTTCCCGTAAACCTACCGCAGGCTAATCCAAGCGTCTCAGCTGCCTTCACGCCGCCCATCTGCTCGCAACTCGTTTGATGCTAACCTGCCCACGTGGAGGCTGGGGGATAGTGAGGTATCTGGCTGGCTTCCAGCCTGCAAAGGCAGAGCACTGGATTTAAAAAAAAAAAAACCAAACCTAAAAACCACCAAAAAGGCCTATATGTATACACATAGACAAAGGGATGTGGCCCAGCCACAGCCAAACGTTACCACTGTGTTTTGCACGGGCTGCCGTGGTGTTCTCTGTCCTACCATGCACCCCGTGCACCCCACAAACTGGGAGGGGGGGTTCTGCCAGGCAGTATCTGCCCTCAGTGGCTGTCACTGCCACCCACCACAGGTGATGGAGCCTCCAGAGCAATCACAAGGCTCTGAGTTACCCGCTTCTGCCCTGAATCTCCAACAGCCATCAGATAAATGATTTCTGACGATTCAGAAATTGTTCTCCTAGATCACAACGAATCCAAAAGCTTCCCAAAACATACTCCAGCTAGGATCCCTCCTTCTCTTTCAGGATTTTCCATCTCTTCCCGAGCTCTCCAGCCGTTGCCTTTGCTGCCCATCCCTGGACATGGTCCTGGACATGCACCATCTGGAGAAGAGATTTTGCAGGGCAGCCTCTGTGCCCACAGGGCTCTGGGAGGAGGCACGGGATGTTTAGTGGAAAAGGAGTAAATCTCATTAAGGGTTTTAACATTTATGGCCAGCAAGATAATGAAGGAAGGTAATTTGCAGTAGCTTTATTGCAGTTATCATAATGTTTCCCTGAAGCACAAAGATAAAAGTGGATAATGTCCATAAGGACGTTTTGTATCTTCATCTCTTTTTTTTTTTTTTTTTTCTAAGCAATAGCCATTGCAGTCAAAGACAGGTGACATTTTACGGACACAGAGAAGGCAACTCTGTCACACTGAAACGCAGAATTACAACTCAGCTGGTTGTCATGACCCTTGGTGGAGACCCACTGCAGTTGACAGGAATCCCTTGTCCCCAGCATTAAATTGTTTTACCATGAGGAGCAGTGCTCGCCCCGTGTTTATCTCGCAAGGACCTGTGTTTGGAGATGAGCTGGCAGATCTTCTCTTTCTCCCCTCCTTTATTTTTTGGCTTTGCTTTCTCATTTTACCCTGGTTCTGCAATGTAAGAAGAAGGGTAGATGATAGACTGAGAACAGGGGAGGCCTAAAATGAGGGAAAACACACAACTTTTTCTTTTTTTTTCTTTCCCAACACTAATGAACTTGTAGAACCTACTGCCACAGGATGTGACTGGAGCCAAGCAGTTTCTGTGCAGAACTCATCACGAAACACACTTGCACAAAACTCTTTATCATCTTTGCTTAAGACTTATATAAAGAGAATCATAGAATGATAGAATAATTTGGGGTGGAAGGGACATTTAAAAGTCATCCAGTCCAACCCCTCTGCAAGGAGCAGGGACATCTCCAACCAGATCAGGTTGCTCAGAGCCCCGTCCAGCCTGGCCTGGAATGTTTCCAGGGATGGGGCATCTAAAGCCTCTCTCTATATAGCTTATAATTTTATATTTTTTTTTTTTCAACCAGTTCTGAAATTGTAGGGTTTTTTTTCTTAACGAAGCATATTACTTCACCATTTCAAACAGCCGCAGACCCTCATGCCAGCAGATGACTGAGACTCTCAGTATGAATTATCGCTGTCACCAGTCCTCCCAGACGAAAACTGGGATAACCCAGACTGGCCTGTGACTAAAACAGCTGACTGGAAATCACAGACTCTTTGTGTGAGAGTATATAAATAAATAACGCATGGCACTTTTATTCTTGTTACAGTGCTGCTGAGCAAAGCCACCATCTTGCACAGAGCCCTATTTTTGCCTAGGGCTTTCTGGCTGGATAACGGTGCCCTGAAGATTATTTGTCTGAGGGTATGGGCTTGGTGTCCGGATCTGGAACCCACAAATGGAGGCAAAGGCCTGCTGGGGAAGAGTGAGGAAGAAGAGAGGGTGACAAGCGGCCGCGGTGCCTTCAGTGGGCCGGGTGGCACCGCCGCAGGAGAGCGCCTGTGAGGCAGACTACAACTCCCAACATGCTCTGCGGCAGCCTAGTGCCCTCCTACGGGCGAGCCTTGCTCGGAGAACTACAACTCCCATCCTGCACCGCTCCACGCGCCGCTTTTCTATTGGCTGGCTGCCGGGCTGGCGCGAATTCCCTGCCTTGCAAGGGGAGCGGCGCTTCTCCCGTCTCCACGACAACGAGAGGCCCAACAAGATGGCGGCGGCCTGCTGGGAGGCGTGATGGGGTGGCGCTCGAGTGCGAAGCACCCGCAGCGCGGCTCCCTCCGCGTCCTCGCTTCTTCTTACGGCTCATGGCAGGGGAAGAGGAGAAGGAGGGAGAGGGCGGCCTCGGGGAGCTGCTTCCCCCTTCTCCTGGGACCCTGCCGCACGACTTGCAGGGGATCCCCGGGGAGCCGCCCCAGCACAGGCCCAGCCTGCAGCAGCCAGAGCTCAGCATACCTCACCAGGAGGACGAGGAGGAGGAGGAGGATGACGGAGAGGAAGAGGAGTCACAGCAAACAGAGGTTCAGCTCAGTGCCCCCCAGCTATTTGGGGAGGGGCGTGCTTGTGAGGGAAGAGCCCTTTCCCCCCTCATCTCAATTTGTGGGGGAAAGAAGGGGGAGTGGATGGGGGCACCGGGTAGTGATTTTTCCTTTCCCCAGGGTTTGGACTGTTTCCCCTCACCTCTTATTTCTGCCCTTTTTTTTAGGGTCCCTTCCATCCCATGGTGTCCAGGATAGTTCTGGATTGCCCCCCTCTCTTCGTGCTATATAAAGACTAAGGATAAGCTGGCATATGAATGGCCAAATTAAACCCCTTTTCTGTTTATGTGCCCAGCCCTGAGAGTCAATAAGTGTCTGAACCCAAGTAATTTTTTTGTCTCCCTGCTCTACTGGGCCCTCAAGTGTCCCCTGCCACAGCATTACCACCTCATATTTTTACCTAGTGGAAATGCATCCATAGCCCCATTGCGATAACATGTAGGTGTCATAAGTTAGAAGATTACTATTTGAAACACTATTTATCTCTGTCCCTAGATTAGCAATTGTTGGGTGACTTCTCCAAGCTTATAGGAATTTCACAAACCGTTGGCTTATTTTCTCATTAAACCTACACAGGGGTTCATTAGTGCCATCTGTCAAGTACCCTCTTTGGCAAAGATTGTTCTCCGAAGAGTAGCGCTGGCTGCTCGTGCTGAACAAATTTAAAGGGCTTCCAGTAACGTGCATATTGGGGTACAACACTGGGGTTATGTTAGCGCTGATTTGCTGAGATGTTAGCATCCGTAATCCATGTGGGTTTCATGGCTCAACATCTTTGGAAACAGGTCCTGTTTAGAGCTGTGCATTTAAACCAGAAGATAAAAAAAAAAATCCCAACAGAAAGCTGTTTGAAGCTTTTTAAACATATAGAGCTAGTGCGTGACATGTTTCTATTTATCTGTTTTGAGGGCTGTTTTCATCACTTCTCCTAATGTGTAGTGCCTTATTATGGTGATGGAGCACCGAAAGCGGCATTTGATTGAGGACTTTTATTAAACTCTGTTCCCAGTTGTATCCCAAGCAGCCCTGAGATTCTACCGAGCGTGGAATTTTGTTTCATAAATCTCCCCTTAGTCCATTCCTCTCCCTGCCCCCCTCTTTCTGGTGTTTTGTAGGGTCAGTTTGATGGAGTGTTGGATGAAGACACTGTGGCTGAGGGACTCCACAAGCTGGGGCGCTCAGCCCCTGGTACCGAATACGTTTATCTTAATCTGTCGCTTTCAGTAAGTATAAGCAAAGAACATCATTGTAGAGCGCTTCTTGCTCAGAGGTTTCCCTTTTTTTTTAACAGCAAATAGTCTAGTAAAAAAAAAAAAAATCAAGAGGTGGATTTTTGTCTACTTGTCAATGCCGTTTCATGTACATGGGACTTTTGACAAGACACAGCATGGCTCCTGCTGACAACTGCCACATCAGTATTGGTTTTTTTTTCACTTGGTAGCAACAGCAGGAAGATTTTCCCTTACCTAATCTTTGAGTGTGAAAATGTATCTTCCTGCTTCAGTCAGCTAGAGAAAAAAAATAGAGGAACATGCTAAAAACCTTAGAATGCTGCATTCACTGTCCCTTCAGAAAGTTAAAATGGCTGTGTCTTTTTAGAGATTACTTGCTGCTGCTCACTTTTCTATGCAGCCTTGTTTTTCTGGCATTTTTCCTAGCTACAGCTATCTCTCCTGGTTGTGTTTCAAAGTCTTCTTTTGACATTTTCTCCATTCATGGCTGGTCTGCGGGTCTAACATCGCTTTCTGAATATGTCATCCTGTTCTGACACATCCAGCTGGAGGGACCTCGAGGCACCTCTTCAATGTCTCCTGCTGCTGTGTATCTCTCGGGAGAGCGGCTGAGGTTATACAGCTAGTTATTAAAGTCTTTCCTTTATTTTTTCCAGGGTCGTGAGTTAAGTGACATTAGCATTCTCTCCAGATACGTTCACCTACAGAAGCTGGAACTTTCATATAACAAAATTAATGGTATGTAGTAAATACACTAGTCAATTCTTGGGTTGTCAAATCATTTAAGATGAGAAATGCACTGTACCATGTAGCTTTAATATCACAAAGCCTGGTCTACGTTTTAATGGTGTCACTACTCCAGCTCTACGGACTGAGGCAATGGCTAGATCTTCTTGAGCATGATGTATGGACTGTTCAGACAGCTGCCCCAGCATATGTGTATCAATGGCAACATGGAGATTATTGTCCAGTTTATTATCCAAAGATAAAATGCAAGCAAGCATGTCAATACAAGATTAAGGTTGAGATTTACATTTTATAACATTTAAAGTTATGTCCAGTACAGTTTTCCCAGCCTTAGGCTTCTCTTTGTCAAGGTTTCCCATTGGTGACAAAATGTAAAAAATTATTTCCTGGATTTAGAAAGGTAACAAATGGAGACTGGGGTAAACTCCACCGTCTACTAATCCTTCCCTCTCCCTCCTACCTCTCAACTTATTTTTTTCAATTTAACATCAAAAGGAATAAGCTCTGGTGGGCAACCTGTTGCATTATTTCTTTCAAGTTCATTTCACCAGTCCCATAATAGCAGCACTTTTTTAAAGCAGCACTTCTCCATGCTCATTTTACTAACAGTTTGTCTGTGAAGGCTAGGTCTGAATAGAGCACAGACTTTTCCATAGCAACTCGTCATTTAGTCTTCAGCAGTGGCCTAAACACTTTTCTCCACTAATTAATAACTTAGGACAGAAGTAGTCTCTCCGTTAGTCTAGAGGTAGCTAGAATATAAAACTATATTCTGGCTTACACACAAATCATTAGCCGTAATGAAATGTAGTGTAGAACTTGAATATTCATTCTTTGTGGTTTAGAAACCATCTTTTCTCTAGTAGAAGGTGTTAAAATATATCTGATTTCTGCATTTCAAACATTGCTTTCTGAATGTGTAACTAGAAATTGATTGTTGATCGCTATTGGATGCGATTGTCACATTTTGACACAACGATCTCTGCATTTACCTACACGTTCATGTACAGAATCTGACATTTTGTTTTGTTACTAGATCTTTCTTGTATCAGTCACATGCCTTACTTATTAGAACTGAATGCTTCCAACAATGAATTGACTACATATTTCGGTTTTAAACCACCTAAAAATCTCAAGGTAAGTTGCAAAAAATACATTTTATAGATTTAAATTCAAAACAGTTTTCTAAATCTAATTTAGACATGATATTGCACATGTGCAAAAGCAAATTTTTATGCCTTCCTTATTCTTCTTTCTTACCTCATTTGACATTTTCATACCTTTTCCAAATGTCTGGGTAGTTTACACTGCACATTTCAGTCTTTCATTTTCTTTCACACTCCGAACCCTGGCATGCCATGGGAAGGTGTTTTGTACAGCTAGCTGTTCTAGCCAGAGGTAAATATAGTCAGAATTTTTTCCTTGCTTGTCGAATTCATCAGACCTTTAGTGGGATCATTTCCTGCCCTTCAAATTGACCGGTGCCAGTCGTTATTGTGAAACACATACTTAAAGTGTAGCTGTGTGCTAATTTTCCCTTTGCTGCTGTTTTCTTGTAGCTCACTTGGGGTTATAAAAAGCAGGAGGTTGTTTTGAAATACAGCCTTCATGTATTTCACAGTCTTCTCTGTTAGGTTTTTTTTTTTAATATGTATGCATAATTACAGGACCATTAGTGATAAAGTTGTTGGAAGAAAGTACAGCTTTGGAAGTTCCCAAAATGTGGATTCTATGTGTCATTAAAAACTCCTTTCTGTTTATATCTCAAATTAATATTAATGATCATCTTATTTCTCCCACACCATTGATCACAAGTTTAATATAACAGCTGTTTTGTTTCACAAGACAACTGTAAGTGCTGAAGAAGAAGAAGAAAAAAAAAAAAACAACTTTCTGTCTCCTTTTTTCCTTAGGAAGTAGATTTTTCATACAATCAAATACCTAAAATGCAAGATTTGTCAGCATACCGGTCACTTACTAAACTCTTGCTGGATTGTATCCTTTATGGAAACTCGAATGGGAGAAAAGTTGCTTGTTTGCTTTCTGAACAGCTGCTGGCTTCAAATAGATAACCCGTTTTCTTTGGTTTTTTCCTTCATGTCTGTTTTGCCTTTAGAAGCAAGATTAAACACTAATTCTAGCAGTACAACTGATTTTAATTTACTTAAGCATGCCTGGTGTAAAAGGTGTTTGTTTATACATGTAAGGTATTAACCTGCTAGAGGAACATGAAAAACCCCTCCACTTTCCATCTCGTAAAACTGAAAACGTGACATAGCACAGTTTTTGCATGGCAGAGGTAATAAATAATCCCAGGATTTCTATATAAGAAAGGTTAATAGGAAATCAGCTTGGAACACTAAGCTGCTTTAAATGAAGAAGGTGTATGTTGTTTAATCTTAAACATGGCTAATTACCCAGGAACTGTAAGGCTCTGTGCAGGATGCGGTCATTTAATAACAAGAAAGAGAATCTTGAAGTGAGAGAGAACTTCCTGGAGTATACCGAGGCAGGTACGCAGAGCGGAGGTGTTCTGCTACACACCTTCCACACTCTCACTGTGGTACCCAGTTGGTGGGATTAGAAACACTGTTCTGTCAGCACGCAGATAAACTTGAACCTGCAGATTAAGTTTCTTCATTGCTTACTTCTCCAAGGCTGTCCATCGTACTCTTAGTCTCCCTAAAGATTCTCCTATGCTTTTCTGAAAGGTCTTCTGGAGTTTCACGTTGACATGCTGCCTTACTTAAAATTGCTTCCTGAGGGCTCGTGAACCTTTCCTCTTTGCCTCAGAAATTGCATCTTGATTTTCTGCTCTCTGAAAAGCAGAAAGACAGCAGGCTGCTGCAGGTTTTTTTTTTTTTTTTTTTTTTTTTTTTTTTTTCTCTGTCTCTTGTCCTCGAAGTAGCCCATTACCAAACGCTATTAATACAATGCCTTTTTCATGTAGAGGCAGATAAAGCATTTGCAGGGCGTCCAGGTGACAGTATTCACACATTTTACAAGATGTGCAGGTGACATGATTCTTGTCAGAAAATGGCATTGAGACACTATCCCTTTGCAATTCTAATTTTCCGTGGCAGAGCGAAAACCATACAGCAAAATGAAAAGGAAAAAAAGATCAGACACTTGTATTGTAGATCCAAATGAGTATTTTTTTTTCGTTTGGTTTCAATGTAGCAGCGTGCTGTCTTCGATTTCTTCATTTGTCAATGAAGATGCCATTGAAATGGGGAGAAAAACTGTTTCATGCATACAGTTGCAATGGACCCTCTGAAATAGAAGCAAATCGGTGCAAAATTTAGAAGTGCAGAATTTGGAACAGCAAAGTGGCACTGTTCCTAACCCATGTCGAGTACTCTTTGCCAAAAACATGACAGACAAAACAAGCTGTTCTTTGTAATCGTAAATGAAAATATGATATTAAATATCATGCAGTAGCAGAACTGCTTGGCGTGCATTTTTTGTTGACAATAACTATTTCTTATCATTTCAAAGTGAATTATGATACAGATGGTGAGGTCATTGTAGCTTTTTTTTTCTAACACAAGCACACCTGACAGGTTTATAAATGAGTTTTCAAGGAGGAAACCTCCCAAAGCAGAAAGGGAGACAGCTTGGGCAATAATATCTGACAAAGCATTATAGTGAGTCATTAAAAGACTAAAATTGATTGTATTAGTTTTTAGCGCTGAGCAATGTGCTGCATCATATTGATGCTTATGTCTTAAACAACATTTTTTCCTTGCCAAACCTTTTCCTCCTCAGTTGAAAGAGAAGCAGTCCCGTTTTGTATGCAAATCAAGGAATATCTGTCAAACATCCGTGCCTGTGGATGGTTTTGGTTTCTTTTCTAAAATGACAGAGACATCCTAGTGTGAGATCCTACAGAAAGATAAATCTGTGCTTACTAGCTCATTCCTCCTCCTCTCCTCCATCTAGGCCTGTGAGTGTAGAACTTGGGTAGCATACAATTAAGTCCCTATGCAGGAATGCAGTTAGGAAAAAAAAAACAGAATTAGGTCACAGCTATTAAAGAGTATTCTATTGTCCCTGGCTAAGCTTACGTTTTGTTTGATTACAATGTCTTTCAGACTGAGAGGAAAAAAATCCTGACAATTTGCCCACTGTCTGGGAAGACTAGAAATGTGAAAGAAAACTCATTCGCCCCTGTTTGCAGGCAGAGTTCATTCTCTCAAGTCAATTAAAAATGTTTTCTTCTTCAAGTGCCTAAAGGCATTTCTCTGGGTCCTGCATGTTCTGGCTATTTTATTTCAGTTATAGATCTTGGGTTTTTATTTAACTAGTTCCAACTTGGACACTTTTACAATATGAGTGCAATTCTTCTTGTCTAACTTCAGTCACCAAACAATTAGATGCCTGGATCAGAGTTCTCTGATCTCAGTACAGTGGAGAGATGCAGAGTCAGGTACCCCTGAAGTTCATCCCATCGTGAGAGAGCGATCTGAGATAACTTGTTGTCAAAGGAAACATGATTTGTTTGAGGAATCTGGGTAGTTATGTTAATGCTGAAGTTTGCTGAGAGGAATCCTAACTTACTGCTGCTTTTGAGTTTAATATTAATTTAAAATACACTTTTCCCTTTCAGTACAGGTAGCCAGTATAGAACAGGTATAATTTACAGTGAAATAGCCCCATATAGCACTGTCACCTATTATTACTTGGATAATTTGTGTGGATTTGTGTTATTACTTGGGTAGTTAGCTGCTGCCCTACAAAATTTGTGTCAGTCAGACAAGGAGGCAGTAAGTTCCAGAACAAGGGTGGATGTGAGCAGATTTAAAACTCCTTAGCATGAAGTATTTGATGCCCAACTCCCCATACCGTAAAACTCAGCTGCATTGGCTAATTTAGCTACTAATTATTGCCAAGGTTTTATGTTCAGTTATTTTCCTTAAATGCAAAAACCTCTGTGTAGTTAATAACATAGAGGAGATAAGAGGACTGGAGAAGTGTCACAGTCTGACTCACCTTAGTTTGTCACACAACAGACTCGTCGTGATCAGGGGCCTTGAGAACTTACCTATCAAAATACTCAATCTGGTAAGAAAGAAGTCATTCTAGTTGTTTCCTTGTCTGTCTTTTGTTGATGTATTAATGCCTTAATAAATGTGAAGGTAATGACGTAACAAATTTTCAGAGATATTTGTGATACTGGGCACATTTTTTTTATTAATAGAGGATCATAGAATGATATAGGTCAGAAGTCAGCTGTGAAGGTCGTTGATCCAGCTTCCTGCTCCAAGCCTCCATCTTCAGTGGAGGCTTCTCAGCAGCCTGCCCAGCTCGGTTTTGAATTTCTTCAAAGATATTTTGCATTTGGGGTAGATTTTGTTGTCGCTTGGGTGATGTGTAACAAGTTACAAACTGCGCAAGTCCCACAATACAAACAATGAAGATTTTTTTTTTTTTTTTTGAAAGTACATTTACACATAAAGTTGTGTTTATGACAGCAGTGAGCTAGGACAGGAGAGTGAAAAGCGAAGACTGAGAAGACTGCATTTCTTTTAGAAAACAAGACAAGTTTAGTATGCAAATCTGATACATTATTAAAGAAGCTTTGTTTAATTTTCAAGGATTTTCTAATGAGATTGGAAGCTTTATATTGTCAGCTTTCCATGAAGATATCTAGGGTATATTTGTTTAAATATAACATTTCTAGGTTGTATTTCTAGATGCTTTAGTGAGATTGATCTTATCTGGCTTCAAATTTCTGCAGTGTAGATACCTGCACGTGAGCTAGTTGTTCTCTGCTGCCTCAAAATTCAGTGGAGAGAAATGGACTCTTAAAATACTTCATTATGGTGATCCAGCTGCTGACGTCTACGTAACACAAGATGCCTCAGGCCTTGGAAGTGCCTGTTCCTCTCTCGTGGTTCTGAAGACAGCCGAGGATAACCAGCTCAAATATAGACCTCTGTTCAATTCCTACACTTGTTTACATGCATCTTGCTCTTTTACAGGTCTTAGGAAGGCATTTATCTCAGTGTTCCTCAGTTCCATGTTTGTAAAATATCCTTAATAATAACATCCATTTTTTCTAAATAATTTCAAGATACTCAAGAAGAAGAGCCAACAATGCAGAGGTTACACAGAAACACAAGGAGAAGCTATTTTTAATGCAATTCAGTTGCTATAAAATACAACAGGCTACTTCTTGATAGGTTTTACTTTGTAATAATAATTTTAAAAGTATTTAATGGTATTTTAAAAATGACTACCAAAAAACCATACATAGAAATATGCTCATATTTGCTACGTTAGTTTTAAGCACCTACATAAATATTGTAGGCAAAGCGAATGAATGCTTTATCAAGAATAGAAATATTCTTTTCCAATCCTTTTAAAATTTTAAAGGTTTTTCTTCTATTCTGTAGTAATGTACCCGTCAAGGGCCAATCAGGCCCAAGTACAAGGCCTTGTACTTATTACTGCTTCGATATTCAGGAAAGGTATTCACATTTAAAAGTGGACTGTGGTATGTTTTGAATAATATATTCAAATAGTGTTCACTAAGTTATTTTTAATATATTTCAGATATATAATGCCTTCAGTAGCTTCCAGTTATGCCCTTAGTGGCAATTACAATGAATTTTGTCTCATTTTGAGTGGATAAGATTAACTCAGATTGGCAACGTCTTCTCTAAAAGTTCTGGCATGAACTACAGGAGTATAACCATCTAAGCTGACAGGAAGAGCTTTTCTCTAAATGCTTTCTTCGGGGAGAACTGCAGCAAGTCGCTCAACCATTGTGTACACTGATTTCCTCATCTGTTAAAAGGCCTCGTAATAATTCTGTTAGCAATGGTTATCTGCCCTGTGAAATGTTTTGGAGGTTGTGTTAACAGCTAAGCCTTATTAATATGAACATGTTCTTCAGTTTTGGTTCCTACATGCTGATATGATTATTTATACAACTGCTTGTCTTTTTTAATTAGCCAAGTAGATAGTCATGTGGAAATTATGTAAATAGACAGATTTTAGCACAGCATTTTCTTTTACTAATTAGAATAAAATGCAGTTCTTTTTTTTTCACGGGAGCAGTCATCCCCTTTCTTCCCATTGATTCAGCTTTCTTTTCCATTTTCCCTTGAGCTTTTTAGATTGAAAGAGTAGTAGGGTCTGAAGTTTGGAAGAAAGGCTTCAAAAACTGTAAATACTGCCTAGCTATGCCAAAAAGCCTTTATTCTGCTTATGTTTGCAAAAAAAAAAAAAAAAAGTGCAGGTCTAATGAACTGGATTCTTCGGAATTTTGTGCTTTGCAAAAAAAGAATCTCCACACAAATCCCTTTTGTTCACAGAATTTTATGTGCATCTTTTGCATAGCATTTTGCAACTAGAGCTCTAAGCTGTATCCTATTAAACAGAGGTCTAACGAAGAACAGGAAGAGAAGAGGGAGCCTCCATGCTATTAATAACCTAATTAAACATTTAAAAGTCAGGAAAAATGTCAAGGTCGGACAACTGGATTTACATTAGAGTCAACTAGCTTATTTATTTCAGCAGTTCCTAAATATTTATTAATAGAATATGAAGCTTCTAAGCTTTCAGCACAAGGTGATGCTGATGGAAAAATATAACTTGCAAGGTTAGACAGAAAGAATCGTGTTGAGAGGCCATCTGGGTACACGTGACCACTGGGACAAAGATGAGTACGAAACATAGCATGTTAAACCTATTTGGAGTTTGTAGCAGAAACCAGTATATGATTTATGAGGCCCTGAGAAATGAAGCCATCTGGTGTCCAGTGATAAATGTAGGTTTTCTATCTTGTACCTTGTTTGAAAGGAATGTAAACCAGTGATAGTTGGTTATGAGTTCTCAAAAGCTTGCGTCATTTCTTGCGTTAGAGTCTAGATGAACTTACAGTAAGACGAGTTTGTTATTTGGTTTTTTTAACATTTCTGTACTTGCTGTCACTGACAGTAAATAAAGTCTGCCTTCACTTGCTATGCATTAAGATAAACTTGTGTATCCTAGAGGTATTTTTGTAGACTGTAGTCCAAAGAAGACAGAACCCTATTGTTCTGCTTTAATATTTTCATTATTTATTCTGTAATCATAAGTGTAAATATAACCATCATTACAGAGGGAAATTCTATGTATTTATGTATATATATTCTATAATTTTATGTGCATATCTATTTTCTGAAGTCTGAGTTGGATAGTGACAAGCGCATCCTTTAGCCAGTATCAGCTTTAAAAGAATGCTAGAGCCCTTTTTATTGCTGTTTGTCTCCCGCTGCTATTCAAGGTGAGTTGAAGATAAGTTAGTCAGAAAATAGTTGATTCTTTTTTCTCTTGAGCGGTGTGGAAACCTGTAATACGTCATCTCAAGATGAAGATGGGGCTAATGCATAAAAGGCCTATTTGTAATATGATTCTTAATAATAAAGTGAACTCTGTTCTTCCTCAGGAATGTTGTTTTCCATCTGTATAACTTTATCAACAGTTTGTGTGTTTTCATTTCTTCTTAGAGCTCTAACCAGATTGAGAAGATAACTGGGTTGGACAGCTTGAAAACTCTGCAGAAGCTGGACCTATCTAGCAATAAAATAACTAGTCTAGAAGGCTTGGAGGAGCATGATCTACTGGAGATGATCAACCTAGAGGATAACCAGGTAGCATACTTAATATTGATCTCGGCTTTTTCTACGAATACATAATTATTTTATTTTTTTTTCCTAAAATCCAATCCCTTTAAGGCTTAATCAAAAAATCTTCCAACACTGCAAGAAATGAATCTTAGAAAAGATGACATTTTTCCTTTGTTTTTTTACTCCAATGCTGTTTCGCATGTTGATTTAAAGTGTACTCCTCAGGCCTTATTTAATACCTGTAGATGGGTTTATCTTTATGTAGGAATCACTTCTGAAGTATTTAGTGCTCACGTACATAAAGAACCAACAGTACTCCCTTGAGTGGATAAGGTAGGGGTGAGTATGCAGCTTTTTCAGCTTGATTATTCTTGAGAATCTTTACTTACATCACAGCTTTTCTACTGCCAGGCCTCAGGAGGGTTTGCTAATATCTCTCAGCCCAATTTTATGACCACAGATTCTTCTGAGCTCTCAGCTGGAAAGCAGGACTGCATGTACTGTATTATAATGTGGCTTTTGTTATGCAGCAGAATTTTCACTGGAAGTACAATGATACAATCCAACTCATTTGTATTTGAATTCTGAAACTGAAGCCCTATATACATAATACTTTTGATATTGAGCTTCCAGGGTCCTTAACTGAAAAGACCGTCAATTCATGAATCATTTTGACATCAAAGACAGATCTGCATGTGAAAAAAAAAAAAAAAAAAAAACCTAAGAAAATAAGAAAGAAAAATATAAACCAGCAATTGAACATTTTCTGTCATTCTTCCCCACTTGCAAGATACATTTACAGAGTTTAATTCAAGACACTATGAATTCTTTTTCTCACACTGTGTTCGGGTTGACATTTAAAGGCACATCAGTTGCACAAGGCAGGAAGCTAGCTAATAGTATGGTTGCTATTAGCTTTAATAACATCACTTCCATTGCCTCGTATCAGTTCCACTATTCTTTACAGCACGCAAGAGCTATTAATTTTACCTCATCAAAATTTGTCTTTTTTTTAATGATGTTATTGAAACTGTTTAATGAATCACCATTTTTTTTGAACATTTCCTTCTGAAGAATAATTTAAAGAGGAGTCTAATTAATTAACACAGAAAGATCTGAGTTACTTCAGCTCGCTGTCTCACCCAGAATGATCTTAAATGCTTGATTTTTCAAAAATGAGCACAGTAGGTTTATCTGCAAACTATGTCTCTCATATAAATGTTCAGTGATTTTCAAATGTTGATGATTGGCATTCTATAATTTATTTAGGAAATCCACCCAAATGACATTTGACTTGGTCAAAACTGTTCCGCCGTGGCCTTCTTGTTATCCCAAAATGAGTATTGCGTAGGCAATGGTTGAGATTTATGTTTTTAAACACTTTACATAAGCTGAGTATAAGTTAGGGATAGAATCTGAAGTCTTCTAGGTTCAGTCTTTCAATATTGGAGGAAAAACAGGTGTCTGTAAAGGCCAATTCATCCCAGCCTACCGTGGATCAGATGACCTCTGGAACTGCCTCTCTCCACTGATTATGAAGTAAGCTTAAGTGACTGACTTGGCTTAGTTTAACAGATGTCTAAAATGAGGCAACATAAATTCCATTTGACCCATTTCGTTTTAATTGAGAGCCCTAAAACTCTTTATTCAGGGTCTAGCATGAGTGCCTGTAGTGTGACTTTGCTCTGGGCACACAAACTTTGATTAATCCGACAAAATTTCTCATGCTTGTCTGATGTGCCTGAGTGCAGCCAACCCAGCTTTCCGTTGTGAATAGATGAGACCTTAAGTGGAATGCGTCACCCTCTGGACACAGACAGCCAAGGACAGCTACGCTGATGCTTTTCAGTCAAGTGCTGCAAGTTAGGTAGGATGAACTTGAGCTCCAGTGAAAAGAAACTCTTCTTAGAAGGATTTTTTTTTTTTTTTTTGCTAGTCAACTGAAGCGCAAATATAATTGCAGAATTGCCTCACTTAAGCACATCAGCCACATAAAAGCTAAATGTGTTAGGGCTTGACATTTCAAAGAACTGGGAAAATGCAGGTGGTTTGAAATTGCTGTCTGTATTATACTGCTTTTCCAGCTAACATCCAAGTTGTCTGCCTTTTGTGACTAGAAGTGCCTTATTGAATGCAGTTAACATGTATACCCATTTTGTGAGTATAATGAATTTTTTTTATGTCCAGATTTTAAGAGCGGGGATTAAAATACTTTTTCTTCCCCCGTAATTATCACAAATTCTGTTGCTGCTGATTTATGGTCTGTTTCTGTCACTAATTAGATTGCTGAACTGCGTGAACTTGAATGGATTGAAAATCTGCCTCTCCTCGGAGATTTAAATCTTTTAAAAAATCCTGTACAGGTAAGAAAGAACTAAAGAGGTAGCCAAAAATATGAAGGTACAACTGTTGTTTTGAATCCAGTTTCCATTTCTGAGAGTGGCCAGGTCATACAAGAAATGATGAATGGTGCTTACCCACCTTTGTCTGGGAACTTCATCTGAACCAAGCTGCGTATGATTCACGATGTTTAATATCCACGTAGTAAATCCATGAATTTTATTAATTCAATTTGCGTATCCATTTGTGCGTTTATACTCACAGTAAGCCATGAGTTCTGTTTGGGGAAAAATCCCCTTTTTGTTTGCTTTGAAGATTGTACTTGATTGTTCCTGGGAAAAGCTCACAGGAACTTCATGGTACCCCTTTAAAAATCATGTGTCTCTGGAATCTGTATCTTCTTTTCTTCTTTAGGATTTACTCAGTCCTAATTTATGGCTCTCATAATATTCCTTAATTAATGAATTAAACATCCATTTTATCAGCCACAATGACATGTTCAAAATATCAGAAATTCTGACTTTGAGTCTGCATTTGTAATTTGTCCTGAGTGATCAAAGATGATTCTGTCATGACTTCCATGATTTCTAAGTTATGTTCAAATTTTACAATGCTTTTCAGTGTCAGAGGGAAGAAAAATGTTAAGGGTTCAGCTTCTCCTTTCTGTAACTGCCAGTTTTGTATTGGCTTCCGTGAGAATGGTCTGTCATGGCACACCATGAATTTTCTTAATTCCATTTTTCATCAGCCTGAAAAAATACCCAAAATAGGCTGTCCCTGGTCCTCCGTCATCTGAAAGCCTTTTTCTGTTTAGATGTCCTTCCCCTACGCAAAGCCAGATCCTATTCCTTTGAAATACTGTTTTGATAACTTACAGATGCGACAAGAAGCTTCATAAACTTCTCAGTGTCAGCTTTTAAATTTGTTTTTTAATTATTATTTCTTACTGTTTCAGACTTAAAAGCATATATGATGGTGAATTTCTAATGCAAACTCTCTTTTAAAGTTCCTACAGTACTACCAAGGTTAGAAGTATGGACCACAGTTTGTTACATAATCTCAGTATAGATAATGCTTTTGGTTCTCCAAAATGGTGTTCTGTGGGTATGGTGGTGATTTTTAAATTCTCATCTTGACCTTTTGAACAATGTATTGCAGACTTTTGAACAACTATTAGCTTCTGTTGCAGAAGCTAAGCTTGTGGTGGGGTATCAGTTTGTACAGTGTATTAACATCCTTCAGGGTAAATAGCTTTTTATGTTGCAATGTGTTAAGGCCAATTTAATTTCAACCAATTGAAATTAAATATTGGATTGATGAAGTTAAGTACCTTATGTCAAAGTGGAAACTTTGTCCTTCAGGAGCAAACAGATTATTGGCTCTTGGTGATTTTCATGTTACTCCAACTAACAGAACTGGATCTCAAGAAGATTTCAGTGGAAGAAAAGGTATGTAAATATCATATCATTCTGGAATTTTTCTACATAAATAATATAAAAACCTGTGCATTCAAATTTAGCTTTTTAGTCATTTGGGTGTGACAAATCTCCATGTTTGAGCCCCCAAGATAGTTTTGCTTTTAAGTCCAGATATGTATCTACAGAATTTCTGGAGCAGCTGTGTTACATAAAAATGCAAGGCTTACCTGAAAGCTTTGTTCAGTGAAGAAATTTACTTAGCAGCCGTTGTTATTCAGCTAGTGAATCTAAACAGGCAACTACATTCATGAAATACCCTGAAGTGGTAACCACTGTACTGCTAAAATACCATTGTTGGGTTTTTTAGTGGCACGTACAGCAAAGTGAACTCTGAAAGTTATAATGATGCTTGTTTCCCATTCTACTCCATACTGTACAATCTTCTCCCCCCCCAAAAAACCTGCTCAGACTGCTTACAGTAACTTTCTGATGTAAAAGAAACCTTTCCCTCTTGTGCTGCTTTTACTGTAATTTGGTTGCTGTGTGTAGTATTTGGGCCCAAGCCATTGCTAGAACTGTTAGGAGTAACAGCTGCCAGTTGGGGTTGGATTTCAGGGAATTATCCTTTAAAAACGATCCTTGCAGGAAATTAATCACTCCTAACTTTAGCTGCATAAATATTAGGGTTCTTGTTTAATGCCAGGCTCTCTCTACCATGAATACAGGGAAGGGATCATACCAGAGCGTAATTTACCCCACCTATCCAACATGTTGATCCTAGTCTTTGTCTTATGCAGCAATTTGTTTTCCTTCCAATAAAATTTTGAATATATTAAATAACTTTTTCCTTCTCTACAGACTGTAAAAATAAGACTGGATGACTCGTTTAGACCAGCACTTAATTTTTGGATGATTAAAGTTCTTTCAGAAAATCCTCTCCACGGGTTATTTTAGGACATCTACTCTAGCCTCATGAACCGTCCTGTCAAACTGAACTTGGAGGCAGCAGCTCTCCTATCTCACTAACACACAAAATGAATATACAGGAATGTTGCCGTTTAGATCAGAAGTGTAGGTTTGAAGTGAAATTCTCCCCGTTGCCCAACTTGCCATGCTTGATTCTCGTGGCACAATAGTCTTTCAACATATGAAGTAGACTTCTTGTGGACCAACCTTAACCAGATGATGTGCACCAGGACGCACCTAACGTGCTCCTAGCCACTAATTCAGACCAAAGGACCAAACCAGAGCCTGAGTGAAATGAGCTCCCTTGTCCCACTCCCCAAAAAATCCTGTGGACATTGGGTCCTGAGTACTGAATGTTTTATTTTAAAGATCCACTCCAGTTGCACCATACAACTTACTAATAGAAGCAGGCCTGTCATCGGAGCTGACGGCAGTATTTTGCAGCAGTGTCGTCTAGTTGGTGTTTGATGGTTGACATGAAATGGCTCAGTAATTCTTAACCTGTTTCTGAGTGGGTAACGTTAATAATAGCCAAAAATATACAACTCAGTAGTGACCAGTACTCTCAATAGAGCTTTCCAGAGAATAGATGGAGGGAAACCTTGGAGTTTGAGTGCTCCTCCTCCCAGGAAAGACAGAAATGCATTGTCAGGAGAAAACTACAGTTTGCTTACTTTGTTATAATGCCCATTCTGTTCCTCTTCTGACAAATAAATGAATGGCTTCAGTCCCAAAGGATTTTAGTTCGGCACCTTCCACCAGCACTGAGAGGATGCAAGTGAAGGGATAATTAAAACCTAAGCAAAATTACTTTTGCACTTTATGTGGTATCCTGTTTTCTTTACAGTAAAAGGTTGAATCTGTTAAAGGTGGTGAGCTATGTCTGGCTGCCTTCCATCCATGTATCAAATTGTACTTAAGTCTCCTGAAAAGATTTATGGAGTGGAGTGCTCGCAGACAAGCCAAATACAAAGACTGACCCTCGTAAATATGAAGCCATCATTATTCACAGTGATCTGCAAAGCATATTGGAAAGCAGCTGGAAACAATTACATCACTGCTCTTCTTTCTTTTGCCCCTAAACTGTGGAAACAGGTTGCTGCTGTGAATAAATATGATCCTCCTCCAGAAGTTATTGCTGCTAAGGATCATATGACTCATGTGATGTATAGTATGCTGCAGCCCCAGAGAATCTTTGACAGGTAAGCTCACCTCCACTTCACATCAGCTCCTGAGGGTGGCACTCAAGTAAAGCAGAATATGTTGTCATATTTCCAGGGACATTCTTCTGTCCCCTCTCCCACCTCTAAATAAATCTAACGAAGAAGAGACGTTCCATAGTATTATGGTAGCAGTCTGCAAATCTTAGTTGGTTGAAATTGATTATGAAAGGCAGTTAGTCATTCACCTCTAAAGTCCGAGACAGATTGTCGACAGCTCCGTTTCTTTTAAACAATCTGTTGAAACAGATGGCCATTTGCACCAGAAATGAAAGATGCAAAATTTCTGTCAATACCCGAAGGCAATTTAAAAATCTCTAGAGGGAGAAAAGAGAGCTGTAAAGCATATCTTCTTCCTATTCTGCTTGCTCCTCTTCACACTATTGGCATCCTATTGCGAGCAAAATGGCTTTATTTTGTGGCTTTGGGGCACATTTTGTATTCATAAGGTGAAATTTTTAAGTTTGTACTTAGGGAAGCCCAGCTACTTCTGCCTTTGGGAGGAGATGATGCTGACTGCCACTTAAAGCACAGAAGGGAGAGGGAAATCAATGTTCTTTTTCCAATGTTGCCGTTGCCATGCCAGGTGACTTCTCTCAGTCTCACTTCTCGTCCGGAAAATGGGAATAGCCATATTTTGCTGCTCTGAGGATCTGTTGTGATATTTGCTTGATAAATGCTTGGAAAATGCTTTGACATCCTCTGATAGAAGATAGTATGAAATATACGTGGTTTATTATTATACTGGCTACAGTGGGCACTGAGATCAACTTTTATGCCCCATACTCTGTTTTAGCACCATTTTGGACGTCTTAATTCATAACTGAGTAGCTTGATTTAAGATCCATTATTTAGTAACTCAAACATTTATATCTTTACAATAATTTTATTGTGAGTCTTGTGTTTTCTGGGATTGTCGATGAAAGACAGGAACCATCCCAGTGATGATGATGGCTCTGAGAATTCTTAACAGACTATTAAAAAAAATCCCCAAAGATTTATTTATTCTTTCACAGAGTTGGAGATTTATTAAAAAGAAAAAAAAAAAAAGCACAGTAGTTTTACCTAAAGGCATGGATTTCTTCCAATGCAGATATAGGCTGTATTTAAATATTTGTTTATTGAATTGTGTATGTGTGTCTTCATTGCTGGAAAGAAACAATTCTGTCTTCTGTCAGAGGTATTGTATACACAAACATATAAACATGCAGACCAGCATTTATGCTACTGACCAAAATTGTTAATCATGCTTTGAATGTTTGCCCACGCTCAGCTGGAAAGCACACAACACAGTCATTAATGAAATCTTCCTAATGATGATGCGTTACAGTCTCCTACGCTATAAAATGCTTATTGGAACCAGATTGGTATAGTTAATTTGCATCTATCTTTTTAGATGAGATTATAATTAATTCTGGTTTAGTATTATCTCTATTAAAAATAAAACCTGAAAACAAAGCAAAAAGTTACATTTTTGCATATTCTGCAGTCAGATAATGTTATCATTAAGTTTCTTATGCCATTCCCTCTCTCTGCATCCCTTGTGATTCTGTCTTTAATTACATGGTAACACACCACTGAACAGTACTATGTGTATTTTTCCTCTACTATAAATGCATGTGACATTCAAAAAGGTAGCTTGATCAGAGTTATAACTGCTAGACGGGGAGCAGAAATGTCCTAACAGAGGGCTCTTCGGTCTCTTGGGCAAGTACGTTATGTGTACGTTATCTGGGTATTGAGGCTAAATTCATTCAGAGAACAAATAGAGCATGGTTGTTTTTAACAATGGAGGTAATTAACCATTGGAACAATTTACCAAGGGTACCAAGAATTCTCCACAACTGGAACATTTTTAATTAAAATATGTTCTAACGGAACCTCAGGTAGGAAGCTTGAAACAAGAGCTAACGGGGAAACCCTGTTGCCGGTATGATGAGGGGAGTCCGAGTAGATGATCACAGCAGTCCCTTCTGGCCTTGAAATCTATTCATCTTGCACAGCAGTGTATTACTGTACTCACCAAACACAAAGAAAGTTGAAAGATGACATTAAATGAGCCAAGAACTCCTTACAAGACACTGCTTACAAGTTGTAGGAAACCCAAAAATTTAGTTTATCTTTTGAGAACCAGTAAGTGGTGATGTAATGAAAGACAGTGTTATGGAAATGTTCTACGTGTTCTTGTGATGAAATAATAAATCCAGGGAATTTAAGGATATGAGGAATGTGAGCAATGGAAATGTATTCAAGGGAATTTTGAGTATAATCATGTCAAAGTAGTGATATATTGTATCTATTTGGATAGAACACTTCCTTGTAAAAGAAAATATTACAGAGGAATTCTGCATTTTGCAACCATGTTTCAGGTTCTGTGCATGGAGAAGGAATATATTAAAACTATGTGGAAGGTAAGGGTTCTGTCTTCACAGACCTACCTTGACATTATTATTCAGGAAGGGCATAGCCTTGAGCCAGAATAAGAACCTTTCCGCTACGTCTTGATACGTTTTGAATCTCTAGTCACTAAGCATGTTGCGTGGAATTCCCATCTTTGAAATGGTTCATCCAAAATAATGCACATGCAGTATCCACAACTGTCAGTAATACCTCCTGGCATCATGTTGTCTTAAACTGGTCTTTTCCTTACCTCAGATGTCAGAAAAGGGAAAGACCGTTTGAACAGCTCAAATAACCAAGAGAGGGAGAAGGTCTTTCTTGAGTTGAACAGAATGCCACAACCTAACAGATTCAGATAAGGATTTTTAAATGTATTTTTACCTTCTCCAGTATTTTTAATGTATCATGCTAATATTGTCTAATGTTTTGTAAATGTCACCAATGGGCACGGCAAGTGAAAAATCCTTAAATCTTCCAAGAGTTTTGCCATTGTCTTGTTTTAAAATAGTCTAGTGGGCAAAACCCTGAACCAGGATCTGGGTTCATTTCACAGTTTAGTAGCAGCACATATGTACAGACCTGAGCCAGTCTCTTAATTTCTTAATTTATTATCCATTTTTTGTTGGATTACTATCATTACTTCTTACAGAGTTCGTTACTTGTAGGAGAAAAGGTGAAAAAAATATACTCTGTTTTCAGGAATTTGTGTTCATCTTCTTGAAATCACATTAAGTGGAAGCTTAACACATGCTGGTTTTCTTCCACTTTAAAATTTAAATAAGGTTAAAGCTATTTGTTAGTTAAAAATAAGTGGGTTTGAAGTTATTTCAACTATTTCTGACATATTATCGAGTGGCATAATCTTAAAATCTATCTGAGATTTAAAAATGAGAGTCTGAAGTTGCATTCCATTTTTAGCTGTCTAAATAAATTGCTGGACACACGAAAGTTCAGAAATGCTATTCCTTCTAGTATTTACAGCTGAAAGTGGAAATCTGAGGTTCTAACCATCTGCTCAGCATGCAGAAAATGGAGGGCTTTGTATTTTTGCAGCACTTTGGGTTTTTTTATTGCCGTGTTATTTGTGTTCAGCGGAGTTTAAGGATCTCAGTGGTTTTCATTGTATTGAATTGAAGAGTTCTTTACAAATTTCTGCCTTCACCTGGCAAGGCCACGGAAGTCAGCAAGATTACATGCAGGAGTGCGTAAAGGTTTGTAGGACTGAGTCCAGGTTCATGCCAGGCTTATTATCCTGATCATTAAAGTATTACCATCTCTGTGATAGACTTGGAAAACTCTTAAACAAATCCCAGCAACACCGTAACTGCAGAGGGAGCTTTAGAAAAGGCTATAAAACAGAAAAGATTATACTAGACATAACATTATTCCTTTTGTAAAAGAGGCCCAGGGGTCTTTAATGCAGTACTTTGTGTTATTTTTATGTTTAGAGCGTATCAAATTGAGCACACACTTCCGATTTTTGTCTACGCTGTGAACAATGTGAATAGTGTGACAGACAGATGAGATTAGTTGAAGTGATGATAAAGTCTCTGCAGAAGCTTTATAGAAAGCTGCTGAAGGCTTCATTTGTAGGTAATGTAATGGCTCCTTGTTTTCCTTTCTTGTAGCACTTTACCTAGTCTTGACGCTCCGTACCCCATGCTGGTGTTAGTTGGCCCCCTCGCCTGTGGTAAGAGAGAGCTTACCCATAAGATCTGCAGACAGTTCAACAATTTCTTCAGATACGGGTAAGTTTCCTTCATAAGTTTAAAAGAGCACCAAGTGATCAAGTCTAGAATTGCTGTTTTTATTTTTGTGAAGAAGTTAAAAGTTAAAGACAGCCAATAAATGTTCCTAGCTGTGCACTTTATCTCTTCCGAGGGCTTGATTGCCTGCAGTCATCAAATACTTCCTTAAAAGAAAAGCTATTTATATTATCATGTTCTTTTCAAAGATGAACAGCAAACAAACAAAAATGCATCACTTATTGCTCCTTTTATTGATCTCTTCTCTCTGTGCTCACTAATGCCCCTCAACCTAAGCATCTGCTTAGATAGATGTCTGCATTTCTCTTAATTTTTGTAATGTACCTGAATATAAACACATTAGCATGCACGTGCAGACTGCATCCAGAAGCTAGGCAAGGAAGGAAGTGCAATTGCCGGACCAGTTTATTATCCTGTGAGTAGTGTTATCAAAGCAAATGGCACCTTTCAGACTTCACCACCTGCTGGGAGGACTAATTCTCCCTTTCTGAAAAGCCTGAATTATGACCCTTACTGCCTTGGGCTCCCTGTGTATTTAGTGGAGAGAAACTGTCGCTTTCCAAGGGAGATTCAGCTTTTGTGAATCATTTCGCAGAGGTACCTACCTATTTTCAGTGCACAGAAGATAGGAAGTCTGGCTAAGTTAGATCACCACTATCTGTTGCCTAAAATTAGGTGGTGCAAGCTGTTCCCCTTGTCCACCCATTCCATTCTTTACAGTACCTAACTTTGGTAAGTCCTATAGCAACTACTATGTTTTGAAAGACTGTATTGAAAATTACAAACTAATTGAATACCAGCTGAAATTTTCCAAGTACTATGTTTTTTTTTTAAGAGCATTGTTTTTATACTGTGTATTTTATTTCCTAAACGTTTTATGCATGAGGGGGGGGAAAAAGGGAGAGAGACAGAATCTTAACAGAGCAGAAAATTGCAACCATAAAGCAAAGTTGTATTTTAATTATTCAGTGGAGATTTAAGCAATTTTATGGCTTACACTTCTAAATTTCAAACATTCCACTCATTAAAGATGTATTTCATGCAAGATACCCTGGCAGTTTGAATGTAAACACGGCCTTGCAATTAAAAAGGGTTGTAATGTTTAAAAGTGTTTCAAAAAATAAAGTGAAATTGGACCCTCAAACCATCTGGCTAGTGCTCAGGAATGACCTTTAAAGCTGGATGCGTTCTTAATATCTTAAAGAAAATCAGGCCTTTGAAGTGAAATTTTATAGTCAATGTGTAGCACACTGTTCTTATTTGCCACAGCTTGCTGATAAAAAAAAAAAAGCGGCACCCTCTAATGCCATGATAGTTAAGATCTGTCAGGCTCTGCATTCTAGACTAAACTTCTTAACGGTTTATAACTCACCTGCCTTGAATAAATCAACAGAAATAGCCAGGTAGGTGGTATACTAGTAGGTGGTATATTTTTTTTTGCCATATTTGCCAAGACAATCCAGCAGAAGCCAGAGAGTTAAAATGCTGTCGGTGTGAATCAATGCCGAAGCTCCACATCACACTTTTGTTCCTGTTATCGTACAAGCTAAACTAAAACCAAAGCAGAAACAAGTATCAAAATATAATTTCCTAACATAGAACATGAGCCACTGCATCCTTTCATCTAAAATTGCTAGATGCATTGACTTAGCTGGGGTTTTTTGGTTTTGTTTGGGGTTTTTATTTAGTTTTTCATCCTGGTAGTAAGCTCATGTCTCGGAGGTTCATCCTATTGTCCTTACGTGGTGGCAGGCAATTACTTTTCCTGCCTTGTATCCCACTTATCTCCCTAGTTCCAGAGTTGTTTCTCCCCTTACTATTAGGGGTCTATTTAAAGATTGGTCTTTATATATCTCTTTCTTAACCTCACAGTTCAGCCTAACTCCTAGCATCCTTTTCCATATTTAGGATTCTACTTTATATCATCTACAAGCTGACATAACTGGAGAAAATGGTTTCATCATTTCTGTATTACAGGGTGCTGTGACAGCTGCAGTTCAGGCTAAACTGGGTTGAGGGGGATTTATAGCCAAAATGTAATGTTACATTTAAACTTTTTTTTTTTTTTTTGTATTTATGGGTTAATCTTTCAAATACGTGGCATTAGTGGTATGATTTGCACCTCTTTATATTTCTCGTATTTCTTTTCTTTTTAAAAATGAAATGATTTGTAGTATTCTCCCTTCCCCCCCTCCTATTCCATAGCTGCCTCTATGATTGAAAACAGGTTATTTCTTTATTATACCATATATCTTCCAGTCCCTGTCACACTACCAGGACAGCTTACTTTGGTGAAGAAAACAGACTTGATTACTATTTCATTTCTCAAGAAGCATTTGACAAAATGGTGAACACAGTAAGTACCTGACTAGTGTCCTAGTAGGCCTATTTCCTACACTCAGACTGAACTTTTCTGTCCAGGTCAGATTTTAATAAAGAAATAAATAAATAAATGAAATTTTAGTCTCTATGTGCATGCTTATTCATTCACAGTTATGTGGCTTAAGTTCATACACAGAAACCACAAATTTGTTGTGTATTTATGCTATCTTTTCTTCTGTATGCTTATATAGAAACCATTAAGTGGGCATAATGGTCAGTAGGAATCTTTAAACAGCAATATAATGTAGAAATAATATTATTTCCATATGGAAATACTTTGTGTGTGTGCAAGAAAGAAGAAAAACTCTTGAAATAGCTGCCATCCTTTTTTAATTTTTTTTTTCCCTCCAAAATCTTCCAGCAACTCTGCAGGGAATGCAGTCTTTTAAAGTTTAGCAAATTCACCCTAAAGGCATTGTGTTTCCTTCTGAAGGCAGTGTGCCTCCAGCTACTGTTTCTGATGCTTTTTCTGCCTGCAGTAAGACTTTGGCTTGAAAAGCCACAACAGAGTGCATTATTTGTACATATACAAATGGGGGAGCCAACAGTCTTGAGCAACTGATCTGGTCCTTAATGACAACTCTCAATAATCAAGTAGTTTAATTTTAGAAAAATGTAATCTGCTCACTTCTCTCTAGACATACTACTGGGAACCCAAGTTTCAGTTATTAGGTTTTAACATTGAAATTTCTTGGCCAATTATTCATTCTCCTTGAGGATTTTTTTTCTGTCCTCGCTTTCCTTTGGCATCTTCTCTTTTATATGTCATGGCCATATGGTTTGATGTAATGTCAAAAGAACGATGCCCCTTGCTTTAGATCTTGCTTTCTTCACAGCATGAATGAATAACCAATGAAAGCTGTAACCTGTCAACAGCTTGTTTTCAAGACACCGGTGTTTTATTATCCATGAACAATGTACAAGCCCCTACTCCGCAGGACTGACTATGTGCTCTTCTCTGCAAATTTTGTGTTCCCGTTGGCCTCATTATCATTGATGATTTAGGCAGGGAGAAACTTTGTGGGGAGAGAAAGCAAGGCAGTCCAGAGTGATTATGCTCCTTTAAGGAAGTTGTTTCCCTTGAAATATTTCCTTTGTCATTATACTTGGTGTTTTGAATTTCAGGGGAAGTTTATAGCAACCTATAAATACAGTAGCTATTACTACGGACTTGGAAGAGACACTGTAGAATCAATCGCCAGAGAGGGGCTTGCGACCTGTGTTCACTTAGAAATAGAGGTAAGGATTACTTATTGCCTAACCATTTTTGAATGAGTCAATCTGTGAGAACTGCCCTGGGGAGGAATTTGTGCAGTTTGACTAGGGTTTGTTTCAGCTGCCTAAGCATAGCCTAGGCCAGAACTGTTGAAAGATGAAATCTCTTTTTGAGGGATTACTTTACCCTCTCTGAGATTTGTTGGGTGCACATGCACAGATGGTAGAATCTCAGAAGTCTTGCTGCATTAAGAAACTAGGTCACAAACAAAGTGTCGAAACATATCTATTGGAATCCCAAAAGAATAACTTTTAAGCTAATTTTCTAATTATGTACTTCCTAGCTAGGGATCGAGGTGACGAAAAGAAAAGGCACGCTACATTTCCTTCCAAATTCTTCCAACAAAATAAGTTCCATCTATACAAGCTTCCAAAATGAGAGACTATTTTGCTTGTGAAACTGATGATCAAAAAACTAGTTTTCAGTCAAGAATCTGTGTTTATAAAGAGTTTTAGTCCCCTTTGGCCCAAATAAATCTGTACACATTTGCTGGTTTGCATGTAAACCTACAAATAAAAGAACAGCAGCGTGGAAGTGCTAAAAAATTAGTAGCTCCTTGCTCAAATGGTCCACAATTTAATGCTGCAGACCTGCTCTTAAGTGCCTGTTATTTGACTGAAATTAAACAGTGAGTTAATAACTTAATCTCTGTGTAGTTCCATTTCCTCTTTTTCCTCAGTCTTGTGAGAACTGTGAATCACAGAATCGTGTTGAGTGTGTTTGTTGTCTTGCCAGACAGGCCTTAGACTTACAAAGGAAGAAAAATAGGAGGAGATTAAATATGTGGAATGGGGTGCCTTTTAAAGCTGTCAACTCTTTGCAAAGTAGATGTGTTATCAAATCGTTTAGGAGAATGAACTTAATGGAATGTCATGTTTATTCACAAGCAGGTTAACCCAGCAACATAGGCAGTGACCATAACTTTTACTGGGTGTTACCAAAGCTACTGTCATGGACAGACAGCTAAGAAACTCCTTTGTCACTGAAGTTTCAAGATCACGTAGTAATTATGCATAGTCTTGTATCACTGTGGACTCTGCTAGCAGCTGAGAAACAATAACAGTGAGTTATGTATCTGAATAGAAGTTATCGTAGTCCATTATCTTCTGTGAGGCTCATAACAAAGGTGATTTAGCACTATTAAAAGAAATTTTAATTACGGTCTGTGGGCTGAGACTAAAAATTTAGAGCTGTTCGTTCCCTTTAATCTGGAGTATATCTTTCACTGATAAAGGAGTCTGACACAAATTTTAAAAGTTAAATCTTGCTGAGTTACACTTCCAGTTAGCGAAGCTCCTGTGATTCTGACACTGTTATGTCTTGGAGTAAACACGTTTGCAGTGCTTTCCCTTTGCTTGTGTAGCCACCAATACCTGCAGAGCACAGTCCAACCAAGGCTGTAGTAGCAGAGTGGCTAATGCTTCCCAAAATATAAGTACACCTTGTCTCCTGCCAAAGCCCGCTGTCTATTGCCCTTGTTGCTGGTTGTCCAGTCATTCAGGCCGGGGAGTCAAATGAGGTAGGATATAATACTAGTCACGTATTTTCTATAACCCAATGCTGTTAACTGAAAAAAACTGAGGTGCTTTAGCTGTGTTAAATGAGTGGATGTCTTCAAGTCAGGTAGTCCTTCGATCTTTCTTGACCTTGTATGCAAATTCAAGAAACTCAAATTTTACTCCTTTTTTTAATTATCCAAATATCTCTTTGGTTTCAAACTGTCAACTCTTCTATTCTCCCATTTGTTATTTTCAGGTGACTTTCCTTATACTCTCTTCATTTCATATTAGGCAGCCACTCATCCTATTTTCTCTGTACAACAAATTTATTGGGCATACTAGCCTCTGTATCTTTTCCTTTTTTCTCCTCTCCCCTCATCCCAGACTATCGATGGGCTGCCTTCCTATTCTTACATAGTTCTGGGGCGTAAGAATCATTTGTAATGTTATTTCTTGATCAGAAAGAGAACTCATTCATGGTGCAGCTTCAAACGAGGAGGGTGTTACTGGGCTGGAATGTGGGTCTTCTTTCTGCGGATTGTCTGACCTCAGAATAATTACAGGCCTAGCTGAAAGTAAGTTGATGCAGAGATTTCGGTGCCCCAAATTCTCCCCTTTAGTTTGCACCAAAATGAATAAAGCAAATAATTTCTTGCTAATATGATTGAAATTTTAACCGTGTAATTTAAGAACCATCATTAGTCTAGGTCTAACTAGTACAGATAAAAGAATAATAATACATTTAGAATACCTATATACTGAAAAAAATCCCAATAATATTAATCATAATCATGCAATTAAATTGTAACACATGCTTCTTGGTTTCTGTCTGTTCTGCTGGTGCTATGCTCACCCTTTGACTGCTCGTTTGGGTTCTAAGGTCAGTGGTTTCCCTCTGGTGTTGTCACTGTGGGGAGATGTTACAGCGAGTTGTCAACATCGGAGTCCTTTGCTGGGAGGATATTCATGTTTATCATTTCTTCTTTCTCCTCCCAGGATCCTCTTGCAGTCATTTGTATACGTTTGCTAACACATGTTTACACCTTGCTCTTTCTTCGTTGGTCTGCTGCTCCAGGGTACATCTGAATTAGTTATGCATGCTGCCCTTTATGTATGTTAGAGACTATTTCTTCTTGTTGCCCCTAAAAGGAGCTTTGTTCTGCTTCAGGCTTGCATTTTTTAACTCTGCATTATTGAGATGTTTATAGTTATGACGTGTCTAGCATCAAGCCGTTGCCTCATCTCTTTTCATCCTGTGCCTGCTTTCCTCTATACTGTGTCCTGTGTTTTCCCCTTCTCAAGGTCTTTGCTGTCATGCCAGGCCTGTATTTATCTAGACTATGTTATTATGTTGAGTCATAAACATCTCATTCTACCAATTAACTTCTTGTTACTGCTATCTACATAAAACTATGGGTGTACCTCACAAAGATCAACAAACTAAAACAATTAGATATAGACACAGCAGTCACAGCTGAACCAAGAAAAACAAAGTGACAGCCAAGTCAAGAAAAGTTCAGAGTGAGCAGGACAAGCCTCAGTCCTCAGGTCTTGAAAATACAATGCAAATCTTATGGCCTGTTACCAGCACAGGCAATACCATATTAGAGGGCTGCCTAGTTACAATATTCTGTTTTATATTAGCTAGAGTGAGAGGGAGAGACAAAAAGATCCTTCGAAGTATGCTTTGGTGCAAAGGAGAGCTGTCGGGAATTCAGGATTGGTGCCATTACCTACATTACTTAATAAAACCTTATCTTTAAGTCCTAGCATGCGGACAGGTCTCCTTTTTCAGATCTAGCCAAAATGATTGTAGGGGTTTGCAGTCCTCAGCTGTCAGGTAGTGCCAACAGAGCCGTTGTCCTTACACCAGAGCTGATGCAAGGCACATGTAAATGGTTCCTACAATGCTATACTACAAGTCCTTTTCAAGACAGCTTATTGCCAATAAAAATCAAAGAATCACAGAATGGTTTAGGTTGGAAGGGACCTTCAAAGCCCACCCAGTCCAACCCCCCTGCCAGCAGCAGGGACATCTCCAACCAGATCAGGTTGCTCAGAGCCCCGGCCAACCTGGCCTGGAATGTTTCCAGCGATGGGGCACCCACCACCTCTCTGGGCAACCTGTTCCAGTGTTCCAGCACTGTCATTGTAAAAAATTTCTTCCTAATATCTGATCTAAATCTACCTCCCTCTATTTTGAAATGATTACCCCTTGTCCTGTTGCAAGAGGCCCTACTGTTGGTTCAAGGCAGCTGGCTGCAGTGTGACAGATAAAGAATGTGCACATCGTTTCTCTGCTGGGGAGTTGTGGTTATACCAAATTTTGGGAGGGGGTAACACTGCGAGCTGCTCCAGCAAAATAAATATGCCTGTATCTCGATGAGTTGCACACTTTGACTTAGAAAAATATACCAGCTGATTAGAAAATTGACAGTTTGTTCACAGTGGAGAGCTAAGGGCCAAGGCGATGATGCAGTTGAGTTGTGTATGAGTCGATGATACGCACATTTAGAATAAGTAGGCCTTGATGCAATAGAAATTGTGGAAAAAAAAGAAAAGCTGTTAACTGGTGAGTATGAGAAGTATGGTGCTTTAAATCTTTGTGGAATTTGACTAAAAGGATTCTTTCAGAAGTGTGTTTAGAATAAAACTATGCTGTTCTTCTAGTGCTTTCTACGTGTAGCTTTAGGGCACTTCACCTTGAACTTGCCTTGAGACCTTTATATTGGATACAGACTTCTCGTACTGCTTTCACAGTAATTTGTGATAAATACAGAGTTGTCCTAAAGTTCACTTTCAGGAACAAAACATTCTGTTTCTCTTCTTAATTTTAAAGGGTGTGCGTAGCTTGAAAAATACCTACTTTAAGCCCAGGTATATCCTGTTAGTGCCAATGAACAAAGAAAAGTATGAGGGACATCTGCGGAGGAAAGGATTATTCAGCAGGCCAGAGATTGAAGAGGCAGTGTCCAGAGTGGATATGTACATCAAAATAAGTCAGGATTTTCCAGGATACTTTGATGCAGTATTCAACACAGGTAAGTTAATCCCTTTCGTACTACAAATCTGACTTGTAATGTCACGTCAATAGTCCATCATATCTGAGAAGTTGCGGCAGTGCGGTGAGGTTCCCACTGACTGGAAAAGGGGAAATATAACCCCCATTTTTAAAAAGGGAAAAAAAAGAAGACCTGAGGAACTACAGGCCAGTCAATCTCACCTCTGTGCCTGGCAAGGTCATGGAACAGATCCTCCTGGAAACCATGGTAAGGCACATGGGAAATAAGGAGGTGATTCACCAAAGGCAAATCATGCCTGATAGAGAGGAATCCTTTTCTAGTTCGTTCTGTGTCTGCCCTTTTGTGGAGGTGATTTTTGTGGTTCACCACAGTGATGGTGAAATGTATCATGTTGGTATGAAATATTGTATTTGTAGTTATTGTCCAGGGCATATGGAGCTTACAATTTAAGTATAGCATTAAAGAAATAAAACACAGTAAACCAAGTTGCAGAAGGAGAATATTTAGGTGAGTGCAGAAACTGAGATGAATTTAAGATTATTTTATTGAATGTGCTGTTTATGAAGATGACAATTTTTCTCCCAAAGAGATGAGCTGGATGAGTTAAGAATGTGTTTCTATTTCAAACTTCTGTGATTTGTAACCTTGTACTGATGAAACCTTGTTTTTTTCTTTTTCATTATGTATCCTTTCTCTCCACCATGAAATGCATATCCCTTTCTGCAGATGAATTGGATGAGGCATTCACAGAGCTGAGTTCCCTCGTAAAGGCATACTTGGGTTTGGAGCCACCTGCAGGTTTTGATAGCACTCAGGACTTGAACAGCGGAGCAGGAGCAGGTACTGTGTCTGGGCACATGCTACTTCTGGTTTTATCAGTAGAGTATTCCTACTTATTTTTTAAAAGAATTGAAATCTGTGAATGATGCAATGTGTGAGGCTGCTTGTCTGAAAATTCCACATGCTTCTCTATAATGGACCTCCTGGGCTGATTCCTCACTGGGATGTGAATCTTTAATGGAGATCTTTCCAGGTACTTTACACCACTGTGTGCCCTGAGGAAATAATATGCAGAAAGTGAGTTGCCTGACTCTCCCAAGGATGCTTTTGGGCTGAGGATCTCCCATTCATTCCAGAGGAATCACAAGTGAGATATGTGTCCATGGCTGAGAGCTTTGTGCCTGTCGAACTGTTGAGCAACAAGAAAGTGCCATGACACTGAGACCATACTTTACTCTCTTCTCCAAGATAGCCAGAAGCATGAAGAGGTATATGAAAACCAGGATAGTAAGATGAGTGAAGTCAACTTATAAGTTCACTCCAAGTGCTTTTGGGGTTGTGGAGTAAACCCAAATGATTGGTAGTGTATTTAACAGAAGCCTTTTAGCCCTTGAATGGTTAAGGCTGGAGCCTCATGACCACTGCCAGCTTATCTAAGTGCGTGCTGCTGCAAAAAGTGGTCATGCCCAACTTAGCTCTCCTGCCAACGCCTTTCTAGTCTGCTTGTTGCCCTCATTCTTCTGACTGTGCAGTTATTTGTGATTTGGTCAGGGAATGATTCCATCTAGAAACTAACCTAGGAAAAAAACCCACCAACTTTCAGACAGATCGATTCCTTGATCAAACTCATCGTGCAGCTATAGAATTGGCTCAAAGAGGGAAGGATAGGGGAGAAGAGCTTCATGGCTGCCTGTGGAGGAAGAAAGGACTACTCTTGTCAGAGGCAGTGTAACGAAGATTAGCTTAACGTATTGTGAGGACTCAGCTGTAACCCTTGAATTTATTCCAGACAGGGCAGGTTACCAGCTGGGAGGAAACCAAAATATGATCTCTAAAATACTGGAGAAAAAGAAATAAGAAACAGAATTATGGTAGTAAGATGTGGCACAACATGGACGCTCATTTTTGTGAACTCTTCCCTCTAACTCCAAGAGCCTCCATGGTTTATGGCTGTCTTGGCTGTCTTGGTTAGATCCAACAGGATTGCAACAGAAGGGTTAATGAGTTTCCTAAGTGACACAGAGCCAATATTCACGGCCTTCTGTGTGGCTTAGAAGGCTGCAAATAAAAGTAGCTGAAGGAAGGGCAACAGTGTCTGAAATGTTAATAAAGGATAGTGTAAAATTCATCACTTCATCATTTCAAGTAATTTTGTATCCTGAAAGAATTAATAAATACTGATTTCCCAGTGGCCAGGAAAAAAGCTTCTACACATATTGAGGCATCTCAGTGCTAGAGCAGTGGAGACCTTTCTGAAGAATCTTATTTAATCTTAAACTATGTAGCTGTTGTTTTAATTTTCAGAGCTTCCATATTTGTTTGAGGTGAGAAAGAAGACTTCCTTGCCTTATTTACTATAATATTGTTACTTATTTGTCTTAAAAACACTGGAGACGTTTTGTCCTGAGAGGCGACAGAACCCACCAAATCCTAACTAGATTATCAGGAAAGAAGAAAAAGGGGAAGGATTAAAGATAAAAGATTTTTATATAATCATGGTATTCTTTTAAGATATATAGATAGATAGATAGATATGTATACACATGTCTGATGTTCCTTTAAAGGACTTTATTTGTATTCCTCAACAGTTCTGAGCTCTTTCAGTGAGCGACTTGTCACTAGTTACAGAAACTCCATTAATAGTACTAGATTTTGGTAATTCTGCTGTCTATAAAGCAACTTTTAAATTTACTATGCACCATTAAATTCATTTAGAGCTTCATTTATAGGTGTTTAAATAAATTTAACTATCCTATTTCTAGAGATCAGCTCTTCTTACAGACTGTGTGAAATAATTTATTTAAAAAAACTTGCCCCAAGGTTGTCTTTAATACGGACATTTTTAGTAAGATAGTAGCAGGGGGAAGATTGGTTGTGTGAGATTATGATAGGTTGTTAATTCTTTTTTTTAATGAACTGCTGTGCAAGATCTTTTGCTCATATATAGAGTAAAAAGGCTGGGAGAAAATAGATAAGTTCTTCTTTTAAAAAACTTTTTATAGCAGAAATATAATACATTTCAGAGCTGATACCGCTTTGTACTTGCATCCATGGAACTCGGTACTTTACAACTATTAATTATATCTCACAGCAGTTCCTCTGGAGTATGTCTTACTATTTGTGTTTTACAAATGAGGAAAGGGACATTTATGCCAAAGGGTGATTATTTGTGATGCTGAGCATCAGAAATCCAAGTTTTGGCAGTGTGAAGCTCTGCACCTCTGAAGGTTAGGCTCTATTGCTTACTCAGTGTCAGAGTGAGTAGTTTACTGTGCCTGAAACTGGACCCACCAATCTTAAGTCTCATCTCTGCTCTTAAGTAGAGATCTTCTGGCAGCTACAAAACAGCAGTATATAATGGCTAAGCTGCCATCTGATGACTGTTGAAACTTTTTTTACAAAGGCATATACTAAGAAAAATAACCGTATTTAGTATATGAACGTGCCTATGGCTGGGATGTCTCTCCTCCATTGACTTTGCAAGTCTTTGGAATTTTGTTCACAGAAATTCAGATAAATAACAGAAGACAAGGTGCCTTGTTCCAACTCCCCATCACATTCCAAGAGCTCTGAGAAGGTTAAAACTTCTAAGTAGGTAGACTGTAATTAGCTTAGAGGTCATAACAGTGGTACATGTCAGAGCATCCATGACAAAATGAGCTCATTTACACGCGGTTAAGCACCTCTTCCTACTCCATTAATGTAGGGGTGGGGTTTTTGGGGATTTTTCCTAGTTTTCATTTGCGTAACTATTCAGAAGCAATAAAGTTGTTATATCTGTGAAGTACTTGGAAGTTTAAAAGCCTTTTGGGAACTGCGTTGCTTATATCCTTTATAACTTCCACAGTTATCTTTTGCAAATCCAGAATTGTGCCAAAAGCCAGCTGATGATAATTGCAAATGACTCATTTCTTTGTGCTTGCTGTAAGCAAAGTGAGGTTCAGAATATTTTTGTTGAAGAGTGCCTTTTCCACACTAGGTTCAAGAATACAGCACTTACAAGAGCAAAGATTGTCTCCCGGCAGAGCAATTACTGGAACTACTCGGTCTTCATCTGTTAATGAGTTCTTGGACTCTTCTGCCAAAAACTATCCAGAAGGTATCTCGGACAAACTTGCTGCACAACTGAGCTCTATGGTAAGGAGCAATTACTCTAACCTTAGAAATTATAATATATGCAAAAAATACACGTTAGTCAGGCCCTTCTTTCTCCAGAGAAAATTGGCTTTTGTTCTCTGGCTCTCTTTCATTTCAATATTTACCAGTTCCCTAGAGTTAAAGGCAGTTTGAGAATGAGGCAGGTAAACTCAGATGAGCAGACTGTTTTTTTCCGCTCAATTTTACACCAGAATAAATCTGTTGGTCGTAATTGATTTCATCCAGTTGTGTACTGGTGTAAGGGAGCTGAATATCATCTCTCGATTCTACAACTCTATTCAACAACTCAACTTCTCTGTTCTTCAGAGGGAATAGATGCTGTTAACAGGACAATGAAGATTACTTATGAACGCCATCCAGTGGCAGTGGAGAAGCTCGTTCATTCAAGCCTGTCAGAGTGCACGCTAGTGATAACTGCCAGAGATCAAATTTAAGCACATTTTTCACCTGCTTTTACTTTTTCAATCAACAGATTCAACAATGTGCTTGGATTTCAAATAACCTTTTGCAACTTCAGCTTCATTTCTCTTTCTTTTTTTTTACTTCTCCTTAATAGTCCTTTCCCTAAAGGCATTCATTCTCCTTGCAGGCGGTGGGGGAGTTGGGGCTATGAAGCAGATATGTCTAATGCTCTTTTTTATATGACAACGACAGGAGAAAGAGAAAAAGAAAAATGAAAGCTTTAAACTGTGTTCCATTCCAGGGTTATGATGTCATTATGATGAATGATGGCTTGGCAGGCATGACTTGCTGTACAATTTTGCCACTATCTCTATATTTATAACTACCTCTGATGTTTAGAATTAGTGCTGTAGATGGAGCAAAGTAACAGACCCCCCTGCCCTCATTTCTCAGGCTTTAAAACAGGTGTGGAGAAAGGTATGATTGTAAAATGGCTGACATAAATAGGGAGCCTCCCATCTTTCAGTTTTCTGAAATGAAATACCTCTTTTCAAGCTATGCCGAATTAAAAAAAAAATATCACAAGTGTTGTTCATTTTCATCTTTCCTTCATCCAAAGGTTTGTTAGTTTAATATGAGAGAGAAGCCAGAATATTTCTTACCTGGGTGGCACTCTGCCATCACTCCTAGCCCAGTAATTTATTTTTCTCACTTTTTATTTCATCTTTTTGTATTTTTATTTTGAAAGTTTACATTTTGTCAAGTCAGGGAGAAGTGCTTTACGATGAAGGAGGCTATCATTTACCTTGGGTTTAACTTACTTAGTGGCTGCAAAGCTCTCTTTCTTATTAGTCTCCTTGTTCAGTGCTGGTAATACCTTTTCATTATTTACTACACTAAGTTTCCAGTATATTTTTATATGCAGAGAAAGCTTTACAGCATCAACTGAAGTGTCAGCATGGTAAAACGTTCAAGGTGAAACACAGATGCCTCTTGGACCATATTTAATGAGAAGAATATAAATATGTCTGTGGCCTTAAAGTAAAATTTTGTCTAAACTGTTACATTTGGGACTGCAAATGATTTTTTTTTTTTATTTTTTTTTTTTGCTTTTGGCACCCAAATAATATGCTGTCACTGCAGTAACCACATTCCACTCCCATCATGTAGAACTGGAAAATAAAATTAAAAAAAAGAAATAATGTGAATTATCCACAAGCAAAATAAGAAGCAGAATCTGCTGCTCAGGGAAAGACAGTAGGTCTGATTCCTTGCTGCCTCATCCCCTGTGAGCATACCAGCCCTGCACTAATTTTGTATGGCTGTAATTAACTACACAAGGTATGAACAGAAAGGTATCTATACCTGCAATCCACACAGAAAAAAAAGGTCAGAATAATCTCTTTACCAAAAGAAAGCAAAACAAAACACCAGCTCAGGGAGCATCTAAGCAGAGCCTTACTTAGCATAAATAGTGAAGGAAAGTGAAGGGATTCACAACAGTCATAACATGAGCATTCCGCAGGTTAACTATATTCTCTCTCATTGCTCATACCATGACAAAACATCTCTGTTACAGACATGTGATTTAGCTCTTAAATTGATAACTATCAATGGCCATCAGTTGATTACTACGCAGGACTTAATAACTTTATGATTTACAATTTATTTTTTAAGCACGCTGTAGTGCTGCCTTTGTCTGACCTGAGAAATGGCATTGTCCTACAGCAGATGTTAATTAATGTGCCCTTAAAACTCAGGACCACATTTTCCAGTCTGCTGAGATCATGATGTGTTCATTGCACAAAGTCATTTTAACTAACTGAAATTTGCAAAAGGTAATTCCTACTCTGAGGGGGGAATGTTTGTTGATACAGGATTGGGAAGGCGGGTTTTCTGCATTGCTGGAGCAAGGAGACAAAGATAGTGTATTTAAGATGTAGCAGAAGCAAATTCTTCTATTTTCAGCCCCTTGCTGGTGAAAAGAACCTTAAGACAAGAGCAAAGCTAGAATTATGCCTCCTCTAACATACTGGGGCATTGAGATGCATCAAAAGTGGTTCTCTGCAGATATTCCTTGCTGCTACATCCTGGCACGTTTTGACTACTATGAAGAAATGGAGCTTCACTGGAGATGAAGATCTTCATTTTTCAAAGCCAGCAAGATTTCAGAGCAAAATTTGGTTTGTGTAGAGCGGTGAATCATATCTAGCACCTTGCTAGTTATAAAATAGCTCTGCTATTTTCCCAGAATACACAAACGCACACACTCTAGCGTCTTAGCAAAAGAGAGGACTATCACAGCAAATTAAGTTACCTTATATACTTTTAAGTTGCTGTACAAAGTTGATTGTATTTCTTTTTCAGGAAGAAGCTTCTTTCCAACGGCGTCATTCTGCAGCACGTCAGGCTCTGTTAGGGAAGGAACCTAGCACATATGTCCAGCTGTTTCAAAGGTAATATAGAGTGCTTTCAGCCAAACCCTTTGCAATAAAGTGAAAAATGCCTGTTTAAGATTTCTTCTCCACTACTCTTAAGGATGAATGATTAGAAACTGTCAGGGATTGCAAATTTCATAGACAACTCTCCTTTCTATCACTTTTAAATCTAGCCTTACAAAGATATCTTTTGACTTGGGAGCGCAGCAGTCCCAAAATGTATACTGAAAATTCCTGAGGCAGAACCATCCCCAAGTAACTTGTCTAAAACTATGAAATTATTACATGCTACGTCTCTGAGAGAGCAGCAAAGGATCATTTTTTCTGGCAGCTCACAGACTCCGGCATGTTTTTTAACACTACTAGTAATTAGCGTTGGAAAGTCACAGCCGTGCACAGCGCAAGGTTGTTTGCTGCAGTACATCTTCTGTGGATGTACCGTCTTTGATTGCTCTTTTATGGCACTCCTGTCTTCCCTTGGTGTAAACCTCCCTAATCTGAATTCTTCTCTGCTTGCTTTTCCAACCTGCCATGAAAAGGCTCACAGAGCTGACATTTAAAGTATCGCATAGGCCTCTAAATCAGCAGTCATCAGAAGGCCTCTACAAATGCAATCACCAATTGTGCGTACTCAATGTGTTGATGAAAATCATCCCAATGACAAAGTCTGGAGATGGACTCTTAAATAAAAAAAAAAAAGAAAAAAAGAAAAAAAAAATATCCTACAGAATTAAACTGCCTCTAGAAAACCAATGGCAGAAGCTTACAGGCTGAGATGCATAATTATGATGCATTTTCCAAATCTTTACTTAGAGAAAAGGTTTTTTTAAGTAACTGATTCATTCATTTTAACTTATGTTGAAATAAGAAGAAAAATGGAAATCAGTGTTTTCTTTTGCTGGATGTTTGGGGTTTGATTTTTGTGTTGCAGTGTGAACTGTTCATCCGAGTCTGCCTTAGTTTGTTCCTCTCTGCTCCCTTTCTTCCACAATACTCATTCATTGGAAGCTGATTTTGGAGTTAAGTATCCGACTGCTTTGGCAGAGCTGTCAGGCAGGTGAGAGAAAATCCTGTCACCCCCAATCAGCATTTGCAATTACCAGGCCTGAAGGGAAAGATACGCTCAGTGGAATTGGAGGCAAGAGTAGACAACACCCCATTCCATGCAAGAGGTTAAGTCAAGAGGTGCCATAAATATGAATGCTATAAAATGGCTGGAATTCTGAGAGAGAATCTGAATCCTGGAATGTAGCAATTAGATAGTGGAGAAGCCGGTAGGTCACGTAGTCCGGTCCAGCAGCAAGCACATGGTTGTTCTGTTGAGCCTGTTTGTTTATCCAGAATTGAATCATGTTTCAAATACCCATAAGAGAGAAGATTTCACCTTGGAAAAGCTCGCCTAGGGTTTGATGGACCTTTCTTTCAATAATTATGGACCTGGGTCATGAGTAGCTTCAAAGGTTATTGCCTATCATCCTAGCTGTGATAACTGTCTCTGTGCACACTCTTAGCTATAGGAAATGTGAGGTGATGTGGCTTTCTTTAGCTTTTATCTAGGGCTGAGCATGGAATTTGTACACAGAGTGTGCGACAGACACGACACAATTTTGTCATTATGTCATTATGTCATTATTTGTAGTAACATTAGCCGCAGCATCCAAATAATTTGGGGGTGGTTAGACTGTTATCTTCCTCTATACCTTTCCATGGTTCTGAAACTGTATATATTGTAGGGTCTTTTCATCTTTTTCTGTCAGTCTATGCTTAGTACATTCAGTAGGGTTACCATAAAGTCTCTCTAATTCGTTAATTAACTCTCAAAATTGATCAGTCCAGAATACTTCAAGTGCCCCTACAACAAGTGCTGGCAAAGAAGACACTTTAGCCTGCATCTGAGGCACGATGCTTCGTTGTCTTTGCATGCATTGCTCAAAAATGACGCCGATCTTTTCATGCAGCCATTATTGGCATTAGATATCCAGGTTCCATATCTCATCGCCTTGTTACGTCTACATCCGTCTCGGCTTTAGTGCTTCCCAGATTTCTCTCTCCTATGGAATATCCATGTTTTAAGTTATTTCTTTCAAGCTATATTTTATTTTGAGGTTTTTATTTCTCTTTTGACTTGACTGCATCAATAGAATAGGTCATGCCTGTTTAAAATATCATTTTAAAAAACTCTTGCTGTCTGTTCTTGCTTTAATCTTATCAGCTTTGTTCTGATGAATTTTTATTCAGAACATGATAAACGTTTTTTTTTTATTTTCATTGTCAGCAGCAGTGCATAAATGTACTTTGTCCAATTAATCTGTCTGCTGTTTATGCAAAAATATTATTTTCTTTTGCATCCAGCCTTATACAGGCTTTTAGCTGATGAATCTTGATTTAGTAAGCTTGCTGCCGGAGCATTCCTCACCGGGGAATACCGCTTGTCTAAAGGAGCTGAGAGAAAGGAATATGCACCCCTGCTTCAGCTACCCCAACTTAAAGCCACTTTTTTTTTAGCCTGAACCTCCAGTGGAGTTTGAATTGACTGAATGTGTGGACCTGTGACTGGGAGAAGCAAGCACACGTTTTGTTCTGTCTCTTCTGCCCTTGGGGAGATGACATCTCGGAGAAAAGCGGGGCAGATAGAGAGAAGGAAGTTCATTAAAGCGCATTAATTTCAAATTGTATTGGGAAATACAAAGAAGGTCCACGCTTGCCATGCTGGATGGAGTTGGTATAGAATGAAACTTTGTTCCTCTGAGGGCATTGCAGGTAACCTGACGCAAAATAAGACAAGTACTTTAAAAAGTAGGTGACTATAATTAAAAAAGAACAGATTTGTGTAATATACAGGTAACTAACTGATTATGTATATTTTTAGCACATAGAAATATGATTAGCTAGAAGTTTCTACAATATCATGCTTGAATTTAAGATTTATTTTTTTTTTTAATCTCTTGGACTAGGTTTTAATTGTATGGACTATATGAGTAGCTCTTTAAAGCAGTGTTTTACTTGAGGATTTTGTATCCTGATTTCTGTGGTTGAAAAGGGCTATCAATGCCAAGTAGACTTTTTTTTTGTGTGTGTCCAGACCTGTTTTTGTCACGCAGTGAGTAACTTCATTATTTCCTCAGTGGCAGTGCTGGCTCGTCCACACCTGCCCCTTCCTTTTCTCCCACCCAGCCCACTCTGTGCTGCCACTGGCTCCAGCGTCGTACAGCTTACTGGTGAATTGAATAAAGGCACAGATCAGATTTTACCAAACAAAAAGGTTGGGTTTTTTCAGCCAGATCGATTTCCCTCACTCTCAGAAGAACCACGTGTGCTGGTGTCACGCTGAGAGAGGACTGGGAGTGGAAAGAGGTGTCTGTGGTCCAAAGATGGTAGAGGGCAGAGGCAGCTCAGCTGGCTTTTGAGCAGCGCTGCTGCAGTGAATGAGAACTCTGCTTCACTTAGGAGTGAATCTGAATTCTATGAAATCTGTGAAACCCATGCAAAAATTGATTTATGCCAAACAGTTCCTAACGTACGAGGTGTTTTGAATTTCTTCTGCATCTGTAAATATTAAAAGATACTTTAATGCTTAATCTCATCGTTACACATTTTAATCCAAACTGAAGCATATTGCTCAGTTTTCCTGAGTATGTGTTAGAAAATTTTAAAAGTGGTGTCACGCAAGAATCTAACCTATTTTATTTATTACAGCCCTACAGGGTTATCTACATAAATTTAGATTCTTAAATCCAAATTACTGAAAACCTGGCCTCTTTATTTTTCGCCTGCAGCTGTGTGCAGGTGTAATTAAAGTCATTTTGATGTCTCATTGCCTAATATAAAGTACGGGCAACATTTGATGGTTTGCTCTGAATAATTTCACTAGTTGTCTGTGTGTTTGAGGGTAATAAATAAGGGATTGGGTTGAAGTCTCATTCAGATTAGGCCTTTACCTAATGATTAACTTCTTCATTTTGTCTAAATGTTGCTGAAAGGACTGGAGTAAGCAAGAGCAGGCATCACCGAGAGGAGAATTTATAACATGCAGTCTTGCTTTTGTGAGTTGGAAGAAATTCCTACACTTTACAGTTTCACTGGAGCTCTTTGCTGGAACTGGGAAGAGACGTGGTCCATGGTCTACCTGTGATTGAAACACTCTCTTGTTCTTGTCTAATCAGCCTCTGACTTCAATGTAATTTTACTTTTCCAAACTTATCGTGGATAGTTTTATTTCTTATCCTGGATAAGTTTTATTTCTATACCCCTCTTAATGACAAAACTAGGACATTGTTCCAAACTACGTGAATATGCCTTTTCACAGGGTGCTATTGAATTTATCCAGCCTGTTTTCCTTTTTTCTTTTTCTTTTTTTTTTTTTCTTTTTGAGCTGAAGAATCCTGTTGCCATTTGAATTACACTCTGACACTAAACACCTATACTGACAGTACAAAATTTGAGAGGCAATGTAAAGAAGACATTTAGTGCAGAGATAGAAGGTGAAAAACATCCCTATCACACCTTTAAAAATGCATATTTTTCTTGGCTGTCGGGCATGGTTTTTAAGTTTATTTATCAACTGAGATGCAGCTTCTGAGAGTGGGTCAAGGGTTCTGAATCCCAACCTTTACTCCTGAAAGCAGAGATCATTATTCTGTGGTGACCCAGTCCTTAGAAGGGTCACCTCGAATCCTGCCTTCAGATTTCTGCTTTGACTCTTACAACCTCCGTCGTCAAGCTGTGTATTTCTGTGCTATATATTCAACAGAGTTCTTTGCTGAGAGATTTTCTTTTTTCTTTCTTTCTTTCTTTTTTTTTTTTAATTCCATAATGTGGATTTACAAGAAATTATTTCTAAGAGCACTCAGCTCTGGGGTCCATTAATGGAATCAGGCCCTTTCTCCTGTGTAATTGGTTCAGATTTTGATCTGCGCCGATAATGAACAAACACCATTACCAGCCAGCAGTTGCTTGACAGTGAAACAGTAACAGCTTGAGACCTTGCACTAGGGGAGCTTTATTTATAGGTATTAATAAGAAGAAGAAACAAAAGAAAGGGAAATTTAAAGATGAAGAGTAAAAAAACCTTGCTTGTGGTGCAGTGTGTTGGGCTGAGGAGTGATTTCTGAGGAGGAGGGAGGAAGGCCTCATCACTGAAGCACAAGAAGACCCACAGAGGGGAACGGTCCAGCTTTGGCAAGACGGGGAGGCGTGAAACGACATTTTGAGATAAACCTCACTGTTTCCTCTGGGAAAGTGACAGTAGTATACTTGTTGCCTTAACGGCCTACGGGCGTGATTTAGGGCATGATGAAGAACTTAACAGTTTGGGGTTTTTTTCCCAAACTGTAGCAGTGAATCTTCAGAAAATGTATTAACCTTCCTTTAAAACCTAGCTTCTCCCATGGAGCAAGCACTCGACAATTGCTACGGGACTTAAAAAATGTTCTTGACAAGCTTCCTAGGGAAACTTGAAAACGGCGTGCATAAAAGTTAGATAGGCTCATTGCCCTTAAAAATAAACAGATTCCTTCAGAGTTCGGTTGAGGTATGTCGGTGGGATGGCTCTGGTACAGGGGTAGATGTAAGGAATCTTCCAAGATTTATAATTTTAAGTTCAGCATTTCTTTAGGGACCTCTCATGTTTGGCAGTCTTCAGTGCTGCATCTCTTTGGTTTTAGCTCTGTGGTTTGAGTCTATAAATAAAGTGGCAATACTGCAATCTGCAATTACCAGGAATGCTCTTTTTTTTCAGGTTTTATGAATTGCAGTGAATATGAAACTTGTCAGGTTTTGGGTTAGTCACAAGGAGTGGGATTAATCTCACTGGATTTGGGGTGTCTTTAATAAAGTCTCTATCTGAACAAGTTGCCCTACACTGCTCCGTCTCAGTGGAGAGTGATTTGTCCAACCTGCTTTAGATACCTACTTAAGCTTGAGTTTATTCATGCTGTAGCTGTGACTGCTCTGCTCTGTTGGCTGTGAACAGAGCCTGGATTATGACCCCCAACTGCTTATTGCTGCTTCTCTCCCAGTGGAGATAATGCTCTCCTCCATCTGAACAGGTCTTGTGAACTCACTAAGCACTAATTATGCAAGACAGTATATAAATGCAGTAACAAGCACTTTCTTTTCTTTTTGTATCATTGTAGGGACCTGGCAGTCACTCCTGCACCGAGCAACCCCCATCAGCAATTACTGGAACCACCAAAGCATGCTTCTCTGCTCTCAGATGGAAGGAATGTCACCCAAGACCAGAGCTTCCCCCTGCCTAACCCAGAGAGCCGGTGAGTTCAGTTTCTGAGGCTGCAGATCGTCGCAGGGTGGAACGAAGGTGAATGCTGCATTGTGAAAGATCTAAAACCATTTCCCAAGCTAATGCAGTTGTCTCATCTGTTACATCAACAGCCTTATTAAACATGTGTCGCTGCACCATAAAACAAATCTTGTCTTTTGTGGGAATGGTTTCATTTAGACACCATAATTCACAGACGCAGAAAGGGAATTTCAAGAGGATATTTGAAGAGAAAAAGATGCTGAAAGAAACTTGGTCCAGGTATAGAAAAACAGAACTTGAGTGATAATTTTTTTAGACAACTTTACCAGATATTGCTATCAGAATTATTTCTCATTCTCTCTTTAGAGGATTACTGTACTTACTGTTTAATACCATTTGGGACGCTCTGGGCTGATATCATGATCTTCAAATTTGTGTCTCATCCATGATAACAGCAGACTCCGTCAGGATACTGAGCTCTGTAGTACCTTTCCCTTCTCTTACTATCTCAGCCAGTGCTGCTATGCTTCGTATCTTGTCCAGCATCTCTGGTCATGAGTGATGAACATCACTTATACGTACCACAGCTAAACAGGCTCTGAGGTATGGGAAGAAGCCAGTTAGAATCACAGAATCACAGAATGGTTTGGGTTGGAAGGGACTTTTAAAGCCCATCCAGTCCAAGCCCCATGCAAGGAGCAGGGACATCTCCAACCAGATCAGGTTGCTCAGAGCCTCATCCAACCTGGCCTGGAATGTTTCCAGGGATGGGACATCCATTCCTATCTCATTTAAAGCTTATAGAGAGGTGAGGATAGAAGATTTGAAGAAGCTACATCTTCAGTGTCTTTTAGGCCTTCCTGACTTGCTCCATGGGTATCATTGCCTTTTGCAAGATGGCTGTGACTTACTCTGATGGTCCTGTTTCATAAGAACATCTGAACTCTGGCTGCCAACAACCCTGTCTGCTGTTGTGGCAAGTAACATTGTGGCCTTTCTCTAGAGTACCCTGGACAAGCTTTTTTTTTATAGTCTGTGCCACATGGCTGCTGGTAAATTTGAATTTGGTCACGGGTTCAATCCCACGTGTGATATCTGTTCTCATTCCACACAAGCCAAGGTACCTTTCCTGCTGCATTTAAACATACCATACCATGTATTTTTCACCTATACGTTTTCACATTGAGTCAGACCAATGAGAAATGCCGAACATCTTTATTAGATTTCCACCCCTTCGCTTTATTCCTCATCTGCCAAGCAGAATTCTTAGCTAAACTTGCTGCTGGGGGAAAAAAAAAAAAAAACCTGTGTTCCTTTCATATCCTAGAGAGACTGCCAGTTCCCTCTATGTGATGTACTACCTGCCACTGTAATTACAAGTAGTTCATTAGCATGCTATAAAAAGGTTGAAAGCATAGACCTCTGCAGATTCATTTGTCCTGAGTATTTGTGCCACGGTGGAGCTGTGCTGAAGGGGAACGGAGCGAGCGTGCGAGAGAAACTGAGTGCGGAATGGGTTGCAGAGGGATTCTGCATCATCTGTCCTTACCAGCAAGAGGCAAGACCCGTAACTCAAACGAGTGTGAAGCTATGATGAGTTGTAAAGGTCTTACCCTTCGCAGATGGGAATAAATATGTCTTTCCGCTCCGCCACATTTTGGTGTTTTGACTTTAGCAGTGTTTTCGTTTAGCACTGTTAATAACACAGTGGAAAAACAACTGTGAGGAGAGAAAAAGCCAACTGCTAATCTGCTTCATTTTCTGTGCATGCATCATGGCCTACAGCAAAATTGTATAGAGTCATGTTGTCAAATCCTTTTGCAAGGGAAATATGGAAAGTTTGGAACAAATTTGCCTACAAAGGCGTGATTGATGGAAATGCTCTTGTGTAGATGCATTGGAAATATTAGTGAGAAAAAGCCCACATTTCTGACGTATTGTAGTACAGCCTGTAGTGATTTTGTTTGAATATTGAGGTGGTTTAATATTTCCTTTTTCCTTCTCTCCAATTTTATGCTTGCAACATTTGGAATGGAAGAAAGAGTAAACTAAAAAAAGCCGTCAAGGGGTAAGAGCATGAATGTATTTACCTGCAGGCACAGCCAATGAAGGAAATACTATTTTCCAAGATCAGGAATTGCAGATTAGTCTGATATCTCGCTGGGCAACACTGTGTCCAGGTCCCGGGTTGGGTTTTTTTTTTGCTTTATTTCTCACATTTGGCAGTTTTTATTTAAGCTTGAGCTCTGGTAGAAACGGCATCATTATTCTTCAAGTTGGATTCAAGTCCTGCAGTTCTGTTAATTCTGGTCTACCAGTAAAATAGATTATCCTGATGGCATTTGCTCAAGAGTGAAAATTAAAGATTTTTGTCTGGAAGTCTGCTCACTGTTTTCAGCAGGACGGTTTGTAACTACATCCATGGCTTCTTTTCCTTGCTAAGACCTTAGCTATGGTGGTCTTCTTGGAAGTAAACTACGATGACCTAGTCTTCCTGATTTCACAAAAGAAAACACCATGCCAGTTTCCAGGGATTTTTTAAGTCCTCTGCTGGAAGCTGAGGACATGAAAGTGTGGATTTTTTTTTTTTTTTTAATTTTTTTTTTTGCCTGAGGTTCTCACTCATAGGCTTAAACAATTGACCATTGCCTTTGGTGAGCAGCAGTCCTGGAGGGCAATATATCTTACAACCGTACTTCAAAGGTCTGCTACTCACCTCAGGCAATGGGAAATTGTTCAGGTCCCTGTCTGCTGTATCTCATTTCTCACTTTTACCAGTAGAGGAGTTTGTACAGATATTGAAACGATCTGGTTGCAGCATAAGAAGAGGAGAAGAGAGGAGAGGCAAAATACAGTGAGTTGGAGAGCAGAAACTTAATTTCTCAATCTGTTACTGTGCCTTCATTATTTGCAAGCTTGAGGGTGGAGTCAGAACCTCACCCACCATTGACCAGTGCATTTAACAAGGAACCATTTTAGATATTTAATTGCAAGTCCCCAGTCCTACCCAACACAATTAAATGAAAAATATCCATCAATAAAAATATTATGCCATCGTGTGCAATGATGTATCTTAGGGTTTGGCTGTCCAATGCAACAGTCATCTAAATGGAATCTGTAGCAGTCCAGTGCTTTACTCCTGAACTCATTACTAATCTCTTTTGTAGTTGGCGCACACAGACTCCGTTTGTCTCATTGTTCCGTGCGGTATGACTGGGAGGTTTTTCAAGTTTCCTATTTTACATATCTTTCCCATTTAGCTGACTGGAAATTTTTACTAGAAGGAAAACTTTAGTTGGGGTACATGTCTGCTCCACCTGTAACAGTTCCCTTTTCTGCGCTGAGGCTGTCAGGGAAGGACTAAAGAGAGGTTACCCAAGCTCACTGACGGGTCACGCGGCAAAAGCACAAAGGAGCAGTAGGTTCTCATCATCTCTGCTCCACCTCTCCCAAATACCTTGGACATCTAGATGGCAGAGTCCTCTAGTTTTCCCACTTATTTTTATGTTATTCTCCTTCTGAGCAGTATTACAAGAAACCTTAATTAACTTAAGTATTTCCTTTGACACTTGTACTAGAAAAGCTTGGGTACGTCCCTTCCCTTTACACCCAGGAGTCACCTCCTGCCAAGTGATATGTAAATTATTTCCCACAGTTTCCCTTGGCTCTGTCCTTTAAGAAGGGGAGAAAGGGAATTAAGTTTTTTGCTGAACACCTTAGGATGCTGAATTTTAACGTAGTGCATTCGTGTAGTTGCAGCTAGAGATCTACTGGGACTTAATTCTAATTATATGTTTTATCACATTATTCATGATTCCTTCTTCTTATTGTATGGATTTATTAAAATACCACTTAAATACTTACTTCATTTTTCCCAGAAAGCTGTAATCACAGTATTCTCACAAACTAAGATGCTCCTTGCAAGAATTACAGGATGAAATTATGTTGGCCTGCACCATGGATAAGGTCAGGGTGGATAAGCTTTGAACTTCCTCCCACATTGATAAATCTCAGAAGCAATTTCTCTCACCTAGACCAAACCAGTCCCTTCTGTATGAAGAGAGACATTATGAAATGTCTTAAGCATTGCTCCAGATATAAATTAGAGTTTCGCATTAAATAGTTATTGATCTCTCCATAGCAATCAAGGCCTTTTCCTTGCTTTTCTTGAGGTAAATTGATAGTATATAGGTGGAAATGGAAGCCTTTATCAGAACAAGCGACAACACGTTCATTATCACTGTCAGCACCACTCAGGCTTTGGCTTTGGCTAGATTTTCTGCAAGAGACGTAACAGGTCAGAGATGCCTTGGGTACTACTCACTGGCCAATGGCTATTCATGGTCCATGTTGTCACTTGGGTACTACGCAACCACTTCTTTTCAGGGCAATTTCTATTTTCTTTTACTTACCAAGAGAGAGAAGATAATCTGCAGTGCCGAACCACAGATTTAGGAACAAGGAGCTTTGAGTTCTGATCTCAGATCTGAAGCTGATTCACTGTGTGGCATGAACCTCTTTATCGCACCTGTCTGTGTGATTGATTGATTAAATCAATAAATGAAAATTGAGAAAGGTAGTAGTTGTGTTTGCTAGCAGTAGAAGTTTTGAGGGAATTGTAACGTGTGAAAAAGCTTTGTGTAACCGCGAAGTACTGGAATTCATTGCTGACTTTTGAGTGAGTTGTGTGACTGCACCATCAATAATCCTGTCAGACTTGGTGCATACGCTTTTTTTTTATTGCTATTTTAAAGCATGAACCATTTCCCCCTCTCAGCTCCAGAGAATCTGGTCCTGCTAGTGGACAATTTCCAATCTCAGCTGGTGAAGGCCTGTCGGTTCGGACCCCTGTTCCCCGTGTTCGCCTCACCGAAGAAGCCGAAGCTGAGCATCAAGATCCAAGAGGAGCTGAAAACGGAGTGGATAGATTGAAAGGTTTGAACCATATTCCAAAATACCGCTTTTGCTCAGGCTGCGTATCTACTGCGATGATAGTAGCTTTATTTGGGTGACAGGGCAGCTTCTTCATGCTTCTGGTAATGACACTTTTACACGGAGTGATGTGGCAGAATCGTCGCAGTGTGAAAGCAACAGACTCAATACAGCAGCTTTCTTTCAATGAAATTTTTGAGAAATTAAAAATAATGACTGCTTGGGCACAAAGTGACTCTTCCATATGTGCGCGGTAGAGCAGTCACTAGACTACCTGAAGGTATTATTCTTCCCCCACCCCCTAAAACCCTAGGTTTTCAGCTGGAGATAGGCTTTGTGGTAAATTTGGACTTTTTCATTGAAATAAACACCCACTTAATGTTTCTTCACTTATTTATAATTTCTGCAGAGACTGAACTCCCCAGTGACAATCTTCAGAGAAAATCCAGCAAGTCCAAGACTGGTTCTCCTCATTCGCCTCAGCTCGTCAACTGGCCAGGCTCCCACTCCAAACCTGTCCTACCTCCAATCCCATCTGGATGGAAGAGGACCAGCCCTTGATGGCCTCTGCTAGCCAAGTCTTTGTCCTGATGACACTGACTCTTTCTGTCTAACAGGAGCACTGATTTTGATATATTTCTCTTCCACAAAGTAAAGTCTATCAAATATTATTTCTAAATCCATTTCCGATTAACTCTCCCCAAAAAGTTATTTATTTATAACTTTATTAAAAAGTAATTTCTGTACTTCCCAAAGCTAGAAATTATTTCCCCAGGCACTCTCAGCTGGGAAATGGCGTAGATTTTTCCTAACAGCCACATGACTGTATCTTCCATTAATTTCTCTCTTTCCTCCCCCTCCTATATTATAGATTTAATTGAGGTGTGGAAGCATCAGAGCCTCTGATAATATTGTCTATATTAGGACTAGTGAATTATTTTGAAGAGGGATTTTGTGAAATGTTCAGAGTTAAGTTGAGAGTGAAAACTGTTCCAAGTCTTTTTTTTTTTTTTTTTTTTTTTAATAAAACGTGGTTGTTTTTTTTTT
>WHYT01017295.1:270192-290726 GCA_009806455.1 Tetrax tetrax
CGCTTATCACGCGCGCTGCGTTACACATCGGTAAGTCAAGGCAGAGAGAAATTCCACCGATCCGTGTTATTTCATGAGTTTTTTTTTTTTTTTTACAGGAATTGGGTCAGAACCTGGGAGTCTTGCCACCTCTGCTGGGTCTTTGAGGTGAAGCAGAGCAGCCCACGCTTCTGCAGAAGTGTTTTGGGAAGTCAAGGGCAGCTGTTTTATCCTGATTCCTTCTTCAGGCCGGTGGGAAGGCGTTAGGAATTACAACACAGATGCTGTCGGACAAGGAGCTGCTGAATTAAGGCCTGAGGGGGTTGTTACACATAAGGGGACGGGGTTCTAACACAGACCTGTGCCTGAAGGAGAGGATGTGAAGTTTGCTACCTAAAAGTTTGAGGCACAGCTCAAAGAAGACTTCCAGGAGCTGCAGAATAGGTCCATAAATCGCTGCTCCTGGAAATCTGCTGAGCATTTTGAGTGCTGGAGGCCAAGATGCTCCACGGACAATCACAGAGCGCCCAGGCAGCCAGGGCAACCTGCTGTGGGCTTGGTAGAAGACGAGAGCAGGAGACGTGGCACCTCAGATTCTCCAGCATCTGCTCCCTAAATTAGTAGCTATATTTTAAAAAAAAAAAAAGGGTGCAAAATGGTTTGGTTTAGTACTCTGACCTTCATCTCCCTGCCTCCACTACACCCACTGATACGGGGCCTAGACACCCCAAAAGCTAGAAACCACTGGTAGAGGTTTGACCAGCAGAAGAGACCACTGCAAATCCAGCAGCTACACCTCTGAATTTTGATTTTTTTTTTTTAAGCATAGTCTGGAAACACATGGGGTATAGTTGCCAGTATTGATGAAAGGGCTGTTTGTTTTTTCTGTGGAACACACACATCCATTTCTAAAAATACCTTCCTGAAGCACTGTGTCATGTCCCAGCAGCGGCTGGCTGCCCCGCTACCTCCGCCTGCTCCCTCGGGAGCTTGTCTAATTGAATATACTGCATAATACGCTGCTAATTTGGCAGCTGTCAAAATGAATTACAATTTTTTTTTTAACAGTAGCACGGTGGGGGCGAGGAGAGTTGCTGCTCAGCGTGATTACACCGACCGCCCATGTTTCTCTTGGCATCCTTGACCCAAGGGAGATCCAGCGAAGGACTTGAGACACCCGTCAGGTGTTTCCTCGGTCTCACCCTGCACTTCTACAGCGAAGCTTCAACAACTCCAGCCCTGAAAACTGCTTTGGGTCCTCCGTCCGTTTACCAGTTGTTCCTTTAATCACCGGATGCGTTTTGGAGTCACATACGCGCTCCGCGTGCTCTGCGGGGCTGGAACTCAAGCAAGGCCCCTCGGTACAGAGTCAGCTCTGCAACCCCGGCGCTCAGCGCCTGCGATGCTCAGAGCTGCAGCCCCCGCGTAGGCTCTGCACTAAATCTTGCTCTTTGGACATACCCTTTCAGTAACCCTCACAAAATATTTTAAACTTCGCAGTTGTTGAGGTTTTGGGGTTTTGGTTTTTTTTTTTTCTGTCTCCTGTAAGGCAGAGGGAGAGGAATCCTTGAAGGTGAGCGTGAATTTCATTTTCCTGCGGGGAGGAGGAGGAGGCTCCTCCAACATTTTTATCATTCGTGCTTTTCCCTCATACCTCAGAGCAAGTAGAAGCATGAAGGTGTAAATCAATGTCCATTACGGAGGCATGAAGGCTCCACAGTGAAAAATCCCCCATGCTGAGGGTCCTTCCAGAGAAGATGTCTTCTCTGGAGACCCATATCTCCATTCTCTAGTGTTTTCCTGGCTCACAGTGGTTAGACCCGGCCCAGAGCAGAGATGGGGTAGCATCATCAGTCCTCCAGCAGAAGGATGGTTTCCCATAGGTTTGAACCCATACGTTGGGTTCAAGAGGAGCCAGGAGTGGTATTCCTTACACTAATCCCATGCTTTGGGGCTTCCATTAGTCAGCTGTGGGGACTACGAAGGACCATGTTCCTCTCCTCCCCTTATCTCATTTGACATTTAGCTGACCCCGAGCGTTGCCCTCCACCGTTCTCCGAGGGGATCACCATGCAGCTCTCCTCACCCTGCGCTTTGTGTGATTGCTCCCAGTCAATGGGATGTCACCGTGAGCGTGTGCTTCACACCTTCACAACCAACCAGGCGCAACAGGTCATGGTGTCTTCCAGGCTTTGATCTACCAACAAGCCAGCAATCTCATCTGACGGAGGGGGTTGGGGTGCTTCTTCCTCTTCTCAAGGGTCAAAGTAGCCACCAACACAGCAGCAACGATGCTCCAGGGCCTGCTTCCTCCTGTCCTGATGGAAGCCATCTCTGCTTTTTTTAGGTCCCTTTGCAATGCCCAATTTTTCTGCAGCAGTTCGAGTACTGCTGCTGCATCGTGCCTTGGGCAGCATCTGCTTTTTGCTCTCTAAAGAGGGGACCAAGCTGCCAGCCCCGGGGCCTGTATGATTTTTACCCCCCAGGCTCTTTCTGGTGGCCCAAAGCAGAGTTAACCCCTTGTCTTGGCATCTCCCCAGCAGAGAGGATGTCACCTGCCTCTTCCCTGGCTGGCCCCCGGCACCCCTGATGCGGGAAACGGGGCTGCGTGTCTCTAACGGATGCTCCTGCTTCACTTCCTTCCTCTCAGGCTGGAAAGGGGCGAATTATCTGCACCCAGGCCCTGTGCTGAGGTCCTTTGGTCAACGCTGGGTCAGTGCATTCATTTCCCAACTGTTCAGGGAGAGAGGGGGGGAGCAAAGGGTGAAAGCCAGCTGGTTATATCTGCATAGAAGTGGAAAAATCATAATAAATACTAAAAATTTCCAGCAACCTTTGGAGAGCTTTCGAAGAAGGAAGGGTGCCAGCAGAGACCCGCGAGCCTGGACCATGCTGGAGGTTAAAAAAAGGTTCCGTAGCCTCCAAGCTCTTCCCCTCCCAAATTTCCCCCATCAGTAAGTCTCACCTTCTTGCCCTCTTGGGCTCCAGCTGCTGATTTATGATTGCTGTAATGAAAGAAACCGACCAGAAATGGTGCCTCCAAGTGATTTACAGAAACATCTTTATCCTTCCCCTGCCCCTCTCGTTTCTTTTAGTGGCAGGAGCAAGTTTTTTACACCTTGGAAGTGACAAGGGTTTCATTCAAAGGAGTGCAAGGCTTCCCCTCTCACTTTAATCAAAAGAAAAAAAAAAATAAAATAAGAAATCCCTTGTTTCTCTCCGACCCACCGTGGCGAGCCAGGCTGAACGTGCCGAGGAAAGATGGAAAGCGCTAATAAACACCAGCCCAGGTTTAATGAAAGGCAAAAGATTTTTTTTTTTTGAACAGAACTCTCTGAGCCGATGAAAGCTGAGCCTGGGCGACGAGGATTTATTAAACAAACGGCTGCCAGGGTCTGGGGAAAGATGATTTGTTAAATTAGAAATATATACACTTGGTAACTGCTGGAGAATGAAGCGTGGCCATTAAAAGCTCTGCGATGGGGAAGGTTTAAAGGTGGTGGCCAGGATTTTAATGCCATGTCACTGGTTTTGCAGTGATGGAGACACCACCAGGGTCTGGAAAGACCACAGTAATCATTTCTTGCTTTTTTTTTTTTTTTTTTTTTTTTTTTTTTAATAAAACGTGGTTGTTTTTTTTTTTTTTAAGGGATGAGACATAATTTTTTGATTTGCAAGTGTATTTAAACAACCTAATAAGGAGTCATCAGTAAAAGATTAGCAAAATTATTGAGAACGAGCTGAAACTGTAAGTAGTATGTGAAGATATTTTTTTTTTCTGTATGTGGAGCAGAGCTCTGAGAAGTAAATAAAACCCTTGAGTTCATGTTTGTCCTGGTTAATTTTCATTACCACCGACTTACAGAACAGATAGTGGGGCCCCTTTGCTCAAACAGCGTCCCCCAAGGAGGGGTGTTTGCTATTTATACTGCAGCGTGGGTCCCCGGGGGTCTTTGCGTGCACAGAAGACGACATGAGCGTGGAATCATATCCATGGAAGAGCTCTGGTTTACCTCACCGTGCATGTTCACGATGTGGCCGAGGGTTTTCGTCGTTCGAATAGGATGAACTGAAGAAAGAAACGCAGCTCATGGTAAGCAATGGATAGATTCAGATAGCTTGACCTTAAATTCCAGTGAAGCCTGTGAAACAACTCAGCTTTTTATTAAGTAGTTTCCTTTCCATCTAGCAGCTGGCCGTATCCTCAAGCTGAAGAACAACAGTTCTTCTGAGGCACCAGGTTTTTATCATCGACTTTGGCAGAACAAAAAGCAACGCTGCTCCGCGGCCCGGGTTCAGAAGGAGTTCAGGCAGCCGAAGCCGCAGCTTCAGCCTCAGTGGGTTTTTTGCCAAAGCAGTTCAGTGAGGTGGGTACCGAGCCGCCGCTGAATGACTACCAAACCTCCACAGTTTCCTCAGCGAATCCCACAGGGCTCTTCACGGCCACAGCCGGCTGCACGCCGGATTGACGTGGCTGCTGAGGAGCGTTTCAGGTTTTGCTGGTGTCGTGGTTGGGTGGGAAGGGACCTTCAAAGCCCACCCAGCCCAACCCCCCTGTCAGGAGCAGGGACATCTCCAACCAGATCAGGTTGCTCAGAGCCTCATCCAACCTGGCCTGGAATGTTTCCAGGGATGGCACGTCCAGTGGGGTTACACATGCGGTCCAGGGAATAAGGACCTTGCACGGACGTGGGATTTTAAAAAATGCCAAGGAGAAGCTGAATTTGCTGAAATCAATTCAGGAAAATATTACGTTCCGTGCCTTCCCTCCCTAAACTTTTACCGTCATCTGCTCTCACTTGCTCTCTTCTCGCTCCCCAGCAGACCGCAGACCAAATCGTTAACCCAATTATCGCGCTTCCCGAAAACAACTGCGCTACGCTGCCCTGCCCTTCGTCTCCCGCGCCCCGAAGCGTGGAACATCTGGCTGCGTTTGAAGGCAGAAGTGCCGTTGGATTGCCGGGATGTAATATTTACATTTCATTTAGCAGATTGTGAAGCTTTGCAGTTCGTCGGTTTTAGTTTAGAGCGTTTATTTCTGGCGGAAAGTACAGAACTTGTAACTTGGTGCCTATATATTTATAGCCCGACAGATAAAAGCGGGGCTGTTTCAGGGAACTCTGTTTTTATTGGCAGGAAGTGTGTTTGGATTACAGCAGAGTAACACCTTAAGTTAGTCACAGTCAAACAAGTCTCCGAGTCTTGAATTTTACAGAGGAGAGTATAACAAGCTGGTTTATTTCCCTTTTTTTTTTTTTTTTTTTTTTTTTTTTTTTTTTAAAAAAAAAAAAACACAACAAAAATATCACCCTAAAGTAGTCACCCAAAAGCCCTGCCAATCTAGAACACTGATCAAAGTATTTTGGCTCACCCATTTTTCCAGCCTCTGCTAAAAAAGATGTGCTGTTGTCTCTAGAACAAACATTAAAACCAAACAAACCAGTAGCCCCATTTTGAGGGGCATGGGGGGAGCCCTGGATTCAAATACTCAGTTTTGGCTAAAACAGGGTCCTTCCGCACGGACCTCTCCTCCATCTCACCACTGGGCAAGCTCACCCGCTCTCCTACAGCACGAAGGGAATCGCCGCCACTTCGGTAACAATTATAGATACTCAGAAACACACAGATCACACTGTAAAATTTAAAAAAAAATAAAAATCCCCCTGACAACAACAAATAATAATCCATTGTTGACACCTGGTTCAAGTGAAGACCAAGTACAGCACACGATTGATAAAAAGAGGAACCTAAACATGCCCAAACCTACCGGCATCGCACAGAAACCGGAGACAACGTGCAATTTTGTAGATACAGAGCGACGTAACGCGGAGTCTATGTACAGTATGTTACACTCACACCGGTCCCTGCTCAGCCCAGCCTACAGCAACCACCGCCGTGACCACGGCTTCTGCCTTCAGCCTGGCTTAAAACCGTTGTTTTAAGGTTTGATGAATTTGTGTTGCTCTCCCCAACCTCTTTGTCTCAACTTAAGCTGTGTGTAAATAGCTTTGAAGCTCAAGATGAGGGAAAAAAAAAGGTTTTGCTTCTCTCTGGGTCTCTCCTGGAGCCTCTGCAAACAGCTGGAAGTGAGAGCTGACCTGCTCCAGGTGCCGGGGCAAATGGCAGGAGACAATGTCCCCATCTACAAAATCCTTGGAACCATCCCATGTCTGGCACTCAAAATACAAGAGGTTTTTCAGGCTCAGGAAAAAAAAAATCAAAATCAGAAGAGAAAAACCCTTCAGCATCTCAGGAAGGAGGGAGCAGCAGGGCTCATCAGCGTCGTATTGGTTCTGGTTGGGACGGAGTTAATTTTTTCCATTGGGCTTTGGATTCGTGGCTAAAACAGCGTTGACATCACACCAGCGTCTCAGCGCTTGCACAGCATCACGGCTTCCCCGTTTTCCCCCTCTCTGTCCCCCGCCAAGGATTTGGCCAAGGGTGGGCGAGAAGCTGGGAAGGGGCAGATCCATGACAGCCGATACAGATGAAAATCAGGAATAAAAACAGAGGGGAGGAGGTTTCGGAATGGTGGCCACTGCCTGGGGACTGGCTGGGCGTGGGTCTGCTCTTGGGAGATGGTGAGCGGTTGCCTTTGCATCACTTGGGTGGGGTTCTTCCCCACTTCCTCTTCCCTTTGCTATTAAACCATCTTTACTTACAAGTTTCTTGGTTTTTCTCTTCCTATGTCCCCCTGTCCGGTCTCGCTGTGGGGGACAGTGAGTGAGCAGCCGCGTGGTGCGTCGCTGCCAGCCAGGGTTAACCCACCACAAGCTCAGGTTAAACGTTGGCGGGGTTGTAAACACCGAGGCTGGAAGCCGTCGGACCTTGGGTGGAGGAATAACGGAGAACAGTCCTTGGCAAAGCTTGATGTGAATCAAGTTGACGTTGCTGGATGCCCTGGTCACCACAGCTGAGCTGGGACAGTAGCACCATGATGAGAACAAGGCGCTCCAGGAAAACCGCGGCAGCACAAACCGGTGCTGCCCGCTGCTCCGAGATCAAGACAAGGCTGCGCGTTAACCCGGGATCTGCCCAACACCGAGCAGCTCCTAAAAAAGAGCTGTGGCTGCTGCTCCTCGCCTCGCTGGGGGACACGCGTTGCCTGCACACCCAAAGCTCTTGCGGCCCACCCCTGCCTCAGCTGAGGGGTGACACTGAGGGACACCGTGACGCACAGAAATGCCACGAGCGGAGCTGATGCCCAGTGAGTGGAAGAGAACTGGGTGAAGGGACAGTAAAACCAGTCCCCTCAGTAGCAGAAATAAGCTCAGCTTTACTGGCCTTTCTTAAATTTCTTGGCATCACTTGAACCCTGAGGTTGGGCTGGATCGGGGTGGGGACCACAGGTGCGCTGGGGGCTCAGCACGGTCGGTTGCAGCCGGCTGTTGGTAACAAAGCCCACTGAACACGTCTGCAACGAGGGAAAAAGCAGAAAGCGCCCGAGAAGTGACCTGCACCGAGGACCTAGCCAAAGCCGGAGGAACCCATGATACCTTCCAGCCGGTGAAGTATCAGGGCAACATCTGACTCGGCAAAGCCGCAACAGCACTTCACCAGCTCCCCGAGAAGGTGTGAAGGTGACACAGTGGCACCTTCTCTCCTCATTCTCTGAGTCATTCCCCAGTGGCACATCTACTGGGCAGACTGGAAGGCTCTAACTACAGGTTTATCCAACTCCTTCCCAGGACAGGTGGTAGGATCAGGCAACAAGGACTCAGGTTAAAAGCCAGGCCTGGCATTTCCAGTGTGACTTACACCCAGGTGCACACACAGCAGCTCCCCAGGGCTCAGCCGTCCGCTACGGCCACCTGGACGTTAAAGGGCAGCACCAAAAAGGCTCAGGGTCCAGCTCACCAAAGCCAGGAGGAGTGGACAACAGCACCACAACAAGGTTGGGCTCCTAACAGAGAACTGGGTTAGCTTTTACGTTACTTAAAAAGGGTTATTCAAACAAAAAAAAACAACAGGGGGAGAGGTTGGAAGCAAAAGGGGCTGCATTAAAAAAAAATGCAACCTTGCAAAAATAACCGTATCGTATCTTCATGATCCATTTCAGGTAGGTTCCCAGCGGAGGCTCCACGTTTCCCAGGAGCTTGGCACAGCCAACACCTCCCCCGTGTTATAAAAACAACCCCCCCTCTGGGGGATTCCCTGCTGCTCTGCTCTATAAAACAATAAAAAGGTCCCTGCAGCGAGTCCCCGGCTCTTATTCCGCCTTTGGCCTCTTCCTCCAGCGGGCCAGGAAGGGCCCGAGGCTGTTCCACACCTCCGTGTACATGAGAGTCCCCACAAAGACGAAGGCGGTGCCCAGCCAGTGCCAGGCCGTGAAGGGGTTGCGGAAGTAGAGGATGGAGAAGATGAGGCTGACAAACTTGCGCAGCGTCACCACCAGCGTGACGGTGAGGGAGGTGCACTCCGTGGTGAGGATGAAGACGCCTCGGATGCAGACGTACCTGGGTGGGACGAGGTAAGGGGACACTGGGGCTGAAGAGGGAGGACACTTTGGGAACGAAAAGGGCTGGGCAATGGATAGCCCTGGACTGGTTATAGAGGGAATAAAATTCCCTTCTCCTCAGATCAGTATTTCTAGAGCTACGAACAGCTTCCCTGCAAACCCCAGGGACACCCCAAATCTCTCAGACACCCCCTGACCCCACTCTGGGACAGCAAAACCACCCCACCGGAGCAGCTGGGGCTGACGTGCGGGCAAAATGTTAACGGTGCGCGGGGTTTCCAGTCCCCGCCACAGAGCCAAGGGAAGCAAAAACCAGACTTCTCCATTTTTAGACACAGCAGAAGTCTCCTTTCCCCCTGCGGGGACATGGGAAAGGCAGATTAAACAAGGGGAGGAGCGTGAGCAGAAACAGGGCACAGAACTCACTCAACAGTGAGAGGAAACCAGTAAGAGGGACCTTGGACTGAAGAGTCCATTTTTTGAAGGCATCTCAGCTTCATGAGACTTTCAGAGCTGTCCTCACTGCCTGGAAGAATCCACACACTGACAGGGAACAAAACCGGCTCCTGTTCTGTCCCTTCTGCCCCCAGCTGCCTAGCAGAACCACCAGATTTCCTCCACCTTGGAAATAACCTAAGCCCCAGGTTAAATTCCACTCTGTTCTCCATGAGTTACACAAAAATGAGCTCCCAAAAGCAGGGAAGACTCCAAGGACCTGGCACTCCCACCCCACAGCCATCTCCGCGGCACGTCTCACGCTGAGCTTTGAAAGGATACTGAGTGATGACGTTCATGAGGAGGTAGAACCACATGATGGGCAGGGTCAGCCCGAACACTGGGATCTGGAACGGCTCTGTGGGGAGAAAGGATGGAGCAAGGTCACCGCCCTGCTACTGATTACCAAGGATGCAAGAAGAGGTGTCTCTCCTGTCCGGGAGTGACCGTGATCTGGGACATGCTGCAGCGTCAGGCAGACTGAGGAGTGGGCACATCTTGATTTTGCTCCAAATGGAGAGTTATCTTGTTCTTACTGCGATAAATGACCAATACAAGAGAGTTTGCAGATGCTTCTGCTTGGACTTGTGTAGGGAAGAAAGGAAGATGGCGGAAGAAGTAGGCTAAGGAAAAAAAGGCATTAAAACAAAAGCTCTGTCTTGCTTTCTTGTGTCAGGGCTGCCCTACTGTTAGAACTGGCTGAATCAACAGCGCCAGCACAGCAAAGCCTGCGTGGTACCAGCAAAATAAAAGCCAACAGGTCCATGCTGACACCTGTGGTTGAGGATTTGGTCCCGTTATTCCTATTTTTGAACTATCAGCTTCCTTTCCTCAGGGGTCACCTCATGTTTTCCTTGAGACAGGTGTAGCATGCTAGAAACATTTTGCAATGACATTAGTGAACAGGTTAAAGTGATCATAGAATCACAGAATTATAGAATGGTTAGGGTTGGAATGCATGATTGTTTGATCCAAACCGTTAACTCAAGGTTTAGCTTCACAAGCGGCTGTGGCACCAGCTGAATGATCAGCTGCCCATGGCCAGGCTCTCAGCGATCACCCTTTCTCCAAGCGTTCCAGCACCTGGCCCACCACGGGGGAAAAGGTTGGACAATGTCCTCAAGACAGTTTGGGGTCTTTTCAGCTTTTGGCTTCCTATCAAACCTGAAAATTGAAAGCGCTTGAATACCTCAAGACAGTCTGACACGCACAACTGCTGGACTGAAAGCTCCCTACAGCGTTTTCCAGAGGACAGAGAGGTGAGAGAGCAAGGATCCGTCTGCGCAACACTTACCAGACTGGCTGAAGAGGACGGCGTGGTGGTAGATGTTTGGGGCAAGGAGGAGAAAGCCTGGGAGTGGTAACGCGTGCTGGAGAGAAAAGTAAAGACGCGATGTTAACGGATTATGCGAACCCACCCCACTTCTCATCCTGGGAAAGAAGCCTCACGCCTCTGGATGAGAGCACGCTCTTCACTGCTCCAGCCCTGCAGCGTGTGATCCTTCGGATTTGTGCGCAGTACGGGGTGGGAGGGGAAGGGACTCTCTTAGCAGTTTTATACCTGCCCAGTAAAAGCAACAGAAACTTCGTGGTGACTTACGTTGTAGAAAAGGGCTTCTTTGGAGTGCTTCCCAAACTGCTTGTACAGCGTCTCCTGGAAAATCCCCATCCTGGCAGACATGAGGAGGGCGAAGGTGAGAGCAGCGATACCTGCAACAGAAGCACAGCCTTGCAACGCTGCTCAAGCGTGGCGTAGCTCAAGTCAACCGGCGCGAAGACTCCCGTGCCGTGAAAAACGCCAAAACATCCAGACTTGATAAGAAAACTGATAATGGTCTTGGGGACACAGGTACCTTAATACAAAGGCTGAGATGCCAAGAGATTTCTGAAAAGAACATCTCTTAAAAAGAGACTCAGGCCTGGCAAGCAGAGTTGGTGGGACACGAGGGGGACAGTCATTTGCCACTACTGACAATAGATCAACCCCAGGTTCCCCAAAAAGCCACCAACAGACCTAGGCTGGAGGTGTAAAAGTAGACTCAAGTGCCAGACTTTAAAGCCTCCCCGTGAAATACTGTGCTGAATGAACACTTGAACCAGCTACAGCCCCTCTCCCTCTCTGCAGCACAGCTCAGCATCAGGTACGAGCAGCTTTTGCAACGAGAAATCAAGAAGATATCTACAAACATGCATGACTGCAGTCTCATTCTGTCACTAAGCCATGACCCTGCAGAAACCCCTTTGGTGCTGCATTTAATTTGTTGGCCAAATGAAGCGTATTTCCTTGCACAAAGCCGCCAATGAGCGCCACAAAACCCCATTCTTTGCAAATCAAGACCCACCAGATGCTCAGCACAACTTAACCTCAGCACAGGGACTCCCACCAGAGCCCGCTTTGCACAACCCACGTGGTCAAGGACATCAGAGAGCCCAGGCTTGCCGGTATCGCAGCAAGGTCGGCTGGAGATGTGGCTCTCACATACCTAGCAGCCACCACAAGAAAACTTGGAGTCCGTCCTCTTCGTTTAAGCTGGAGTCAGATGCCTGGTGGAGGGAGACACAACACAGTCACCACGAGCTACCGTGTCCCTGCGGCTCCTTCGGACCTGCCTGCACCTCACTCTTGGGTTGTGTGTTGTGTTCCAAGCAAGCCCGTAAAGCAAAGACCGCGCAAGGTCTCACATTCTCCAGAGATGGCTGAAGAGAGGTGGTAGCAACTACAGCACGCTTTGCTTTCCACTCTGCTTCAAGGAATGCACCAGATTCCAGCGAAAATTGAAAATGCCTGATAAGAAAGTACTTTTCTGAAAGCTTTTCAGAGGTGGATGTGCAGGAAAGAACAAGAGCTCTGGCCAAGCCCCAGTCAGGTACTTAAACCAGAGCTCTGGCTTGTGATCAAGACATTGAGGAAACCAAGCCTGTAGATGCTGTTAGCCAAGGGGCAAACTCTAGGTAGGACGACTCTGCTCAACTCTCTTTCACTGTGGTTTAGGGCAAATTAGATTATTCACCTTTGCCACAACTGTACCAAAAACCCCATGCCTGCTGAGAGTTAATCTGGATTAACAGAGAGCAAGGCTGTACAGCACAGACCTTCCTCAGGCACCCTAAGAGTACAAATAGCTATTAAATTACGGGGGACTTGGAGGTTTGACAGCCCTGTTTCTTTCCAATTTCTCAGAGCTGGATTAAGTGCAATCAGTTTTCACTTGACCACCACTTTATGCCATTTTTCTGTCTTCAAGTTGACAAGAGCCGGCTGTGGGTGCTGACCCAGGAAAAGCCAAAGTGGTGTTACATGTGGATTTTCTTCACTCCCTCCTGTTCTCCAAATTTTATTTCAAGGGTCACAGAAAGTCACGTTGGGTGACAACAGGTCTGGAAAAATCTAGCCTGAAAGCTGACAATCTCTGCTGAGATAACAAGAGTGAACATTTAAGATGGTTGAGTTTTGTTTAAGATTCACTTGCTCCTAACTGCAATACATTGCAGTAAAGGCAAGAGAAAACAGCTTCTAGCTATTATATTTTCAGCAAAAAGCAACCTGAACAACCAGGATAAAAAGCATCTATAATTAAGTTAAACCACATGATGTGTGCACACCCCTTCCCTCCAAACCACAGGAAAATGAGAGCAGGAACAAGAGCCTTCGGGGAGCAGATCTAGAGCTAGGAGACATCTTGTCTCTCCAAAGCAAAGGGAATGACTGATGAAGGTGCTGACAGCAGCTCCTCCTGTCAATAAGGTTCACAGCTACGACCTCAGGCCCTCTCCACTCCTTACCACTTGCTTTGCAGACATGAAAGTGCAGGTAAAGATCCCCAGGGACACCAGGGCTATGGACGTGTATTTAGAAACGCTGTACCTGCACAGGAGAGAAGAGAGATGTCAGTGACCCAGCCCAGCCTCGTCTTGTTCATCTGCTGCTCCCCTGCATTGCATTTTGCTCCGTTACACTGGTGGGAAACTGGGGTAATGGGCACATACCCATTACCTCATGCTGGGAGGGAAGGCCAGCTTTCCGCAACTGCAACAAAAATGAAGCATTTGGACCAAGATCTCATTGCCCACGGCAACGGATCCCTCTCAGATCAAAGCCAGCGTGGATCTCTGCATAGTGGTGGAGTGGCAGGGGATGTGCCCACGCTGGTCCAACAGCCAGACCCCGAGCAGCTGGGAGGACCCTCCTGTCCTGATGTCTTTGCCCACGGTGGTTCACCCCAGCCAACAGCCAAACACCCACACAACCACTTGGTGACTCCCCCAACCTCATGAGGTCGGGGAGAGAACTAGAAAAACAAGAGTGAGAAAACTCGTGGGTTGAGTTAAAGAGTTTAATAGGTGGAGGAGGGGAGAAAACCAACAAAAACAACGTAAAAGCAATCACTACTCTGGTTTCTATTGCAGTGCACGACATCATGCGGCTCACAACACGCCCTTGGCCATTTTGGGTCCACTGTTCTGGCTGCATCCCCTCCAAACTTCATGTCCACCCTCATCCTACTCGCTGGGGAGGCAGGCAGAGTGGCAAAAAGAGAAAGCCTTGACACCGTGTAAGCATTTTGCAGCAATAGCCAAAACATCAGTGTGTTGTCAACATTGTTTTAGCCACAAATCCAAAACACACCACCATACGGGCTGCTGTGAAGAAAGTTAACTCCATCCCAGCCAGACCCAGTGCACCCATCCGTCAGGCGCGCTGCCGGCCTCACACGAGTAAGAGGAAGGAAAAGAGCTAAGATAGAGGGCTGCAGCCATGTGTAAAAGCTCTCTTTTCACTCCATGCTTGCCTTAAGTGAAGGAATGAGGGGTGGTAGAAATGCAGAAGAGGGAACTAATCCAGCTTCTAGTCCAGACACATCTCTGTGCCCAAGTTTCCCCACCAGTAAAGCAAGAATGTCCAACAGGAAAGGGGAGGGGACTAAACACCAGTCAATGGCAAAGCATTCTCTGATGATAGGAGAAAGAGGCTTGTGATTTACCTTTTCTTCAAAATTATGATACCTAGAGCCATGCTTGCTATGAGAGAGCCCTGGGAAAGAAGAGAGAAGGGAAGAAAAACAAAAGTGGTCAGCATGACAAAATTCCCCAGTCTGGGACACCTGCCCCAGCGAAACACTGCAAACTTGACACAACGAACGCCGAAATACCAACAGAAATGTCAGACCAGGGGCAGGGAGACTGACAGGGTGGGGAGAGCCTCGCTTCAGCTGGGAGGAGGGGAGAAGTTGAGCTGGGTGGTTTGGGAACAAGGATGATGGGGCAAACAGGCTCCCAGGACCTCCTGGCCAGTGGGCCTCCCCGCTTTTTGGCCCACTCATGACACTCGGTGTGTGCTACAGACCAGAACGGGGCCAAATCGCTGTGTTTTTACCTGGGAACAGGAGTATGGCTCCACAGACTGACTGCAGAGCTGCAACACCACAACCACCCCTCACGGTTAACGCGGGACAGGGCTCCTAGAGTGTCGTCTCTTCTTCTTTTTAACCTCTCCTGACTTCAGGTATCTCAAATCCATGATGTGCTGTGGGAGAGCAGCCCCCACCCAGCAGATCTGCCCAGCAGATTTGGTTATTCCCAACAGCTGGGGCTGCATTTTCTCTGGTTTTACAAGATGTTTTCGCCTGCCACTCATCTACACTTAAAATGAGCCATGAGAGCAAGGCTGCTGTCCCCACAAGTAAGCTGGAGTTTGGTATCTGCACAAGGTTTTGGTGGCCTCTGGGAAAGAGAGGGTGGCAGAACACATGCAGCAGGGACAGAGCTTACAGAGATGATGGAAAGAGCTGTCACACAAGAAGGAAAAGGATGGTAAGACAGTACTTACTGATCTGAAGATCATGTGCAGCGGCATGGCGATATTTAAGTTCAGGGCATAGTTATTCACCACGCTGACGGTGAAGAACATGGCCACCATGATGAAATAGTACCTGAAACACAAACACACAAAAAAAAACCCCAGTTGATAGCTGTGCATGCACCTCCTGAGATGCTGGGGGACACCATGGGAACAGATTACAGGTTGCAAGGAAAGGTCTGGAGCTGAGCAGAAGCCCACCTAGCTCTTGGGTCTGTGACAAGGGCTAACGAGGAGATCAATCCGGTCTGGATGTGGCAGGAAAGCCCTTAGAACAGGAAGCAGGCTGACCTGCGCTGGCTCAGCTTCTGCTAATCCCAGAAGCAAAGGGGAACCGAGGATAGCCCGGCTGGGATCTTTAGTACAGAATTCCTCCAGATCCCTCTTTCCTAAGGTCTGTGGCATAAGGCAAGGCTTGATTTGAGGGGATCCAATTTCTGCCAGCAGGCATTGCTACCCCGAGTGGAAGGGGAAACTATTCAAACCCAAGCTGAACACCTCCATGGTTCTCCACCTAAGCTAGAGAGCCTCCACAAATTGAAGTTCCTCGCTGTGACGTAGACATGAACAGCACTAAACTTGCCCTCAACTTTGCGCCACGAAGATCTCCATCCTGAGCACTCAGCACAGCACTCTGTTTCACCACAGGCTTTGCAGGCTGCTAAGGAGCCCCACAAAACCTCCTCACTTCACCTCAGCCACTGAGTGCCAGGGAGGAGAGCGTGAACGTGCCTGGCTAGTGCCAGGACAAGATCAGCCCTGATGGAAAAATGCAAGAGTGAATTTGGCTGGCTTTCCAGTAAAGCTCTTCCTCCCATGCCCACTGCACCAAGCCCCAGAGAGAAAGGAGGCTCTTCAAACACAGCAAACTGTGCAAAACACTGCCCTGTTTCTGGGGGAAAGTGGCAATTTCCCACCAAGAATCCTCGATAAACGAAAAGTTTGTATTTTATCAGGCACGACAAGTTCTCAACGAGGCTTCAAAAATGCTGCAGAATGGATGAGATTTAGACAGGATAAACAGATAAGCCATTTAATTCAACATTTCCTGAGACAACAGAGAGCCAGGCAATTTGTGCCTAGCAAAAGTGTTCAGATCAACTGTACCTTATCGGTATGGCCGGCTTCTTCCTTCCAAAGTTGGCTTCGAAGATAAAGCCTTCCACCGCAATAAATAGGAACTGGGAGAACGTCACTATGTTCCCACATCCTGGAAACTGCCTGCAGGGGTGGAGAAGACAGACAAGTATAAGAGCAATGCTATGGAGAACAAACATTGCACTGGGCTCCAACAAAAAGCTAATGGAATGATGTCATTCCAGAGTGAGCATCAACCTGGAGCGGCTTTACTGCTTTATTTGTCCAGGTTCTCACGTTGGCTTTGTAAACACTTCCTCGGTATTTATTCACCTCACCTGTAGATACACGTACAGCAATCCCCTCCTCAAATATTTCCAAAGAGGAAGAGAACAGCCACCCCCCTCAGGGGGCACGTGGTGAATTAGGTCGGGAAGTGAAAGAGGAAATTGGTCGCGTCTCACAGGTCTGTGTAGGGATAGGATGGGAATGAGGAACACCAAACACCACCATAACCATACTGAAGCTGGATCTCCCTCTTTCTCATGGAGAAGTGGTTTTGACAGGGCGCTCCCCCTACCTACAGCTGCCAGGGGAAACAATGAGTTCACGCAGGAGGAAGGCAGCAGGATTTCCAACATCCCTGATTTCCACTGCACGAGGGAAGGGCTGAGGTCAGGCCCGTGTCTGCAGAGCCTGCGGTTCTGCTTGCACCTCATCCCCAGAACATTTGAACTTGAGCTTGGACCTGCTTTCAACTGACCCAGCAAGCTTTAGCTCTCTGCCCTCCCGCATTTGCTGGATACCAAAAGGTTGGTTGGAGGTTCAAGAAGGAACCTACAACAGCTCCTCATGGGAGCCCAAAAAAGGTCCTGGCATTAAATGCCACGTGACAGGCAGCTTGCTAACGTGACACATGCTTTGCGCTGAAGTTTTCAAATTCCACAAGGTATCGAAAGCCACAGAACAGCGTCCGACCTCGACAGAGATCCTCTCGTTGTCCCCCCAGAGAGACCCAAGCACTGCAGTTATCGCTGCCTTTGCAGTGGAAATGACACCATCTTTGAGCAAAGCGACTTTGTGTCTTGATTCTGAGGGAAGAGGAATTACACGCAAGGGCAAGACAGCCCGTAGCAGCCTGATATTAAACAAACACTCCCTGCGTGTTGCTCACCCATTCCCAGCAGATATGGCTACTGCAGACTCTGCCTCCTTCCTACGATGCTTACAGGGAGCAAGAGAGGATTTCCCGGGAGGCACAGAGTCAGCTGTGGGCTCACAGGAGGCCGTGACATGTCAGACAATCAGAAAACTCGCTGTTATTTGCAGCAGGAGACAGAAGGATTTGAGCAAGTACTTCCCTTTTCTGTGGTGCAAGACAGAAACCAAAGCCAAGGACCTGATGGAGAAGCTGCACGCCGTCGAGGCCCGATCCCCACCCTGCTGCACGAGCATCCAGCTTGCTCACGCAAGATGCAGGCACAAGTAGTTAGAGCGTGGGTCTAGACAGGGTTTTGCAGAATGCAAGGTGAGAGATGCACTGGAGAGTGGGAACAACCAAGCTGTCTCCTGGATAGCTGAGCTGAAGGTCTGGTCTCCTCCAGAATCTCCTCTGTTGTGCCCTGGACATCTCAGACAAAGCAGCAGAGCTCTGGTTAATGCAGAGCTGGCACGTGGCTGCCACCAACTGGGAAAGGTCATCTTCTCTCTGCGTTTTCAGGCACTAGCCCGAGCCCCTTTCCTCTACCCACCTGCCAATTTTCACATTTTTCAGAGCTTAACCGTCCGTGAGACTTCAATCCCTCCTGTGCAATGAGGTTAAAAGGTTCAAAAGTGACTTGTGGGAAGAGAAGAGATACTGAACTGGAGACAGAGGCCAGGCTCCGGGACTGTAAACCTCATCTGTACAGGAGAACAGAAAGCAAGCGTAGATTTTGAATAAACCCAGACTGTTTCCGTCCACTAAACTGTTTCCTCCCAATTCACAGATCCTTGCATTCAGTCACTTGCCGTACATACGACTTCCCGTTATCGGTAAAGTGTTGACACAGCGTTATTTGGCAAGTGATAACAAAAAGACAAACAAAAAACCACCCAGGCTATATCTCTGCCCACGTCTCACTCACAACCCTAACACGCTGATAGACTTAAAAGAAGTGACAAGAAGTCTGGATCTATCAACCAAAGTTCTGCTTTTCGCCAACTGATAGAGAGTTCCCCTGAAGTAACGCGGAAACACTACGAAGCGATTGCCACCCTGCCTCCTGGGATGGAACTGCCTGGGCCGTACAGAGTTCAACACAACCAAGTCACTTCTTGAAGGAAATTTTTTTTGTCCATCGCTTCAGAAGACTCCACATTTCACAGAGAATTCCTTCAACAACCCCTGCAGAAGAACACTCCCCGCATCTGCACCACAAAGGGAAGAAACCCCATTGATCCACCGCGCAGAGCCTCAGCTTTTCACAGAGAAGGCACCTCACAAGGACACAGCTTCTGAGGCAAAGAGCAGATCGTGGGCTTTGTAACCAGGCCTGTACGTACATGTCACACAGAGCTTCGGCATCACGGCTCAGAGACGGACCCCTCGGGACAACTAGTGAAGGATACCAGCAGAACAGGTCGGGTTGCTCCAGACAGGGGAAATGGGATGAGCTGTACGGTGTTTCTTGCCCCGTCCAGGTGCCTTCTGTTATTTAGACACATGCTTGTTTAACTTGCTCTTGAAAACTTCCAAGGAGGAGTTTCCCTCATCTCTCCCTTAGGAATCCACGTCTCTACACTGAGAGGGAGCAAACCTGGGGGTTTGGCCTGCTTTACATCCCCTTCACAGCAATTTAAGCCCCTTATTTCTTGTTCTGTCTCCAGAGCCCAGGAGAAAAAATTATCTCCTCTCCTCTGCAGCCATTCTGCCCATGTTTGAAGTTTTTTGTCTGTTCTCAGGGATCTCTAGACTAAACAGTTCTCATTCCTTTACTCTTTCCTTATAAATCCTGAGTAAATTTCTTCCAATCACCTTTGTTATTCCCCACTACACTGCCTTTTTCTGTGACCCTGCTCCAGGACATTACTTGTTATGGGAAGAGTCATCTTCAAGAGGGACTTTTTTCCCCTCTAGACAACACTGAGACCCAAAGAGATAACCTGTTTTACCCCAATTTAGGGAACAAGGTGAAGAGGACAAGAGAGAGGCACAGGAACTGAGCTGTCAGGAGCAGGGGAATTTCTAAAGTGGATGAGAGGCAGCACTTAAGAGAAGCTTGTGTGTAAAAAGCAGCTTTTCTTAGATATCTGCAATTGGACTTCTAGGATTTGCTGCTCCAAGTCCCATCTGGGGCTTAATGTAGCGTTCGAGTAGGGCCAAACGGTTTGCTTTTGGTTTAAGGTCTGGCTGGAGGACACACAAGCCTAGTGTGCCTTGCGAGCAAATGCGAGAAGCCAGATCCAAAGCTTTCTTCACCCCGAAGGGACTCATTCCTCCTCCCTCACTGACGCTGCAGCACAAGCCAGGCAGGAAAGGCAGAGGTTAGAGCAATTCCCAAGAAGAAAGACAACTCGCCACGCAAGGTGTCTTCTTCCAGGAACTGCTTCTTGATTTATCCAGTGATTGCTGAGCGATTGTGCAACGCTGTGTTACGGTTCCTGCATCCCGGCCTCCCACTTCAAAGCAAATATCCTCACTGCTGGCTCACTGAGTCAGGCTCTCTTCTGCACTCCCTTTTTCTCTTAACAATCTGGGATGATGATGGGCGGGGAGGAAGTAAAAGCAGGTTTTAACTACTAGTTTTGAAAGCCTGGGCATGACTGAAGTGAATATAGTACTGAATGGCCAGGTGATGCAGCTCCACACTGACTTACTACGACTGTAGACACAGAACCAGTTCAATCACTGCTTTTTTCCAGTCAGGTCTAGCACTTCTGCCTCCACAGCTTGCTGACCAGCCCTGAAAACAAATCCAGCAGACCATCGCCTTTTCCAAGCCATGCCAGCCTTCCTCCATCTGCGTGAGGAAGGTGACGCTGCGCTCGGACATACCCCAAATGTCAGCCCTCCTCTCTCTGCAATTTGGCAATTTGCCTTCGCTCGAAGTGCTGCAAAGGACTTCTCTCCCTCATCACGTTGGCTTTGCAGCCACGTGACGCCGCCGAAGATCACATTTCCAGATGGACGACGTTCCCTGGGCCCTGCCTGCCGTCCCAGGGGATCCTTAACCAGCTCCTGCGCGTCTTCTCCTTGGGATTTCAGCTGTTATTTGCACGAGGCGCTGGGATCAGCGAGCAGGGGTGGTGGGGATGCTTTAGGGCCAGATTGATGCAGTGGCCCCTGTGTCAGCAGAGACGGGACATCCCTGGTGCCTGGGCAGGATACTGAAGCAATAGGACCAGACTGGGCCCAAGCTGAGGGGGGCAGCCCCCCAAAAAACCCCACAAAACACATCAGACGGTGACACAAGGCCAGGGCCCAGCGACGCGCACATGGGCTCACCTTGACGAGGTGCCCCGGGGCCTGGGGCTGCCCCCCAAGCTGTGAGGGGGGTCGGGGGGGGGGCCGCAGACCCCCTCAGGGCCAGCCTCAGGCTGGGAGCCGGCTTCGGGTGCCCCCCCGGCAAGTCCCACCGGACCTCAAATCCTCTCGCATCCCCCCTGTCACCCCCAATCTCCTGGAGA
>WHYT01017295.1:290746-303794 GCA_009806455.1 Tetrax tetrax
CCCCGGGGACCCTCACCCGGCCCCGGGGACCCTCACCCGGCCCCTGATCGCATCCCTGCCCCTCAATCCTGCCCCTACCCCCTCCTTCAACCCCCAAAGCCTCTCCCCGGCCCCGCACCTGGCCAGCAGCTCCAGGAACACCACGTTGCTGCAGCAGCCGCCGAACACCAGCCCCACCGCCACGGCCGGGTGCATAGCGTCGGCCCAAGCAGCGAGCCGGCGTCCCGGGCCGCCACCGCATCCCGCTCCCGGGCCTCGGCCCCGCTCCCGGCCCCGGTCCCACCGCCCCCGCTTCCTCCCGGGCGCCAGTAGTTCGCTCCCCGCCCGCCGCCCGTTCGCTGATAGCGTCGAGTCGCTATAGCCGGGACTACAATTCCCGGCGGCCCTAGCGAAGCCTTCCTGCCTTCCGCCTCAGGCAGTGCTTCCCCGCGGAGCACGATGGGAGTTGTAGTTCGGGGTGCTAATGGCGGTGCGAGGCCGGGCGCTGAGGTGGCATGAGGAGGAATGGGAGGGGGGCAACTCAGACGCGACTTCCCTTCTAAAAACAGCCGTTCATTGCGATTTTGGGCTTAGATAATGAAATTATGGCTTCGATGTGAAATGGAGCTCGGCTGAAACCTGTGGTGGAGCCTCCTGGGGGGTCCTGCCGTGCTCTCAGGGGCACAGGCCAGCCCCGCCGCGGCCCATGTTGATGGCACCGTGATGGTGTCGGAAACACTGGGTACTGAGGCAGCACAACTGGGTCTGGAAAGCAATTGTGTGCTTAGGAGATGGGGTGAAGGGTACAAGGAGGGTCAGGGTGCATAAAAAGGTGCATATTGGGGTGGTATTGGGGTGGCTTGGGGACCGCGTGGGTCCGACAGCACCCGCAACCACCCACGGCTTAAAAGGGGGAGATGGAGGAAAAAAAAAACATTCAGAGCGATGGCGAGGTGATACCTCTGACCAAAACCCACCAAGGTGGGAGAGAAGGGTACTACAGCGCTGGAGATGGAGGGTTGGGGTGAGAGTTAGGGGTGTGGGGACAAACTGCAGCCAGAGGTGCTGCGCCAGCACCGACTGCAATGGTGTTTTTATTAATTTGCCTTCATGACTGGGTTCTTTGGCTTTTTTTGTCAGGGTGAAGACAGTGTCACGTCAGTCATGGTAAAAACATCAATTAAAACAGCACAACCACTCCAAGAATCCAGCTCCGACATGCGGACTCTCCAGTCTGGTGTGGACTTTCCGTAGGGCTTAATACAATGTGTATGGCACCTTCAGTCTCTTTTGTCCCTGTTAGATTGTGTTGTTGCCCCGTTACTCCTTATCCCTGTGTCCTAGATTGTGTTTTTGTACATCTCACAGTTGGAGCAATTCATATTTTCTGCTGTTAACTTAGCTGCCTATCAGTCAGGGGTGAAATGTCTTTTCTAAAGTCGTGCGGAGAGAGCTGCTAAGCATCCATCAAAGCCCTCTGTGATCAATAGGAACCATATTGATCGAAAAGTGGGGTTTTCATGCTGTAGATACTTTGTTTTGTTTTAGTAAAATTTTGATCTGAATCAGACTCAAGTCTTTTTTTTTTTCTTTTTATTCTTTGAATACAAGTGTGAAATCCCGTGAAAACATTGCAAAGAACTGTAGTCAGTCCAAAAATGAAGCACTTCTTTTTATGATTTCCAGCTCTTTAGGGCATGTGACAGCCTTGGCAGCTTCTCTGCTCTCCCAGCAGCTAATGACAGGGGTGAAACTGCCAGGATTGCCCGTTTCTTTTGCTCACTGCATGGGTTTCTAGGCTTTTTGACTCCAAGCTGGAGATCTTAGGGTTCCAGACCCTTACCATGGTGAGCTTCCAGGAGCTATGGCTGAAAACCTGGAAACTGTGGCAACAACACTCAGGAATCCTTGGTTACCTTGTGGGCTTTGCCTGCAGATAGAAACCCTGTGGTCTCTTGAAAAAAGTACCGCAGACCCAAGGGATCCGGGGCCTCCCTTACGACATTTCCCGGAGTTTTGGCTTGGGATGTACCCTCTAGGAGGATGGTCAGCCAGAAAATAATGCTTTGGGGGTCCAAGAATCTGGGAGACTCCTTGGAACCCCAGCAGTTTTGCTGAGCTCTTGCTCTGTACTTGTCAGACGCTCATTTTTCACCCATTTCACAAAACATTTCCATGTTTTCTGACCTCGCTCTGGGCAGAAACGCTTCAACTGATTTCCCTGCTCTTCCCATCAAGTCCTTTTAAATTGTTTATGTATTATTAAAAACCACTATGGCTCATTAGCAACAAACAAAGACGATTGCTCAGGCTTGCTGGCGCTTTGTAACGTCTCCAGGGTTTCCTCCTTCCATATCTTCAGTTGCTGCGCAGGTCAGAGTGATCGATTTTTGCTGTTCCCTTCACTAATAAGCTTTCCCTACCTTGGGTGCTCACTTCTTTGCCTTTCATTTTCTTTCTTTGTGCTTCAAAGGGAGGAGGGGGGCTGAGGTTGTTTTTCTGCCACAGTAAATGTGCCGCACCTCAGTTTCTAAGTGTATTAAGCCACAGAACAAATTGCTTCTTTTGAACTGCTCCAGTGTAACAGTAAAACCCAAATGTCAGCTCATAAAGCATTTTGGCCTGTTCATTGTAGCCTAGCACCTCTGGGAGAGCGGTCTTGTCTGGGCTAGAGAGTACTTAACATCCATTCTAATGTAACGACGAGGTCGGTTCTGGGACGAATTGTCTGGCTGAGGAAAGTTCCCAGTCTGTTGAGTTCATGGTCTGATTCTTAGGGGATGTGGCCTCATATCACTGCAAAAACTTTCAGGTCACCTCAATATGAGGCTAGAGATGTAGTTGCTGAACTTGCCTTTCTTCCTTCGCGTGGAGTGAGACTGGTTCATCCCAGCTTCAATGCTGGACCAACGTGCCGAGCTCCTTGTTTGCAGCTTGGTGTGTTCTTCACGAGTGATCCCAATTACAGATCTAAGATCTAATGGAGTAATTCACTCCCGATAAAATAAAAATGAAATCTATTCAAAATTCAGCTCACATTGATTCTATGATATCAAAATGAATGACAAAATAATGTCAGAAAATAGAAAAAAAAATTAATATTTTTAATGTGACATTTCAAAAGTAATTTAAAAATCAATTCACCTTCACTGTATCGAAAGGCGGACGCCCAGTGATGTCAGTGTCAGCATTCCCTGAGCAAGGATGATTTCTCAGCTCTGTCTGTCTACCAGGAGTGAATACTAACACTCAGCAGCGCAGCCGAGCTGTCTTGCATCCTGTGAACGGACAGCAGTGCTCTTCAGGCCATGTTCTGGCAGTCAGGATGGTCTGAGGACAAAGACAAGATGCGGTTTGTAGGTTGAAATAACATAGCTGGAAAATTAAATAAACTTTCACCTGTAGGACTAAAGATTTTCTTTGCTGCCCAGGGCTTATCTGTTTTTTCCAACAACAGCAGATGCTCTAACAAAAGAAATTATTTTTACCTACAAACATCATCCTGCTTCTTCCAGTGTTGTTTTGACTTTCTTCAGAGATGGCTGAAATAAAACAAAACACGTTTTCACATCGTGGAAACACCGGGGAGTCTGTTTCTGCCCGAAAAGCAGGCTGGGTGGTGGTGTCTTCTCTAGCACAAATCTGTAGCGCTTCAAAGTGTCGATGAGCCCCGGCAGCATTTTGAGTTCCTGACTTCTGAAATGCTGCACAAGGCAAAGTTGTGGACTCGTTATGCTGGGGGAAGGGGTCTGTGTTGAGTTACGGAATGCATCAGAAATCTTTCCTTCAGCTCTGCCCGAGAACCGCCTTGTGAGCCGTCTTCCACGTACCAGCGAGAAAATGAGAGCAGGGAATTTAGGAAGCCAGATTTGTTTAGGGGTTTGCCACTTTTCCCAGCCCCAATACGCCGGCAGTAGGGCCTTGATGCCCCAAAGGATCACAGATTTTTGGTCTTTGCTTTGGGAACAAACACAATGATGGGGGAAACCAGACAGAGCTGTAAGTTCCTGCATGAAAAGTTCTCTTGTTTCATTTCCAGAAAAACATTTTTTGAGCCTGTTAGATGTGGCAAAAACTGTCAAAATGCTAGGGATTTGCCATTTTGACACAGTCAGAATCTTGTTTATCAAAGTTGAGCTTTCCCAGATGGGCTTTCTTGCTCTCTTGTTTTCTAAAGTGTGGCTTTTCCTGAGAAGTAAACCAGTTGTCTTCTTAGTGCATGGGAAGCAAATCAATCATGGAATCACAGAATAGTTTGAGTCGGAAGGGACCTTCAAAGGTCATCTAGTTCAACCCGCCTGCAAGGAGCAGGGACATCTCCAACATGAATATATTTCATTGTTGGTTCAAACCTCTCCTCTCCTGACCAGCAATGATGTCTCTGCTGAAATGGAGTGTGATGTGTTATCTCCAATAACAATGTCATTATGACAATGATATTTTTCATGGTGGACATGGCAGAGAAGGGATTCAGAATGGGCAAGTTGCACTCTCCAGTGTTTCTGAGTCCAGGGCATTTCCAAAGAATGGGAAAACTGGTAAAGTGACAGACTGTTGAGTGTTGGGCAATGGCGGTGGACTCGCTGTCTTTTAACTGACGTCTGACATGGCCTGGACTCTACTTTTTTTCTCTCTCTGCAATTTTATTGAGAGACATGAGAAAATGACTCCTGATGCTTGATAAGGTTTTGAGCACATGTGGGAGAGACGTGCCAGGTTTAAGGCTTTGGTTGTAGAGGGGTTGAATAACTCAGTAAGTAGCAGTTTAAAAAGGCTCTCGGACACCTGTAAATTATTTCCCTGAAGATCCTGTAAGGTTTGTTCTGAGGTGAGATACCTCATCTGGCTCCTCTCCTTTCCATCCGTGACCCTGCTCGTGTCTGAATCCAGTCCTGCTGCTTCTCCTACTGAAAGATGAACAACTCCTGTGGTATTTGGCTGTGCGGACAAGACGGGGCTCGTTTTCTCTTCCAGGCAATTGTTCTTTGTAACGCAATTCCCTGCAAGGTAAAGAAGAGATTTTGAACCACTGACAGTTCTGACAAATGGGGAAGGGATATGCTGGGGGTGAACTCTTGGGTTTGTTTCCAGTGTTTTTCATCACAAGGCTGCTCTGTGAAATAGCGTGTGGGCAAGAGAGGAAGGAGCACACTGGAGTTTAGTGGGATAGCAACCAGTTGTGGGACTGGAAGTACTGAGAATTCGGCTTTTACGGTTGGGGGAATCACTGCCCTCACCTCTTCAGCACTTGTGAGCAAATATTGTCATCCCATGGGCAAGATACTGCTATCGTTCATCGGAGGACCTCCCAAAGTGCAAACTCTTGTAGCTTAACGTACTCTAGGCCAGGTTTAGCTGTATCCTCACTGATATGAACTAGGAGGTGGTGAAAACATACAGCTGAAGATGGGGACTTCTCGCCTGCCCTAGCTTTTCCAACATTAACTCCTCATTCACAGTCCTCAGGACTGACAGAACTTTTCCTCAAGAAATTATTATTATTAATCTCATTTTATAGTGGGAACAGTTAAGCTGCAGACACAGGCAGAGACTAGGTCACATCAGCCGGGACAAAGAAAGTGAACAGATCCTGGGATTTCGATTTCTCCTCTCCAGTATTATGTATCTCCATGGTAGATGTGTATTTGTGGGAGGGCAATGGTAAGGAATAAATCCTTTTCGTATACCTGAAACCTAAACTCGTCTAACGCAGGTATCAACGAGTGCCGCTGAGAGACACAACTCATGTCCTAAACCAGTGTGCTCTACCAGCAGCCGTCTTCTTGTTGTGCAGCTCTCCAAAACTTTCCATCTCCACTCCTTCATCCTTGTTTTGGGAATGTGCAGCAATAGAAATTTGAGAAGTGCTACTCCACTTTCGCCAGCCTGGTTTGAAATGCCCCCAGCCCCTGGACTTTTACAGCTTTGGCCAGGGGAGGAGGCTTTTCCTTCTCTGTTGGGAAGCCTTTTGTGGTAGTCAGCTTTAAATTTCCATTTCTTTTATGATATCATGTCACTTAAAAAATAACTAAAATAAATCACTGATATATTTTTAGGTGTGAGAATGGATGAGTCTCTCTCCTCTCCTTAAGTTGTCACATTCTTGGGATTATGTGTTCCATCAAAAACTTCCAGGCCCCCAAAATATTCCTCCCATTCCCTCCTTGGCAGATATTTTCTCAGCAATTTCAGTTATTTGCTAAACGCATCGCATTTTAGCACCTTGCACATTCTCAGCTTAGCATTTCAGAAATGAGCACTGTTTTTCTGGATGTAGCAGGAGACGTCCCTGCTGTCTTAAACATTTCGTTTTCAGTGAGGTGCATGAGCCGGTTTTCTCACCTACAAACGTTTCTCTGACATGCTTACTAACATAACGCAGCAAGGCTCCCGCGACAAAGAGGAGAAGCAAGAAACCGCTCTGCTGACGATCTGCCCTTCTTTCTCCTCTTACTTTTTAAACTCCCTCCTTTTTGTTTCCTTTTATTTTTCTCTGCCAAGTTGTACTTGGGTGATTTCCAAAGCAGAACTCCTTGATCAAGCGGTACTGGTGCTAGGACTGCCTATGTGTGTTGCTGCTTGTCAAAACCAGTAAACGCTAAAAACTCCAGGCATATGTTGGGGGGAGATGGGGGGAAAATTGGAAATAGCTTCGTTTTTTTTTTTTTTTAGTCCTCTCCCCGTTCCTCCTCCTCATTCCTTAAGTTCATTAAACTTGACATCTCTTTAAATGAGCTGGAAGAACTTCAACCTGAAGCGCTTTTCCCTTCTGAGAGTCTCCCTGCATTGGTCATGTCTCTCCATGCTTTGGGCGAGTGAGCATGACTTTCCAGAGGTGATTGATGACTTCTCATAGAAATGTTCTTTCAATTAAAATAACCAAAACACACGCAAAGAGGAGGAAAAGAGAGGGTTGGGTTTTTTTTTTTTTTTTTGCTATTTTTACCTTTGTCCAGAAAGTGAATCAGACTTATCTGTATCAAAAAGTCAGCATGTTGTCTTCTCCTCTGGAGCCGAACATTTAACTGGCTTCCCTCTGTACGCTCAGTCCTGGTCCACCTTGCCCCTGGGAAGCAACACTCTGGTGAGCTCAGCTTGGCCTCCCTGCTAAGCCATGCCAACACTCCCTCCTTGCAAATCTTTTCATATTTTCTATGATTTAAGATCAGGTTTTCCCCCCGCTCCTCCCTTGAGATGAAGAACTAGCTTACTAATTCTCGATACCCTCAAGGCATCAGAGAATCGTTATAATTAAACATCTAAACAAGCATTTGGTGACAAGGAAATTGAAAGGGAATGTATCTTCAGGTAATAAAGAGTTTTGCAACCTGCAGCATCGCAGTCTGCCTCCCAGACCTTCCTTTGTTCAGCGCTGGGGTTTTGATTCAGTGTATTGTAAATTTTGGACCCAAATTCAGTTTTCCTTCAGTGAGAGTCAGGGATACCATCACTAACATGTTTTTAGCTAGGTGTTTTGTTATTTATTAATGCTTCTCCAACTTGTGTTGCTTCTGGCTCCCGCATCATGGGAATCGGAGTTCTTTCTGACCTCGTGGCACTGAGCTTGAGTTTCAGTGCACTGTGGGACATATGGGATTTTGAAAATTGGACCTACCTGTCTAATCAGAAGAAGTATTATGGTCAAAGACCTTTGAAACCACAGTTCTCCCTGAGTAACTTGACATAACTTCACGTGGACTCTAACAAGGTTTTGGGAAATTGCTCCAAGATCCTTTCAAAGAGGGCTAGAAACCTACTAAGCTAATTTTATTTTTTTTTCCCCCACATGACATATACCTATGTATGGTTGGCATTCATCTTTTCCTGTGCAATACTCTTTCTTCCAGTTCTTTGCTTTTATTGTCTCCAGGAGTGTGTTCAGTGAATAGACATGGTATCTAAGTCCACCTTATTTATTGCTCCACCCATGACTTTTGTTCACTCCTGTTATGGAGATCGATGATATATAATGCCACAGGATTGAGGCTTCTAGATTAGTGGATGGAAAATTTGTTCCACTATTAGAGCAGTACCTGGCATGGCTTTAGCCCAGCCAAATTATCACATTCCCAAATAATGCATAGGTCTAGTCGGGGGAAAACATGGACCACGGACCAAGCAGTGTAGATATGACTCCTGTTTGGGGATGAAGGTATAAAGATAATTTAGCTCTGTGGACAGAAACTGTATCTTATATGTTGGCCTCAGGAATAGAAGACATGTCCGTGGTCCACTTATTCAGTAGCACAGGCATGATCTGAGGGCTTTAGTTGGCCAGGTGACCAACTAATCTCATGTTCTCCTTGTCTCTGTGGGGATCCCACTGGTTCATGGTGGGGCTGTAAAGCAGATGTCCTGCACTCCAGAGAGCTCTCTGCAGCAGACCCAGCACACGTTTAACGTTTCTGCAGGCTAGCACGCACCGGCTGTGGGTCTGGGGCTGTAATTGCTCATCAACGCTGCTGCAGCCAGGACACAAGTTTCCTAGTGCTGTCATAACCTGAGGTCAGGAGGCCTTGGAGGCAGTAGGTTACTGCAATCTCCGTGAATACAGTCAGGGTAGAAAAATGAAATGTTCTCTGGGCCCCCATTGATGAAGTTACATCGGTGTCTTGGCCATTATTAGACCCAAGAGAATCTGTGCATGAGAGAAAGGGCCAGGGAAGACCTGGCTCTGCTTGCTCTGAGAAAACTCAGTTTATTCTCTTGCTTGCTCCATTGCCTGGAATTTTTCTGTGCCTGGGTCCTGGGTTCACTCGCGTGGGTGGGGGTAATAAAAAGGGGCCATAGGCAGTCTAGACAGAAGTGGCCTCCTGAGGGCAATCAATCTTCATTAAACAGGCCAGAGCCCAGCAGCTGGGAGATGAGCTAGGGAAGGAGCTATCTCTGGGTAGCACCACGTTTAACCCTTCAGCTAGCAGTGCAGCAGCTCCCTTGTATCTTGTTTTTACTGAAATGAACAATTTGAGATTTATTTTATCTTTTGTACAGAAGAGTTATGGTGGGGCTTTTGCCCTGGTGAGGGTGGATGGATTATGGATGGTCCTTGTTTGCCTCGAGATGAGGAGTGGAGATTTGGGAGGATGGTTTGAAGGCAACAGGAGAGCTGGTGGGGGTTTCTCAGCAGCTTCTAGTACAGGGCACTTAGTCTCCTTTCCAGTTGTACATGAAACAGGACGAGGGGTAATGGTTTCAAAATAAAGGGAGGTAGATTCAGATTAGATATTAGGAAAAAACTTTTTACAATGAGGGTGGTGGAACACTGGCCCAGGTTGCCCAGAGAGGTGGTGGATGCCCCATCCCTGGAAACATTCCAGGCCAGGTTGGCCGGGGCTCTGAGCAACCTGATCTGGTTGGAGATGTCCCTGCTCCTGGCAGGGGGGTTGGACTAGATGACCTTTAAAGGTCCCTTCCAACCCAAACCATTCTATGATTCTATGAATTACAATCTGCCCCTTGTCTCCTGGGCTCATAGTAAAGCCTTCCCTGCAATCCAACCCCAAGAGAAACCTATTTCCTGACCATCTGAAGACTCCAGCCCTAGCCATCCTCTCTGACCCATATGGGAGGGAGCTACGCTTTGCTCTCTTGGGACACCAGCCACACTGTGCTCCTGTGGACTTTTCATAGCTACAAGGTCTCTGAGAAGGGGCTGATGCCAGGCAGATACTGGGTGTTTCCAGGGGGTCTAAGTATTTGCATTTATTGTCGGGCCAGCACTTCATTTGTGTTTATGGCTGGGCCAAGGTCTGGGTTGATCTGAGCTACTCTCTGCGTTAAGAGATGCTCGTGTGGATCTTCCAGGTTTCTTCAGTCTCTCCATGAGCACAGGCACTCCAGAACTATCCAGGTTGCACCGTTGGGGGTTAAATGTTATTTCTGATCTTGCTGTTGATGTACAGACAAATGTTCCCAAGCCTTAGAGATGGCAACAGGGATGTGGAAGAAATAGTCAACTTTTCTCCTAGATTTGAAAAACTTTTAGTGTTTCTTCTTATGCCAGAATTGAGCGGCAATGAAGGGAACAAACAGGATGGAGGTTGAAAACTAATTAAAGGACGTAACATTTTCACGCAACATGAGGTAAACCTGTGGAACTCATTGGGACATTGGGAGTGCTAAAAATTCAAATGGTTTCCAAAGTAAGAAGATTCAGAGAAGAAAAGTTCGTATAGGGTGTTGAAGGCAAAGACATTTCGAAGACGCAGTCTGTCCATCAGAAGGTCCCTAAGCTGTAGATCACCGGAGGCTGGAAAGATGGAGGTGTCTCCATGTGCTTGTCCTCCTCTTAGACTCTTGTTAACCATCTGATGTTGGCCATTGTAGGAAGCAAACACTGCGCTGGATGCTCCGACCTAATACTGCAGCTCTCGTGTCTTTCTTCATACTTTGCTCGCAACATCTGCTGTCTTTGCATAAATATTTCACTGGCACCAGCTGCAGCTCTCTGGCAGAACGAGAGTCAGCAGGGTTGACTCTCAGCTATCTTAGTTTTCCCAGAGTCTGCAGGATTTTCAGTGTGTCCTCTAGAGAGGCTGGAGGTTTCATCTTCCCTTTCCAGGCTCTGGCTCAGTCTTTGGCGAGGCTTCAGAGGAAGAAGAGGTCTGAAACGCGTTACAGGTGCACGGGTTGCCGAATTTCAGATGCTCCCCTTTCGTTTATCTTACGGACAAGGTAAGTGAAAATGGAAGAACTGTATTGTGATCACTGTGGGTCTCAGTCCGGAGTGAGGAGATGAGATAATGTGACTCTCATTTTGGTTCAGACTGCAAAAAATACTGCAGAGGGGGAAACTGAGGGCTGTTCTGTATCACGTTATTGTCTCTGTGCTGGAGTTTTATATGTGACCTTCTAATGAATTTTCAGTTTTGTAAATCCTACTTTTAGCAAAATGTATTTGGAAAAAGGACATCTGTGAGGTCTCGTAAATATTCTTTGGGACACTTGGATTCAGGAGATGTGTGCTGGGTATGATGCACATTTAGGGATAATTTGCACCCCTTGCACTACATCTAATCCTGCACCCTAGTATTTACAGGATAGATTAAATCTGAAGTGGGGGCTTAAAATCTCATGTGTAAGAGTGGCTCTAATTATTTTCAATGATCACTGGCTATTCTTTCTGTTTGCGTAAATCAGAATTGCGATCTATGTACAGCTCTCAGCTGCCCCTGGCCTGTGGTTGGGGTCCTGTGCTAAGGTTGTGTGAGGTGGCTGTCATCAAGGCTGTGATAGCACAGGGGCTGGCAAGTAAGCAGGGTCCCCAGCTGTGAGGAGGAGCAAGCCAAACCCACCAGTCTGCCCTGGAGTCGTTTGGCGTGCCTGGTCTGCCTGTGCCCTACTGGGACTGGTGGGAGGCCAGGAAGAGGCTGGGGACCCTGCTTACCTGGCGTACTGCATCCAGCTCTGGAGCCCCCAACGCAAGAAGGATGTGGACCTGTTACAGTGAGTCCAGAGGAGGCCACAAAGATGATCAGAGGGCTGGAGCACCTCTCCTGTGCGGATAGGCTGAGAGAGTTGGGGCTTTTCAGCCTGGAGAAGAGGAGGCTCCGGGGAGACCTTATAGTGGCCTCCCAGTGCCTAAAGGGGGCTGCAGGAAAGATGGGGAGAAACTCTTCAGCAGGGCCTGTTGTGATACGAGAAGTAGTGGTTATAAACCAGAAGGAGGTAGATTTAGACTAGATAGAAGGAAGAAATGTTTTACACTGAGGGTGGTGGAGCACTGTCCCAGGTTGCCCAGAGAGGCGGTGGATGCCCCATCCCTGGAAACATTCCAGGCCAGGTTGGCCGGGGCTCTGAGCAACCTGATCTGGTTGGAGATGTCCCTGGTCCTTGCAGGGGGCTTGGACTGGGTGGGCTTTGAAGGTCCCTTCCAACCCAAACTATTCTATGATTCTAAGATGGTGCCATCTCCCACCCTTCGGCCATGTAAGATGTGTGGCCAAATGGCTCTTGACCATGTGGAGAGTTTGACGTGTGGCACTCAGTTTTATCCTGACCCATTTCTTTCTCTTCTAAAGTACCAGTCTCAGGCTGATGTTGTTTCATGACATAAATGGCTTTTGTCCCTCTTTTTGCCTCTGCTGTCCATTTAATTCCCTGTAGTGCATCTACAACCACTTCTTTGCATGGCAGAGGGGCACCAAGACCCATGCAGTGACCCCAAGAAGGGTTGATAACAGAGGACATCCTTTCTCTGATTAAGAAATGTAGACAAGAAAGCAAGACGCCATTTATTCTTTTCCCTCTCAACTTCTTTTAATTCTAACAATGTGATCCAGAATAAAGTGGCATTTGACCACATGCAGGTTGGAGGGAACATTAGTTTGGCTGCTGGATTTTGGGGTCCTTTTAGAGCATGTCCTCATTAGTCTCTGTGTTAAGGCGCCACTGCCTTTGCTCCTAATAATTTAGTTTCTTGGTGCTGTAGACATGCCAGTATCCAGGAAAGCTATTCACTCCTGCGTACGGGAGTGCAGCGTCTGTCAGTTAACTTGATGGCTGACTCGTAGCCCTCCTTGCCAAGGTAAATTATCTGTAGATCAATCACTCTGAGTTTACTTTTACCTTGAAGTGCTTCCACAGGATCGTCGGGTCGCAGGTGTGTATATGCAAGTGTGAAATAGAAATGGCAGCCCAGGTGAAAGGTGAGGATTTGCTCCTTCTGAGAGACATCTCGAGTGAATGCAGCTATGACAGGAATCTGCTGTGCTTTGGGGCTCCCTCTTCCTCCTGGAAAAAAATGACTGGTGCTGAGCAGAGCTACTCAGCCTGGTTATCCGACCTCGTGGGCATCCTTTTACCGGTTACAGCTCGGCAGGCTGAGCACTGAAGGCTCCTCTTTGATCCGTTTGCAGAGGTGTGAGTATTGGAGTTGCTCTTGGGATGCACTAAAAAGCTTTTTCTTCCCTTACCTTGTAAACTGTTGGTATTCTCATTTGAGAAAAAAAAATTATGATGATGGTTTCTAGGTGTGTCTTTGCTTGCACGGCACTGCCCTGTGCACTCACTTAGAATCACAGAATGGTTTGGGTTGAAAGGGACCTTAAAGCCCATCCAGTCCAACCCC
>WHYT01017295.1:313420-327327 GCA_009806455.1 Tetrax tetrax
CACTGAAGGCTCCTCTTTGATCCGTTTGCAGAGGTGTGAGTATTGGAGTTGCTCTTGGGATGCACTAAAAAGCTTTTTCTTCCCTTACCTTGTAAACTGTTGGTATTCTCATTTGAGAAAAAAAAATTATGATGATGGTTTCTAGGTGTGTCTTTGCTTGCACGGCACTGCCCTGTGCACTCACTTAGAATCACAGAATGGTTTGGGTTGAAAGGGACCTTAAAGCCCATCCAGTCCAACCCCCCTGCCAGGAGCAGGGACATCTCCAACCACATCAGGTTGCTCAGAGCCCCAACCAACCTGGCCTGGAATGTTTCCAGGGATGGGGCATCCACCGCCTCTCTGGGCAACCTGTTCCACTGTTCTACCACCCTAGGCGTAAAAAAAAAAAAATATTTCTTCTATCTAAATCTACCTCCTTCTAGTTTATAACCATTACATCTTGTCCTATCACAACAGGCCCTGCTAAAAAGTTTCTCCCCATCTTTCTTGTAAGCTCCCTTTTAAGTATTGAAATGCTCAATAAGGTGTCCCTGGAGCCTTCTCTTCTCCAGGCTGAACAACCTCAGCTCGCTCAGCCTGTCCTCATAGGGGAGGTGCTCCAGCCCTCTGGTCAGCTTCGTGGCCTCCTCTGGACTTGCTCTAATGGGTCCATCTTCTGATGCTGGGGGCTCCAGAGCTGGGTGCAGTACTGCAAGTGGGGTTTCAGGACAGTGGATTAGAGGGACAGAATCCCATCCCTCGACCTGCTGGCCACGCTTCTCTTGATGTAGCCCAGGATGCGGTTGGCTTTCTGGGCTGCAAGCACTCTTTGCCAGCTCATGTTGAGCTTTTCATCCACCAGCACCTCCAAGTCCCTCTCCACAGGGTTGCTGTCAACCCGTTCTCCACCCAGCCTGGATTTGTGCCTGGGATTGCCACGACCAGTGTGCAGGACCTTGCATTTGGCCTGGTTGAACTTCATGAGGTTTGCACGGGCCCACCTCCCAAGTCTGTCAAGTTCCCTCCTTACTCCTGCAAGGCCCTTGTACACTCCTGCTCCCACATTTTTTCCTCTGTGATCCCACTTCTAGGTAGAGTTGTCCCTTCTGTCTGGTTTCTCTGGGACCTAGATTTCCTGTAGTTGGGATGTTTGGGCCAAGACACTTTCAGACTCTCCCTAGCTCTTGATTACTGGGAAATTTGGCTTGGAATTTTGTAGGGGAGATGGCAAAAGCCCAAATATATAGATGTACGGATAGACTGGCCATATTTGCTTTGCTCCACAAGGAAATCATGCTAAAAGTATTTTCAAAGGTTGTGTTACTGAGGAAAGACTTGGAGCCCTTTAGCAACAGCAGAAAGGGATGGATGAGACAGAAGAAGATGTCTTTGCAGTGTCTTTAACAGAAAGTGAAGGGCTGATCCCTTCAGCTCCAGGTGTTCACGTCACACCCATCTACTGCTCAACGACCTAACATGAAACTACGGTTTGGCCCGAGACCAGTTCCTTGGGGAGAGGTGGCTCATCATATGAACAGGTTATGGGCTAAACAGGTCTTATCTCAACAGCCCCAACACTGAGCTGGAGATGCTGGACACTCTTCATTTCTTTTTATTGCTCAGGGTCATTGTCTTTGTGGATTAGAACAGAGGAGCTGAACGTGGACATGATGAAGGTGCCTACAGAGATCCCTGAGCTAGTGCTGAGCAAATCAGGGTTGAGAATGGGAAAACTCAGTTGCCCTGGTGCAGTTTTGTGCTGGGGTTATCGACCCAGCAGCGCTGCTCTGCCACCTCAGCTAGCACCTATACACAGCACATAGACCAATCAGGTGGGACAAGTTAGGCGTCTCCTTCCCATAATTGAGGGAAAGCTCAACACTTTGCATATTGAAGAGGAACCTGCTGTGAATGATGCAATACAATATTGCTCACTCTTTATGAGACAACTGCTGACCATGAGGTCTGGACACGTGGGACAGCCGGTCTCATTGGCACTGTGACTCTTGGTGGAGGTTGTAGGTGACACTGACATCCATCGTGCTGCAAACTGCCTTATCGTTAGTGATCCTGGAGGAATGAAGGGCAAGAGAGCCTGTTGGGTTGCTCCTTGCATTTCTACTGAGCAGCAAGAAGTCAAATATGGCGAGGAGAAGCCTCAATGGACTTGGATTAAAACCACAGCTCGGTGGCCTGCCATCACCTCGGGCATAGCCCTGTTCATGCTGGAAATGCATTCAAGCTGCGTGGCAAAAACATCTCCTGATTGCCCCACTCTGGGCTTGTGAATAGATTTAATTGCTGAATGCAGATACAATTGCAATTAAGCCTATTCAGCCCGATAACGAGGCATTCAGGGATTTAGGAGGTTTATATGGCTCAATTAGATTCCATTGTTAAGCCTGAGCCTTATGGAGTGCTCCTCTGAAGTCTGCAATCTGTTGCTTAACGCCGAGGTGTAATCCTGGAGAGCTTTTGGTGACGTTTTCTGGCAGGAGTGATCTGAGTGAGGGTGAAAAACTGTGAGTATAAATGGACATGAAGTGGTTAATTACGGGACGTTTTGCTGGAGTGGAGAAATATCAGCCTAAGTGGTTTCCCTGGTGAGGAGGGATGGGAAGAGCTGCACTGCACCTATCCTTCCTTTTAAACCTGTGCCTAAGCACCTGGAAACAGGGGTTGATTAATAAATTAAATATATTTTAGCAGCCATTTGGGACTACTCTTATTTATTAATGGGGCTGTCGTGGTCCTGTAAGCAGCAATAAAACGTGGAGCCCTAAGGACACTTTACACATCTTGTTTGCTCCCTCATCCCCTTTGGCTTCACCTGGACTTCCGGAGTTGGGATGGGGCTAGGATTCCCTCACACTTTGCATCTCAAGCCAAAGTGCTCCTGTTTGCCCTGGGGGCTCCTGTCTTTCACTCTTCCTTTTTGTCTTTGACCTTTTTGGCCTGTTTATCTCTTGGCTGGAGGATGGCTGGCTGCAGGGATGGATAGGACCTACCACGATGAGAGCTGCTTTTCATCGGATCCGGAGTTCCCAGGACCCCGGGCACTACAAAATAACTGGCGGTGTGGGGAGCAGACCTGGGTGATCTCCTACTCTGAGCAGCAAAGCTGCTTGTTGTTTGGGATGTGGGGTCCCTGGTTCTTTCTCAGAGGTTTTTTTCTGAGCTGTAATCTCCTCTCTTTGGGTGGTGTAAGCTCTAGGGGCGGCTGGAAGGGGTTTTCACCCCGCTGCTGGGCTGCCGTGGGGGGCAGCTCCTCCGGCTTTGGCAGATGCAGGAGGTGATTGGAGCTGGGGGTCCCTGTGCTCCCAAAAGGGTGGGATGTCAGATGTGCTCCTGTGACCTTGTTTGGGGCTGATCTCCCTCCCAGTAGCAGGGGGCCTCATCCTCCAGTATCTCACCCATTCCCAGCCCCATGAAGGCAGTCCACCCAGAGCTCTGTGGTCACCCTACTGTCCCCACACTGACAAGGCAGGTGTGGCTCTTGTGTCCCTTTTGGGGTCATTTCCCAGATGTTTGAACCCAGAAAGTGGGCATCAAAGACACTCATGTTCCCTCCACTGCCCTGTGCCTCAGTTTCTTGCTGGCTTAATATCAATGCTAACGTCCTCCATCTAAGAGACAAATGGAGACATCTTAGAAAGCTCTCCAGTGTTGTGACGTGAGACAAATGTAGTACGATCATTATTTTCTTTGAGATGTCTCGACTCATGTCCCTCCATACCCTCCCAGCACCCACGCAGCAACATCAAACTCCTATATTTGAACTGTAAATTAGTTTTGCACCCCACTTCTGGTGTGTCTCATCCTTTCCAGGTGCTGATAACCAGCCTGGGCTCTCTCTGACCCCTTGGAAAGAGAGACTTTCCCTCCCCCTCCTAACTCATTCCCCAAACCGGCCCCTTCCTTTGCAAACATCCCAGGTTTTTTATTATTATTTTGTGCCCACAAGGTAAAAATGTCTTTTTTTTTTTTTTTTCCCTCCGTTTCTCCCCCCCTCTTTGCTCCCGCATTCCTGCCGAAAGCTCTCAGGGTGGCATCCCCTGTCCCAGCCTCCGCTCCGCCGCCTCAGTCCCAGCTGTTGGCCCGTGGAGAAGGAGTCGGAGGTGGAGAGGGGGGGATGCCTGGACCAGCCCCTCCTCCTGCCTCATAACTTCTTCTTCCAAGCCTGCGAGGAGTTTCGCTGCAGCCGGGCCGACGCGAACGCCCGTTTCGGGGGCCGTTGGACCCTCTCGCCCACGGGGAGAAGCCAACGCGCGGCGTCTTTGCTCAGGTAAGCAACACTGGCCGCCTCTAGTTGTCTGTCCGTCTGCCCAGGTATCGGGTTTTGTGTGCTCCGTTGTGGTTTTTTCCGCTCTCCTCCTTCTCAAGTTGCTGTTAAATGAACCGCGTGAAAGGTGTGAGAGCGGGCCGGGGGCGATGAGGAGGACGAGGAGGCGGCAGCTCCTGGGGCTGCAAACCTCGCCGCTGTCTCAGAAGTGCCTGAGATGCCCAAAACCTCTCTGAAATCTGAATTTTGGGGTGACTTTGCACTTTTCATGATGGGAGGTGGCGCAGGGGCATCAGTGGGTCTCGGAGGCAGGGAGAGGTCTGTGGTGTGCAGCACATGGTGGGTTGTTTTGGGTTTTTTTTTTTTTTTTTTTTTTTGAGGCTTTCAGGGAGGAAGCAAGTTACTGTGATCTTCTTTGATGCACCCAGGAGGTCTGAGCATTGCAATGGGCAGAATCTGGCCCTGGTAAACTTCCCACCACTGGAGTAAGGAGCTATAATTTTGTCTTCTAATCTTGTTCAGTTGGATTGTGCGAGGTGGATGCTGGTAAAATAGTAAGTGCTGAAAACAAGTCCTGGATCAAAGCGATAACAACAGTGGAGCAGAGCCCCCTGCCCAGGACTGGCTATAACTCCAGACAAAATGACTGTGGGTTATGGGAGAAGCAGCAGAAGGGGCTGCTCTGGGGCCATTCCTGGCTGGGGAAGTTGGATGATTTCAAGGGCAGAATTTACATGCTTCGGGGCTGAATTCTGCTTTTCTACAGCTGGGTCTGCAGAGATTGTAGCATTGCAATGAATCCAGTGACCGCTCGGGTGCAAACCACGTGCGTGCAGCTCCGAGTTGTGGGTCTGCACCTTTCCTGACCCACCAGCGAGTCACACAGCGCAGGTTTTCCTGCCTCAGTAGCAGTTTCGGTGACTGAGATCCTTCAGCATCAGCCTACCCATTCCCGCTTCCCGCCATAGATGCTGAAGTGATGTCTCACAGGGAACAGCGGTGATTAACAATTTTGCTTGGCTGCTATCCATCATCGGCCCCAAATAATGTAATTTCTGCTTGCAATCAAGAATTACAAGAAAGTGCCTTTCTTGCGGGGAGAGAAGAAAATTAACCACCAGGCAGATGATTCATGGGGTGTCTGAGAAGTCTCTGTGGCTCTAACAAGGAGGTTGGTTTGTGGGATGGAGTCTGCAGAAATTACTCCTTGCATCGCATTATTGCCGGCATCAGGAGGAGCAGAAAGGGGACGGACGGTGCTGTTTGGGCTCTGCAATGTGTCCCCTCCTGCGTACGTCTCTTCTCCAGTGCCCCAAGCAGCGCCAGGACAGGTTGTCCATAGAGGGATGTGTTGGGTCAGGAGTTGCTTGTTTTTTTGAAGGGTTGGTACGTGAATATGGGGACACGTCCTCACCTGCAGGTCCTGGCACTGTCCTCAGCCTGGCTGAGGGTGTGATGTTTACACAGTGCAGGACTGGGAATTGTTGGGGTGATAGTTCCTCTCCGGAAGCTGAACGGCAGCTGCTCAGGGGTTTCTCACTGGAGCAGCTGTGTTGGCTCTCTCTGGTCTTAAATATTGGTGCACTGTGGCTCACGACTTAAAGAGGGTTTATGTGCGTGAAAGCTCATTTGCTTTTTCCACCTAGCTTTCCCAAGCACACATCTTCTCTCATGTTTCAGCTGTTTGCAGATCTTCCTGTCCCAAAAAGTTCCTTCCTGCCAGATTTGTTCCTCTGACCCTGCTCATTCTAAACAGTGGACAAGGGAAAGAGGAGAAATGCAGCAGAACATCTCCGACTCCTTTGTCTGGCCATGTGGACCTCTGCCCCAGGCCACGATGCGGGCATGATGTCCCCTTGAAAGGTCTCCCAAGGCTTTGCATCCATGGTGGAGAGCAGACCTGGAACCACTGCTGGAGGGAGCCAGAGCAAAAATATGATTCAGGGACCTTTCAGATCGGTGCTTTGGGAAAGGACTTCCTCTGAGGAGACCGTTTGGTAGCTGGCAGGGAGCAGGGCTGCTCAAACAGGCAGCGCAGGTCTGCATAAATGGGAGATCCCATCAAGCGAGCAGGGAAGGATGGATGAGTGTAGCTGCGGAGTGCGACCGTTTGCAGGGATGAGTGATGTTCCGAGCTTGCTGCAGCGCTCGGGAGGTGGTGCAGGGGGTGGTGAAAGGCAGGTGATGTGTTCATCTTGGGCCTCACCTTCGAGTGGAAGGAAGGCAATAAAGAAATCCATGTAAAAAGTGAGAGATTTGGGTTCAAATCCTCCCATGGACCCTGTCGGTTGGTTCCTCGTGCCATGGCTGGGGAGTGGGTGCCTCTGGCTCAGCCTCTCCAATTCTCTGTCCATAAATCCGCTTTCCCCTGCATCTTGAGGGAGCACAGACACAGCAGCAACTTCTGGGAGAGTGCGAGGAACAGAAAGAAACATCCCAAATGGGTTTAGCTGCATCCATGGGACCTTCGGTGGGAGCATCCCGCGGTGCCCCAGTGCAGCGAGTGGTGCAAGTGGGCCAGAGTCACCAAGACATCCTGGTGGCAAGGGCCAAGTTGTGACCTTGTGGCACGGATAGGTGCTTTCTGGGAAGGTTTCACTGCTGCCACGGCCTGATCCCTCCTGTTTGTACAACTTGCCCATCAGCATAGCCCTCAGCACCCCATCAACTGATTTTGTTTGTACAAAGTCTGTACAAAGTTGTACAAGTCTGTAAAAGCCTAACCTGCCTGGATGGATACGGGGAGCCAGTTCTCTCTTCCTTAACCATTAACACCAGTTTATGGTGGGTATAAAATGTGATTGCACCAGACGGCAAGTTTGTAGAGAGGTAAAAAAAAAAAAAAAGGCATGTAGTAAAATGGGAAATTATGCCAGCGCTGTCTGTTTAGGGAGATGTCTGTCTGTCACAAGACACTGGCTTCAGTGCCCCAGCAACAAAACCAGTGCTGCAAATGAGAACTGGGAGACAAAAATCATCCAAATCAAGACGTCTATCTATTCGCACCATCTCAGCAGCATGAAAATGCCAGGGAAATATGGGAAGGTGGATTTGGGAAGGGTTTCACTTGCTTAATAGAAACTGAAGCTGAGATTTATGGTGGCTCCGTCCCTTTCAGCGAGGACTGTCAGCCCAAGAGTGTGACTGGAATTTGTGTCATGATCATGTCAAAGAGACTTCAGGGAAGATCCAGGGCCCGTCCTTATCATCCTTGTCATGGGAGGCTTTGTACAAATGTAGACCCTAAGGGTCATCTTTTATGGTGGGCTTGTGGGACCCCACTGAGGTTGTCTCCTGACCAGGGCAGGGGGCATAGACTTAGGCTGTAGGTCCTGGGGCGTCTCTGTAGGGTTGCATGGGGTTGGAGGAGTAGATTGGGTCAGGCTGCTTGGAGGGGGTCCTGAGCAGGGGATGGGGACGTGCAAATCCCACACAAACTCTTCTTCCCTTGCTTCCTCCTGCCGCACTCAACTGTGGTCCTTGTTCCCACAAGAGCGAAGAGAATCATCTGGGGGCAATGAAATGGCATCAGCCCAGCGGCAACAGGAATCTACTTGGAGAATTTATCCTGACACAAAACCAAGAGGCTCCCAGGGGATGTGAGACCTCAGGCTGGAATCTTTGTTTTCTTTGTCCCGGCTCTTAGTCCCCTGGTTGTGGTAAGGAGCTCTTTGTGATGTGAATAACCTCCTGGAAAAGATCCAGCCTGAGTTTGAGTAACCTGAGAAATGCAGACCTGGCTGCCAGCCAAGGCAGTCAGTCCCTTGATGAATTGACTTCCTACTCCTTTTTTTTTTTTCCCACCCCCCCAACCTATTGATCTCCTTGTCTGTAACATCTGCCTGCCCACCTGGAAATATTGCCTTTGACTCCACCGATGCGTCATCCCGCGGGGCAGACCTTTCACCAAGACAGATTAATGAGCATCACCTTGCGAATGCCCCGACGGCAGTAGGGTGAAGAAACTGCAAATGTCCTTAAAACTGTGAGACCTCTTCAGTGGGCAGCTCATGTCTCCGTGCCACACGTGCTGAGGGATCCCCCCTCCCGTTGCAGCCAGGAGAGGGGTGGCTTGTTTCAAAGCTGAGCATTAAATGGGTTGGAGGTGGCAGAAAGAAGTTGAAGTTGGTTTTGAGGTCTTCCCCATTTCCGGGAATGTACCCAATGACTGTTTGACCATTATTACTTGCCTCTCTTTTAGCTTTTTCCCTTTCAAGTGTATTATTCATTTTTTTAAGTAGGATTTGCCTTGTGATGCTTCCCAGCTGGTGCATGCCCAGGTGATGCCATCAAAGGCTGTATTAGGATCAGAAGTCCAGTGGGGAGGTCTCTGGGGTTGAAGCAGAGCCATTTGTAGACCTCCGATGAGCAGTGATCTCCAGGAAAACTCTCCTTCAGAGTTATCCTCCCCAAGCCTTGACTGTGCTCTTGGCATTTCTTGCAAGGAGAGATTGAGGGTGGCCAGCAAACCCTCCTTCACTGTTTGCAACAGCTACACAAGCAAAAACATCCATTCTTCCCCCCTCACCCCTCCCCACCTATGTCTCTTGGAGAGGAAGAAAGAGGCTGGCTGGAGACAATCTTCACAACCACCATCCAACTGTAACTTTCTGCTTGGAAAGGTTTCTAAGTTTAGCTGAGATGGTATTTTTACTATTGTTGATGTGAAAACCTGATGTGTGGGGAGTCACCATGGTGTGGAGGAAAGGAAAGAAGGGTCTAGCTTTCATTTCCAGGACTCGTAAAGTATTTTTCTGTTTTTCTCCTTGGTGCTTCTAAGCTGAAGTGCTCCATCCAATGCTCCCAGATGCTGCTTGGATAGTTTCTGCAGGAGGTGGAAGATGGCAAAACCAGCCCCAATTGGATGTGACTCTGCAAGTTGTCCCATACCAGGGGAAGAGATCTCACCTGCCAGTTATCTCCAGCTTTCTGTCAGCCTTCCTGCCCTCTCCCCAATGGGGAGTGGCCAAAAACCCAAGAGGGTCTCTCCTTCACAAAGTTTTGCCCTTAGCTGGCTGTTTCGATCAGATCTAAGCAAACCCTAACCTGCGCTTTGCTCCGTGTTGTGTGACCCCAATGGGAACAACTGCAGGAGGGACAGAGGAGGACATTGGAGTTGTGCTGAATTCTGACAGATGGGGAGAGGATGGAGCAAAACCTCCCCAGGCCACATCTTCCACCCAGGAGGAGAGTTATAGCCAACCGTTGCCATGCTCTCAGGAGACCTATTGAGATGCTAATCCAGCTGCTTTTATACATGGTCCCCATCTCACCACCACGTTTCCTTGGGAAACAGCATCTCTGGGGTCTAGACCTCAGGTTGGAGGGACTGGGCGGCCAGCAGACCTTGTGGGTCACCGCCTTTGAACAAACCAGGCACGTTCAGCTGGGTGCCGAAGCAGAAAATAGGCTTCCTCCAGCTCTCACTTCATCTTCTTTTATTGAGCAGCCTCTCAAGATTTACCCCTCTTCTCTCCCCGTCGTCTCTGTTAAATATTACTACACGGTGCAACCCCTTTAAATCAGGAAATCAATGGCATTTATTTAAAAAAAAAAAAAAAAAGACCCAACAACAAAACACTTTCTCAAAGCTCCTGCTCTGAGAGAGGGAGGGGAGCTGTTTATCCATTCTGCAAGGAGCAGCAGTTTCTCATGGTTGCTGATGCTGCTGCTTAAACAGACTCCACGCTGCAGCATGTGGGTGAGAATGCTCCTTGGAAAAACATTTCCTTGCTTTAAAATCCTTCTATTTAATCTCAGAATTGTCTGGAGCTGAGAGGGAGGTCCTCCAGGAGAACAAGGTGAATCTGCATCTTCAGAAGCGGAGGGGAGCTGCAGATCTGAGGATGTGGTGTTTTCAGGGCCACCAAGGAGGTCTGTTGGCCACCAGCACTGTCACCCCTTGCCTCCAGCACTGTCACCGCACCACTGCCAACGCTTCTGCTGTGTTGGTGCCTGCATGAGGGACACCTTAACCCATGCTCCTCTAACTTCCACCTGGCTCCTCTGGCTTCCTTCTGGGATGTTCACTTTGACCCAGGATGGTGTTGGATGAGAATTCAAGCTTTGATCTGAAAAGCAAAAGCACCCACCTGGGGTATCAAGGGGATGGTTGTCGTGTGGGCAAAATCTCATTAATCCCTCACGGAGAGAACTGCAGCCAGAAGCTTAGGGGGGCTGTGGTCCTCTTTGCCATGCAGGGACCATCTCACCTTCTCCACCCAAGGTTGCATGATGGCTGAATACTAGGGCCCCAGCATGCCTCTTTGTGGAGCTCAGCTTTCTTCTCCCCTTCTGCATGACCTTGCCCTGGGCAAGGTGGTGTCCTTTTCCAAGGCATTGCCCAAATCTTACGGCAATAGAACATAGAGGGAGTTTCCTGGAGGATCCATCTTCTCTGGTCCCACCTCTTGCAACCAGGGTGAGAGTCCAGCTGCAACTGATGCTAGCACCATCATGTGCTATAAAGGGACCTCCTGGCTCTGAGCACAAGCTTCTTGCTCTCCTGAGAGGTCCATGCCCATGTGGCATGTCCGGGACAGGGTTATGAGGGGTCTCAGGGGACAGAGGTGCCTTGTGTGGGGAACACCTATTGCTGCAGGGCTTGCAGGTTGCTTTTGGGGGCAAACAAAAATCAAATCACTTCTTGGCAGCCCTTTCTACTAGATGATCCAATGGCAGGGATCTCACGAACCAGAGCCACCCAGCAATGGCAGGGTTTATGTACCCTGTCCTGACTCCTTGGAGAGCCCCGTGCTGGGATCAATGCACATGTGGCATCTAGCACCCAAAATCTTGGAGCAGGGAGTTGTGTTGTATGGAGGAGAATCTTGAGATGGGAATTAGCTGGGTAAGTCTCATGTTGAGATAGGTGAGCCAAAGGCCGATTTTCAGCTATCTGCCCATGTAAGAGTTGCGTGAGATGGTAGCTTGCTTTCACAGTGTTGTAAAGTTGCTTATGAGTGCTGGGCTGAGTCAATTGACTCCGTAATGGGGATTTAGAACCAAATGCATCAGCGGGTGAGCAGGAAAGGCAAAACACATTCAAGCACCCCCTAAGAGCTACGAAAATCTCTGCTGATCACAGGGCTGCTGGTGGGAGCCTGGTTTGGATGCACTGACGGTGGCCCAGTTGGGATGCACTGTCTTGTTTTGGTATCGGTTATTGGTATTTTTAAGAACTTAAGAAATCCTATTTTCCCTTTCCTAGTCATGTGTCCAAAACTTCACTGTCACTGTATGGAAAGAGATCTTTCAGAAAACAGAAAAATCCGTCGAAAATGGTGCCAGATGGGTGTGAATACCCACACAAGGGGAATGACATTCCCCAACAGGCCAGGTTGGACGGGGCTTTGAGTGATCTGATCTGGTTGGAGATGTCCCTGCTCCTTGCAGGGGGTTGGACTGGATGGCCTTTAAAGGTCCCTTCCAACCCAAACTATTCTACAATTCTATGATTCTGTGGCATGAAATGGGTGGACATGGCCATTCCCAGCTCACACCAGCTGAAGGACTCGAGTATGATCAACCAGAGTCAGTGCTCCTGATCCACATCGTTAATCCTCAATGCTTTAGACTGTTTTAGTATAGTCCTGGTTTAGCCTGAGAGATGTCCAAGGGGCTTTCAATTCAGCAATAATCCCAGCCCCTTTGGACTAAATTTGAGCAGTGATTTTTGGTACTGTTTTGCACCTCTGCTTGCAAAGGGAGCATCTCCTCCCTGCGGTTCTGCCCCTCCGGCTGCTCCTGGAGAGTCCCGTGTGTTTTAGGAGGGTGCCTCCAGCTACCAACAAGTCAATGCATTCATATTTCTTCATGAAAACAGCTTAAAATCTGTATTCAAGGAATTTAGAGAGAAATCAATTACCATAAAAATCTATTAACTCCGCTGGAAAAGAAACTGTAAACTTTTGACCCCCTGAGGCTTATTTCTGTCAAACAAGGAACAACTGGTGTTTAACCAGATTTTACCTCCCGTTCCAATCTACCGTTTTCCTTGAGGTTTGAAAATGTCTTTAACTCCCCTGCAGCAAATGGCATCACCACAGTGGGGCTGCGGAAATGCCTCTACCAGGTTTTTCCATGTGAACATCTCAAAGCTGCAGGAGACAACCAACACGTCCCCGCCAGCAATTTATGAACACATTCGCCTGTAAAATGGACAGGCCCAACTACTACATCTCCATCCTATCTCCTGAGTTTTTCTTGCTTTGGTGACAACAGGCTGGTTGTGGATGAGCTGTTGGTACCGTTTTGAAGCTGACAGTGGTTGTGATCCTTGCTTTCCACCTCTGTGAGCCGTTGGGATTCACTCCGTCCTTTCTCTCTTTGCTGGTGTCTTAAGCCTCGAGGCCTTGTTTTTGTTTTTCAAAATTCAATGGTTTAAATCAGTTCTTTGCTTTAATCAGTGCAGTCTGTGCCGTGTTTTTCCCCATCCAAATATCATGCAAAGTTACATGTAGATGTGCTGGGATCTCAGTGATCTGTTAGTGTTGGTACCATCAATACTTGGGCCATCTCTGTACCCTTCTCCTGATAGTCTCTCTGAGGCTTCCACATCCTGAAGTTCCCATTAATTCTCTGTTCAGGCCAAACTCTGTATTTCAGTTACACATCTCAGCCTGATCTCTTTGCAGGGCTGCTGGGATCTCTTTCTATGGGGATTTATCATAGAATCACAGAATGGTTTGGATTGGAAGGGACCTTCAAAGGTCATCCAGTCCAACCGCCCTGCAAGGAGCAGGGACATCTCCAACCACATCAGGTTGCTCAGAGCCTCATCCAACCTAGCCTTGAATGTTTCCAGGGATGGGGCATCCACTACCTCTCTGGGCAACCTGTTCCATTGTTTTACCACCCTCATCATAAAAAAAAAAATTCTTGCTTATAGCCAGCCTTATATCTAGTCTGATTTCATGATGTGTCTGGCAGGGCTCCATGAACAGGAGCCCCGGGGTACTGGGCTGAGCACGGTGATGTCTAGTAAGGTGAGATGTAGCTGAAGCCTGAGCTTCAGCTGCAGAGTTCATAAGGAGAGGCTCTTGTGGATTCTCTGCTGGCTAATATAAGGTTGTGCTCAGCCTGCAATCTTCCAGAGGGAGCCATAAATAGGATATCCTTCCTCTGCCCAGCTGCCTGTTTTCAGGAGATCTGTATGAAGACATCTGAGACCTGCTTCCCTCTGTCAGATTTGGCTGAAATTGTCAAGATTTTGCTAGGTCGTGAGGCAGAGGGTCTGTCTACTTTTGTGGTATGTGGACGTGGATCTGCACAGATCCCCTGGGAAGGTTATGCATGCCCAGATGCAGGTCTGTAATGTAGTTTTTGTGTCTGTTCACAACAGGGATGGATATTTGGTGGATGGAGTTTGCAGCATCTGGCATGGGTGATCCTGGGGTGGGAGATGTGGGAGATCCAGCTGGAGCTGCAGGCAAAGGGGAGACAGGGACCGGCCAGATGAGACTGCAAATCCACTGCGTCTCATCCCTTTTAGACAGACTTTACTGACAGGGCTTATTTATTTATCCCAAAATTTGTTGGGAAAAAAAAAAAAGGAAGAAGGGTTTATTTATTGCAAACATGTACACAGGAAGAATAAATGGAGAGGAACAGCCCAGCCTCTGGCACTACTGTGAGTATGTAA
>WHYT01017295.1:338449-351197 GCA_009806455.1 Tetrax tetrax
GACCCCCTGAGGCTTATTTCTGTCAAACAAGGAACAACTGGTGTTTAACCAGATTTTACCTCCCGTTCCAATCTACCGTTTTCCTTGAGGTTTGAAAATGTCTTTAACTCCCCTGCAGCAAATGGCGTCACCACAGCGGGGCTGTGGAAATGCCTCTACCAGGTTTTTCCATGTGAACATCTCAAAGCTGCAGGAGACAACCGACACGTCCCCGCCAGCAATTTTTGAACACATTCGCCTGTAAAATGGACAGGCTCAACTACTACATCTCCATCCTATCTCCTGAGTTTTTCTTGCTTTGGTGACAACAGGCTGGTTGTGGATGAGCTGTTGGTACCGTTTTGAAGCTGACAGTGGTTGTGATCCTTGCTTTCCACCTCTGTGAGCCGTTGGGATTCACTCCGTCCTTTCTCTCTTTGCTGGTGTCTTAAGCCTCGAGCCCTTGTTTTTGTTTTTCAAAATTCATAGAATCATAGAATCATAGAATGGTTAGAGTTGGAAGGGACCTTCAAAGGTCATCTAGTCCAACCCCCCAAAATTTGTTGGGAAAAAAAAAAAAGGAAGAAGGGTTTATTTATTGCAAACATGTACACAGGAAGAATAAATGGAGAGGAACAGCCCAGCCTCTGGCACTACTGTGAGTATGTAAGACCTCCTTTTTTTTTTCCTTTCTTACCCTCTTGCATCTTGCCAGGCTTCCCACAGCTCTGTCATCTGATCCAGATGAGGTAAATGGAAAACCTGGTCCATCAACTTTATGGGGTTTGGAAGCAATTTGTTCAAGGAACTGTAAAACCCAGAGAAGTTGCCCCTATAAATTATTTACCAGGGAAGTAAAAGATCAAGGAAATTGCTGGGATTCCTTGAAAAACCCTGAAGTTTATGGGGTCTTTCCCTGCCCGTACCAGGTTTCTCTAAAGATCTCTGTAGCGGTTTAGGTCTTTGACAGGGGCTGATGGCAGTCAGTGTCTGCAAAGATCAACTAAGACCTGTTGGGTTGAAGTTTTCTGGTCTGTAATGTGTAAAACGAGCAGCGTGGTGGCACCTAAGTCAACTGGTGTCTCTAAGTGAACTGAGGTTACCCTGAGTTCGACAACGATGGTAGAGCAAATGGCCGTCCTCCACCAGCCTTGTTACCCAGAATACCGTATCCCAAAAGATGGAGCACGTGGAAAGAGCAAACCTAGGTGTGATCTTGTCCCACTGGTGGGCTGTGGATGGAGGGAGGTGTTGGAGTGAGCGTCTGGAAGCTGCAGAGCAGCTCTTCACCGTGATATAAATGGCCCACACTGCCTTTTCTCACCCAAGGCTGGTGTTTCATACCCAGGTGAACTCTTAAATGCAGTGGGATTTTGGAAGGAAGCAGAATGGGGAGAAACAAGAGAGAAAACGATTCGTTTTCCTTTCAAAGTCAGAGAACAGCACCCTTGAATTTGGGATTGTCTGCAGTCTGGATGTGCTGCAGTCATCCATCAAGGACCCGCACTGGCAACGCAGCAGCCGGCGCTCGGTGGATTTTCAGCCTGGGTGAGCATTTGCAGTTTGCTGCTAGAAGGCAGAGCACATCTTTAACTAAAATTTTAAAAATGTATGTAACAAAAATTAGAAATATTCAATATATTCAAAAATTGAATGTGTCATAATGCACATGTGCGTATATGATTTCACGTCTGCCGGGAAATGTGCTTAATTTGTGGCACCCGGATTATGAAACCCTTTTGAATCCTTCTCCTCACCTTTGGAATGTGAATTCAAGGTGTGACAGTTCTGAGCTCCTTCCTTTCTACATCCACGGGGTCTTTGCGTTTGCAGATGTCAACATTTACTCGCTGGAGGCCTGGGGCTTACCGTGCTTTTTCTTTGCCTCTGCAGAGTCTTCTAGGATTTGTTCCCTATACGGCTATTTTCCTATTGCTATGGTAATGTGCAATTCTACTATATTTATTCTATGCAGAAGCATTAGACAATATCAGAGCTGGGGGGAAAAGAAAAAAGAAGAATCACACGTTAAATTTTTATCTGCAAAAAGGGTGCTTTGGCTGAGCTGCCTGAAGTTATTGCAGAAATTTAGACTTAATTTTTGTGGCTTAGGCCTTTTTTTGTTTCCTGCATATGTGTGAACTTGGATGATAAATGTTGAAGATTCAGAGGTGGGTTTTTTTCCCTGTCCTTTGTCCCTTGCTGACTCCCTATCACTCTCAGGGCATCACCACGACACTAGGTACCCCTGCCCCATGGGTCTACACTCTGGCCAGTCGTGCAAGGAAGCCAATACTCTGAAGTAGAATTATAGAACTGTGGAATCACAGAATCATAGAATGGTTAGGGTTGGAAGGGACCTTTCAAGGCTCATCCAGTCCAACCCCCCTGCAAGAAGCAGGGACATCTCCAACCAGATCAGGTTGCTCAGAGCCCTGTCCAACCTGGCCTTGAATGTTTCCAGGGATGGGGCATCCACCACCTCTCTGGGCAACCTGATTTTTTTCCATGTGTTTTGAGCTCAGTCTATCCCACCAGTTCAAGCAACAAGGAAATTTCATCCTTTGTTTAGGACAGGAATGGAAAGGATGAGATGGGAGAGGACAAATGTCACATTTGGAAAGGCAGGAGGTATGATTTAGCTTGAGTCCAACATCAAGCCTCACGTCTGAAGGTAGAGGGTACTTACAAACCTACTCTGAAGGCAATGAGTATGGAGCTTGTTAATTAACTGCCTGTCTTCTCTTAATTAGATGGGATGGATTGGTGAGGGTGCTGAAGGCACCTGAAGGCCTTCAGCTGGCCTCCAGGGATGGTGTGTGTGCTAGAGGACCTTGACATCAGGCAGGACCTCATGGGCTGACACGTGGCAGTGGGAGTGCCAACAGACACAAGTTCCTCTGCCCTGGGTACTGCACTAGGGATGCACGAGGCACTTATGAAAATTAGCATTTTGGAGGATCTTCTTCTCTTTCAATGTAGCAGCTGGTACTTTTGGGGCAGGATTGGGCAAGCTGGTCACAGTGCTGTTGTGCAGGAACTGGGGAGCCTTCCCTGTACAAACCAGTAAGACCATTAGGGCAAGTTTCAGTGCCAGCTGTTGTGATAGATGTGTGCTCTCAAAGAATCTACATTAGCTATCTCAGTACATATTATATTGCATTTCTGGTGTTATTTTAGATGTAGAAATTCTCCGAACAGTGTGTTGTATTTACAAGCTAAATTGTCCTTCTCTTGGATTGTATTTTGGGTAGAAGTGTAGAGGTGTGAATAATGGGAGGAAGAGGAAAAGAGAGCATGGAAGGAGGCACTTTTTGAAAAACATTGAAATAAGGGTCTCTGCAGGAACATTTCTGGAGGGATATATGTTTTTAAGAATATTGACTCAGAGCTCAGAAACCCAGTCAAATGTTTTCCTGCCTTCCTGCTTCATGAAGGGTTTGTCATGGTTGGGGACAGACCCTGCCCTACGGAGCTGAGGATTAAAAGGGAAGGGAAAAGGGGATGCTGCCAGGTCGGCATTGCAGGAAGGGTGTTGGGATGTGAGGGGCAATGGGGTGATCTTGCCAAAGCTCATAACACAGCTCTTGCAAAAGAAGTGGGGGTAAAACTTAGGTTTGTTGGGTCTCAGCTCTGCGTTTCTCCATTAGTTGATTTTCCAGAAGCTTGTTTACTCCTGTTTTTAAAAAGCCTACATTTTATTGGTTTGTTTTTTTGTTTTGGGGTGTTTTTTTGGTGTTTTTACTTTGAAGCCATCTCCACAGCAACTAATGGCAGCACTGCACAAAGGTTTTGACAGGAATTATGAAGGAAGGACACAGCACAGGTTAACCGCTGCACAGCAGAGATTTTTATTCCATCTGAGTAAACCCAGCAATTAGGAGAAGAGAGAGGGAAAGTAAGAAACAGAAAGTACATTAGGAGAACTTAAGTCCTGAGGGTCTTGGAGATGGGTGTAGTTACATGATGGACAAGGTGACCACGACCTTGGTGCACCTGACCTTCATCTTACTTGTTTGGGGATCCATTTAGGTGGGGTTGTCCCAGGCTGTGCACAGGAACTCAGCCTTGTTTTTCCAAAAGGGACCTGATCTATAATGCAATGTGATTTTGAGGTTGTGTGTTCTTAACTGGAAGGAGCGATCCAGCCCTGGCAAAGAGCTAGGCTGGATGAAGTCATCGAGCTTGTCTTTTTCCCACGTCTGTAATTTGCACTCTGGAAGTAGTCTGTGTCTCCCTGTGAAATCTCCTCAGCCTGAGATGAGCAGGTGAGGCTCAGAACAGGAAGAAGAAGAACTTTTTATCGCCTGTTTAAAAAGGATAACTCCTTTCTAGTGATGCCACTTCTGCTGCATTTGTTGCTTTGTAGAGAGAAGTCCCTGCTTCACAGAGGGAGACTTCTGTACCAGTTTTGAGGAGTCAATAAACCATCCATGGGCAGTAACCAGAGCTTTCATCCACCTTTGGTTGCTCCACAATCATCAGCTGGATCCTCAAAGGTGGCAAGTGCAAGGCAGTTAATCCTGGATTTAGGAAGCTGAAGGTTAGAGTCAAAACAGGCAAATGAAGTGCAGGTGATTGCTGTCTGCAGTGATCTCCTAGTGATCTTTCGTCCCTGTGTAACTGAGGTGGCAGGTGCTTCCCTCTTCATCACACACTGGTGTTCCCATTTAGGTTTAATTGCCTGAAGCTGTTGCCTGAAGAAGGGTGCTGTTGGGGAAAGATGCTGGGGGAGCAAAGTTGAGTTTTCCCCCATAGCCAGCATTAGCAAAGAGATGGAGGAATTGCTGGATTTATGGACTTTAATGCTGATTGCCTAAGCCAAGATGAGCCTTTGTAGCTAGAGAAAAGCTCCCCTTGCCACTGTTGGCAGGTGGGAGCATTATACTTGGATGGCATGCATTAAAACCTCTTTCTCCTGCAGATGAATGACTCTTCAGGCTGTGTGCTCACTCCAGGACCCAAGAAGGAGCGTCTTCCCAAGAAAAATGTTGTGTGCCCAGATCCTTGCCCTGGCAGTTGCTGTGGTGCAGTACAGAGCTGTGGCCGTTCATGAAGGTACGTGACAAGTGGACCACCATGAATGCAGCAGCTAGTGTCTCCCTGATGCTGAGACACATTGGGGAGAAAAAGACCTTTTCCAAGCAGCTGATGTCATGGCTAAACACACAAATGATGTCATGGTGGAGCTGTAGTGCTGGTGGCTTTAACTTCTGCATAGGGTCCTTTTAGGCTGGGTCATCTGGCTAACAGAGCATCTCAGCTGGCCTCAGAAGGCAGGCAGGACCTGACTTGCTGGACTAGGGTTTATGGGGAAATTGGGGCTCTGCTCAGTGTCCTGCCTCTAATACTGTTCCACCTCAGCTGTTCCAGAGGAAGGTAGGGAGAAAGGGAAAATGTGTCTCCTCCTGATTCTTCTTCTGATCTCCCAGAGGTGGTGCAAGCCACCACAAAGAGGATATGAGAGGAAAGACCTCAAGGAAGCCTTGAAACCTCCTGCTACTGTTCATAGAGTTGAGATGGCACAAGGGCTCATGTCCTCCCTGGCTCCCTGTTGCCTGTGCAAGCCCACAAGAGCTTTTGGGGAGAAGGGGCCAGAGCCAAAAGGCAGGGGACAAAAGGACCTCAGAGAAGAGCCTTGTGGGGTTGCAGCATAATCCATAGCGTGTTTCTGTAGCCTCAGGGTCCTGCAGGAAGGGGAGGCTCCTTATGAGCATCCTATGAAGCTAATCCAGAGCTCCCAGGACTATCATGGGGCTGGGTATGTACCAGTGGGTCCTCTCCAAATTGTTCTGCAGCAACAAGCCCCTAGGCTTTGAAGGTGTAAATTCACTTGGACTAAATCCAGTAAATTCAACAAGGAGTTAATGGAAGCTTTGGCACCAGCTAGAAAATTAACTTGATTAAGTTCCTGTCCGTCAATTAAGCCAATATACTTGACTATAATGCTATTTAATTCAAAGCTGGGAACAGTGCAATAAATCAACGTTTACAGATGTCTCTGGCAAACCTGTGATTGATGAAACGTGGTAATTCTGGAGTGCATGGAAAATTTCAAATAAAATCATATCCCCGTGTGATTAATATAGCTGTCTGTGTTGGTATTTTCTCCAGAAGGGACCGATCCAAATATGCTTAACATCACCTGTTTCTGATGACAGCTTCAGGTACCTGATCCAAGTGGCAAACACTCTTGAGTTTTATTGCCAAGCTGGGCCCCTCTGGAAAGGTGCTGAGCTCCTGGCTCAGCATCTCACAGAATGGGTTGTGGTTGGCCCTTTGTAGAGAAAGGGGCACCGTCCTGCTCTTTTTCATCCCATGGAGCCCTTGCTTGTTGTCTTTCTCCTCATTATCCCTGGATGCAAATGAGGGCGGGAGCATTGTGGAGGGTGAGCAAGACTCCTAGGGGCCAGGCACGGATGGAGGAGGCTTTCTGAGGATTTGGGATATGAAGAGGTAAGCAGCAAAGGTCTCTCTGATACCAATGGCATTTTAAGCATGGTTTCCAGATCAGGGCCAAAAATGCAGGTTTCTCAGGAAAAGCTGTCTACGCTGCCTTGAGTGGGTGATTTTTGGGAGAGCTGGTGGATGGTCTTCTCCATCTTGTTGAACCTTCATTGGGATTTTCTTGTAGTAATACAGGTTGTGGTCACTCTGGGAAGTTGTTGAAATATTTCCACCAGTTCTGAGGTCAGAGCCAAGGACTAGCATTGCCTTCCTTCTAGGTCCTTCTAGGGGAGCAGGGACATCAAGGTCTGAGCTATGGAAAAGGGGTAAGGAAAAAGAAAAAAAAAAAATATATATATAAGCAGCAGCTGGGAAAAGAGCTTATGGTGATCTGCTGTTAAGCAGCTGAGCTGCCTCCAAGACATCTCTGACATCTCAGCTGGAAAGCACTTATGGAGTGTTGAGAAAGGAAGGGAGATTTCAACAGAGAGCTCTAGGAAGGAAAATTAAAGTAATTCTCCCATTTTTATCAGGGGAAAGTGGTTTATATTCCCAGCTGGGTATGAGTTAAACAAAAAAGAGCAAGTTTTTATTTTTCTGCATTAAACTGAACTGATAATTCATGAAGATCTCTGCATCAGGAAGCACAAAGAAAGATGAAGAAACTAAAAGTCTTGGGTAACAAAGACCCTTGGACAGTCAGCCTGTTTGGGTGCGAGTTGACTTCCAGACTTGCAGATGAAAGTCAAGGCAGTGGCTGGGTGAAATCCAAAGCAGTAGTGACACAAAATGAGAAAAAAAAAAAATGTGAAGAGGTTGAGTCCAGTCCTGGTGAGCAAGTCTGTAATACAAAACGCCCTCCTCCAGCAGTCAGCTCGGTCTACTTTTTAGCAGACCTGTCTGCAAGGGAGAAAAACACCAAAGAAAATATAAATTTTGAACTTTCCTTGTAAAGCCTTCATTAATTTAAGCATCCCTAAAAGTCATCAGATTTTTGTCCGTGAAATCTATTTATTGGATGCCTAAAGAAAATTAAATTAAATTGAGACTGAACCCTGTAAAGGGAAATATGCCTTGATGTTCATTAAACAAATTTCCCTGTGCACCTGTCCTTTCCCTGCCAGCTGTCATCAGATAGCTCTGGCTTGTACAGAAAAAAAAAAAAAGCTCAAATTGTTCTTTCTTTACACGAGATGCTTTTCATGCTAGGGGCCAGTGGCAGTTTGGCAAGAGGGGAGCATTGCAGAGACGAAAGCATGGAGCATCCCGAGCTCTCTCCGTGCAAGACTGGAAGACTTAGTTGTTTCAGGGCTGGCAAAGTGTGGATGGCCAGGTGGCCCTGTGTCTGCATGGGTGTCTCGCAATGGCTGTGGAGACTCCGACGGCAAGAGGTGGTTGATAGGGTGGCAGAGCTTCCACATTCCCAAATTTTTGTTGTGTGTGGTTCAGGTGTCAGTGTCTGCCTCTGGACATAGGAAAACCCCTGGTGTCCTCTTGTTTTCAGCATGTCCTACAAATCTACATGCCTTGATGGATCTGCATCTCAGTCTTTGTACTTCAGATGAGAAACTTTCCTGGGTGGGAACAGCAAAATGGGGAATTAGGAAGAAATTAAAGAGCCTGTTCCTCTGGGAAGTCCATGATTACCAACTTCACTGGCCTTAAACATAGTCTCTCTTCCTTATCTGTGGTATATCGGGGGTTCACATGATTCAGAGGGATTCATTGCATGATTGGGGATGAGCCTTCCTGTCCCTCATCTCCTTCAGCATGCCGGACGGCGGAGGTGGCTGACATTTTGTTCCTCGTGGGGCAGTCGCAAGATGCAGGGAGGGAGAGCTCCCAGCTGGTCAAGGACTTCATCGGCAGCATGGCCCGTTCCTTTGAGAACGTGGTGATGGGCAAAGGAGGTGTCCGGCTGGCAGTGGCACTCTACGGGGAGAAACCAAGGTGGGTCAGTCCATCCTCTACCACCAGTGCCCGGGTTTCTGTGGCCCTGTAGCTCCAGATGGGCAACCATCTGCAACCAATGCTGCTCTGCTGAACCATTACAAGAGCAGACCAAGAGTTCAACCCCTAGCAGTGTCACCAGAGTCTACAGGTGCTCAGCCAAGGGGAACTCTTTCAGGGCAGGGAGGCTGGCATTTAATGCAGCCACAAGAAATTGCTCAATTTTAGTGTTTTATGGTAACAGGGCTCTGAGGCTTACATCCTGGATTCCCTTGAACACTGTGAAGAGGACTCCTTGCCTACATATGAGCCCAGTATGACCAGCTAATTGTCAACATTATTGCTGGTCATTACTATTAGCAATACATCCTTGCTGTAACAACAGTGTTTTCTTGCTCCTTACTCACCTGTATTCCCCCATTTCTCATCTCAGGATGAGTATTGAGCTCACAGACTACGTGACCGTTGAAGAAATGCTGGTGGCAATTCAAGATCTCTCCCTCAAAGGCAGCAGCTTAAAAACAGGGTCAGCTCTGGCATTTGCGGCTCACACCATGTCTCGTCCGGACACACTGAGAGAGGATGCGGCAAAGGTAAGTGACCTCTGTGATTACTTCCCTGGTGTCATCCTTGGTAGGATCAGACCTCTAACTTCTTCACATAAAGGCATGAACAAGCTGGTTGTTTTTTCTTCATCCCATCTGATTTTTGGCCTGCAGTTGAGGTACCTCATTTAGGAGCTCATTCAGCTTCGGGCCACTTTATGGTGATAGAAGGAGATAGACACTTCCAAAATTTCAAAGGATTAACTAACTTTTTTTTTAAAAAAAACCACTCATATTTCCCCACGGATTGCAGAGGGACCCAGAAGTCTAGTCTTAAATGCCTCCAGATGAGTACTCAAATTTGGAGCACTTACTGCGTAAGCTAACTGAGCAGGCTCAGGCATGGTTAAGACAAGGAGATGAGTTGTGGTGTTGGTGTAGGTAGCTGTTGCCCACGTCCGCTCTGGTTACAGAGAGCAGCAGTACCGTTAGCATCTTACTCCAAAAGCAGACACCATGCAGTGTCTTTACCTTTCAGACACCAGTTCTGGGTCATTGGTTTCTTCAGATCTTTTTTTTAAAAAATTATTTGGTTCATGATTTCTAAGGGGCTCTGAGGATGCTAAAGAGAAGGTGCTGTATTTTGGTTTGCTGTGCAGGCAGAACGGTTCAGTGTGGTCAATGAGACCTGGTTTGAGTCACAGAGCCGAGGGAGAACATGATGCTACAGGTGGGATTTGTTAACCACCTCAACCACCTGCTTGAAGGTGTTGCAGCAGGTTGTGTCATCATTATAGCACCCGATGCACCAGCCATGTTTCCTGCTATGGGACCTGACACAGGACTGCCCAAAAAGCTTGAAAGGTCTGGATTTGCCAAGTCAGCTGTCATTTAAACCCCAGCTGTGGCTGAGAGACTTTCTTACCACCTGGTAGCACCATCCAGGTGCCACTGGCTAAGTGTGTTGTCCAGGGTGCAGTCCTCCTTTACGAGCTGGTCTTACGGACTTGGAGGGGTGAATCCTCCATCTGTGCTGGCATTAATCTCCTTCTGGAGCCAGAGTTACTGCCCCAAGCAGAGGTGAGACGCAGCCGAGCAGGAGACATGCAGAGAAGATGCTGTCGTGAGCAGCAGCATTTATGCTCTGCTTCTTCCTATCTCATGCTCTTGAAAGCTGATTTCTTGTGAGTTATCCCAGAGGTGTGGGTTATCAGAGGATTTATTTTCAAGTGCCCATCCCTTTAGAGAAAGGGATTTCATCCAAGGTTTGGCTTGTCAGCGTGAAAATCCTGCAACTGTCCCTGTGACCACCTCCTGTTGTGCTCTTTCGTTCTCTGGCTCTTATGCCAATTCTTGTAGGTCGTTGTTTTGATCACGGATGGAAAATCTGGTGACTCAGTTGAAGACGAAGCCCGGGTCCTGCAGGATGAGGGGGTGACAGTGTTTGCTGTAGGTACGTATGGACACGCTAAGTTAGCGTTGCCACTAAGGTACTGCATGTGCTCCGACGCATGGTCCACACACTGGGGAAGATTCCTGATGCATGACAGCCCCCTCCTCTAAAAACTGCACCCATCCCCAGGCTCAGCCACTAGCAACTACTGCAAGTACAGGAAAATCACATCTGTGCTGTGCTTGGGTATTTTTTTGTTGTTGTCAATAGCTGATTTATTCAGTGGAAATCTGCGGTTTTGCATCTGTCAAAACTACTGGCGAATTCAGGAGGAGTTCAATAAATACTTCCATAAAAGTCAAAATGTTTTGATGTGACATTTTCAAAAATGAAATGTTTTTACTTTTGAAGGTTTCTCTTAATGGGGTTCAAAGACTGACTTTAGCTATGTTCAAAATGTCCATCAAAATAATTCCATGGGCAAGGAAAAGTTTCAGCGCTCTCCCACCCCCAAGAGCTAAATACAGCCGTTTTTACAAGTCAGATCCTTCCCTTTACCAAACTTTTCAGAGGAGAAGAAGGGGATGGTTGTGTTTCATTATAGAGAGCAACCAGGTTGGTTTGGACCAATGTGAAGCAAAAATTAGGGGAGGGTTGGTTTGTTGGGGTTTTTTCCCTTTCCTTTTTTAATTTAACCATAGGAAAACCCTGCAATTTTCACACAGCCTTCCCAAAGTCCCATTGTCTGCTTGTCCCTCAGGACAGAAATGTCTCTGTATCCTATGGGAAGGATGAGGCCAGATCTTGCCCTGCTTGTTTTCACTCTCCACCCCAAGAGAGCTTTCCACCTCTCGGCCCATTAGCAGCCAAATACCCTGGGGCAATCTCTAACATGCCTCTAGAGAAAACCTTGACCTCTCTTTCTGATGGAAGAGGCTTTATCTGCTTCACCGCTGACCATCCAGCTGGAGACTCCATTCCTTGTTTCATCCTTTGCCATGGGCAGCACGACTCCAAAGCTGGTGTAAAACTCAAAGGCCAGCACATTGGTCCCACTCGCTCTTGACAGCCCTTGCCAATGCCTGGCTTGCCCCAGGGATGATGTTTGATGTCCTCCTTTCCTCTTCTTTTCTTTATCTAGGAATTAAGGATGCTGACAAGAATGAACTGAACAAAATAGCTTCAGAGCCCGCTGCAGAGCATGTGCTTTATGTTGAAGATTTCCACCTGCTCCACAACACGGCCCCCAAACTTTCTCGAAGGCTCTGTTTCACTGCCTCAGAGCCACCACGGCCCATCAAGCAGACTGTGCAAGGTGTGTTAGGGCTCTCCATTTATCTTGCTTTCCACCTGCTCAAACCAGCCCCTTCCCAGTCCCTGGACATGCTTTCTCTGTGGTTCTGTAGCACTTCAGGCTTCCTATGACATTTCATGGAGAGTTGAAGCTCTCTGGCAGACTTTCCTCTGGTTGCAGCAAGGAGAAAGGCAGGAAGGAGCTGATGCCCTGTGCATTAAGCAAGTGTTCACAGGGGAGATGTAGCCAGAGCCAGTTTTGCTTTCCCTTCTTATGCTGTCGAGCAATTTGCCAAAAGAAAACCTGCTTGCTTAGCTCTGTCCTGGAAACAAATCCCAGCTGCCCCTGTGCTCTCAGCCTAAGTGAGTGCCATCCATACCAAGGCTTTCTCTGCGTTGAGTACGTTGACTCCATCAATGAACAGCACGCACATGTACAGCTCTTCTGCCATCATGGACCAAACCAAAGGTCTTTCCTTTCTCTTTTTGCAGCTGAGAAGATCATCGGGCCCCGGGATTTGCATGTCCGCGAGCACAGCCACAGCTCTCTGCGACTCACATGGATGCCAGCTACAGGGAGGGTGATGGGCTACCATGTCCATCTGCATCCCTTGCTGCCTTCGGGGCAGCCGGTTTTGGAGGAGCAGCGGCGGGTAGAGTTGCATTTGCGTTTTGCAGAGCACTGGTTGCAGGTCCTGGTGCTAGGGGTTAGACCTCTGCTGAGGCTGCTGGTGGCATAGTCTGGTTAGGAGATGGCACAGTGTCCCTCAGCCATCCCAGTCACAGCCCACTGCATGTCATAGATTCTTGAAGCTTGAAGTGAAGGTCTATAGATAGACCATCAGATTTGCAAGTGTGTTGATTGTGCTAATTTTGACATTGCTGTTGTGGTGAGATGTTATTTCTGGGGGTGACGAGGAGGAAGGTAGGGTGGAAGAAAGATGTGGCATGAACTGGCACAAACTCTGTTGGGATGATAAGAACAGGTCAATGGAAAGCACTTTCTCTCCTTACCTCTGTGATTACCCCTCTCAAATAAGCCCATCGAAGTTCCCTAGCAGCATCCCCTGTTGCTCTTGCTGCCAAGATTGTTCATCTTGGAAGATCTCCACATGTTTTGGTTCTGGATTTGCTGTGTCCT
>WHYT01017295.1:362363-381105 GCA_009806455.1 Tetrax tetrax
GACAGCCCTTGCCAATGCCTGGCTTGCCCCAGGGATGATGTTTGATGTCCTCCTTTCCTCTTCTTTTCTTTATCTAGGAATTAAGGATGCTGACAAGAATGAACTGAACAAAATAGCTTCAGAGCCTGCTGCAGAGCATGTGCTTTATGTTGAAGATTTCCACCTGCTCCACAACACGGCCCCCAAACTTTCTCGAAGGCTCTGTTTCACTGCCTCAGAGCCACCACGGCCCATCAAGCAGACTGTGCAAGGTGTGTTAGGGCTCTCCATTTATCTTGCTTTCCACCTGCTCAAACCAGCCCCTTCCCAGTCCCTGGACATGCTTTCTCTGTGGTTCTGTAGCACTTCAGGCTTCCTATGACATTTCATGGAGAGTTGAAGCTCTCTGGCAGACTTTCCTCTGGTTGCAGGAAGGAGCTGATGCCCTGTGCATTAAGCAAGTGTTCACAGGGGAGATGTAGCCAGAGCCAGTTTTGTTTTCCCTTCTTATGCTGTTGAGCAATTTGCCAAAAGAAAACCTGCTTGCATAGCTCTGTCCTGGAAACAAATCCCAGCTGCCCCTGTGCTCTCAGCCTAAGTGAGTGCCATCCATACCAAGGCTTTCTCTGAGTGGAGTACGTTGACTCCATCAATGAACAGCACGCACATGTACAGCACTTCTGCCATCATGGACCAAACCAAAGGTCTTTCCTTTCTCTTTTTGCAGCTGAGAAGATCATCGGGCCCCGGGATTTGCATGTCCGCGAGCACAGCCACAGCTCTCTGCGACTCACATGGATGCCAGCTACAGGGAGGGTGATGGGCTACCATGTCCATCTGCATCCCTTGCTGCCTTCGGGGCAGCCGGTTTTGGAGGAGCAGCGGCAGGTAGAGTTGCATTTGCGTTTTGCAGAGCACTGGTTGCAGGTCCTGGTGCTAGGGGTTAGACCTCTGCTGAGGCTGCTGGTGGCACAGTCTGGTTAGGAGATGGCACAGTGTCCCTCAGCCATCCCAGTCACAGCCCACTGCATGTCATAGATTCTTGAAGCTTGAAGTGAAGGTCTATAGATAGACCATCAGATTTGAAAGTGTGTTGATTGTGCTAATTTTGACATTGCTGTTGTGGTGAGATGTTATTTCTGGGGGTGACGAGGAGGAAGGTAGGGTGGAAGAAAGATGTGGCATGAGCTGGCACAAACTCTGTTGGGATGATAAGAACAGGTCAATGGAAAGCACTTTCTTTCCTTACTTCTGTGATTACCCCTCTCAAATAAGCCCATCGAAGTTCCCTAGCAGCATCCCCTGTTGCTCTTGCTGCCAAGATTGTTCATCTTGGAAGATCTCCACATGTTTTGGTTCTGGATTTGCTGTGTCCTTTTGGGAGGGGTGCTACCATATGTACAAGCTTGCTACAGTTCAGCTTGGTCACCACACAAAAGTTTGAGAACAAGATTGAAGGATAGAAGCTGTATGCCTAAAAGTCTTGATTTCTAATAGTAGAACAAAGCTATGAAAGCATAAATTATTAAGGTTAAGTTTATTAATGGTATTAATTATTAAGATTGTATTTAACAAGAATGGCCAACCTTGGCTGCTTCAGAACCTCATAAGAACATGGTGAAAACAGAATTTGTCTCCACCTCTCTTGCCCTCAGATAATGTTGAAATCTTAAGCTTAGAAGAAGCTTTCTTTGACCAAGATGGTTGCTTTTCCTCCATTTTTTAAGGGGGATTGGGGACCACCCCCACCCTTATGCACGGTCTTGTTTTCATGGAGATTTTTCTGGGCTAACTCATGACACCCACCCTTGGCACTGTCCTGTGTTAGTGCTATGTTCAGTGTGAACCCAGATATCACTTGAGGATCGCGGTGTTCTGAGTTAGCACGTTTTAAGAGGCTTCTGCTCATGGAAGTCACCTTGTGAAGCCTCGTGCTCCTAATCTGTTGCAAACATGAGTGTCTTCTACTGTCATGGATGTGTACTGATGTCCTTTGTCCCCTTGTGTGACAGATTGTGGTGGATGGCAACAAAAGTACCGTGCTGGTGACTGATCTGAAACCCAACACCAAGTATATCTTCACGGTGAGGGCTGTCTACGCAGGTGCCCTTGGGGAGTCAGCAGCTGTCAAGGGGAAAACAAGTGAGTGTCTCTTCTGCAGTCATCCCCACGTGTTCCTCGTCTCTGTGGGCACAGGAAAAAATGCATGCCAAAGCCATACGTGCGAGGAGTGAGGGATGGATGGGTAGGAATGGGTAGGAGGAACATTTGTGCAAATGTCCATGGTGGGGGGTGCAGGGCTGTGAGTGGGTGCAGAGTAACCCATGTGGTTAACTCACTGCAAAGCCTGCTGGGTAGCTCACATCATCCCAGTTAATAACCATCAGGATTTAACAAATTCGGGATGCGGTTCAGTTAATGTAACACCCGTGTACCTGGAATGAGAAAGCTTTTGGAGACCATGGGCTGAGAAACAGAGACATGAGTTTTATGGAGAGAAGCGTATTCTAAACGCCTCGTTTCAGAAGCAGGTGATCCAAAAGGTCTGGGTTGGCACTGTACATGTGCTTAGGGCTTCGCTTCACTCAAGACGAACAGCAAGATGATACGATTGTGGCCTTCAGGAAATGCCCCAAGTAGTGATCTCTGGTCCCATGAAATCACAGAATCACAGAATCACAGAATTATCATGATTGGAAAAGACCTAAAAGATCATCCAGTCCAACCATCACCAATACTTCTCAGCTAAATCATATCCCTCAACACAACATCCAAACGTTTCTTGAACACCCCCATGGTCGGTGACTCCACCACCTCCCTGGGCAGTGCATTCCAGAAATGATCTGGGCTTTGCAATCCACCATGCCAAATTCCTTTCCTCTCACATGGCTCGCTGTAATGACAAGGTTCTTGGAAACAAAGGAGCAAATTCATCCTTGGCCAAATCCTGCAGTGCAAGACACCAGGTCAGATGTGATGGATGGAGCAGGTTTTGTCCCAGAAGCCTCTGCACTACATTAAGGGGTTTTAAGAGTTTAGGGGGTGACTGATTTTACTTCCCTCCCAGTTTTGGATGAAGTGCCAAATCTGCTTTGCCCAAGGGATTTTGAAAAGAATAATACCTTTCTTCCTTGTCTTTTGTTTCTTTCCTCTCCTCCTGCAATGTCTTAAATTGTTTGTCTTCTTGAGGGAAGATCTCCAACAGGATGAATAAATAAAGCACCTCAATGAGGTTGACTCATATGTACTTGCCAGGAAGTAGATGGAATGTCTTTATGGGTGGAAATAAAGTCATTTGATCTCTTCTCTTATTATCCTTAAACATCAAACCAGAGGCAGAAGCTATAAATCTGTCTGCCATGGTTGGCTGGATCAAAATGGACTCCTCTTTGTAAGAGTTGCATCCATAGGCCCAAGTAGTGTTTGATTCATGTGTCCTTGCTCAGTCTGCATGAAACCGCTGCGGAGTTTACTCTGCTTAGGAGGAAATGCCTTGTGGGTAGATACTTCACAGTTCCCAACACCATTCAAAGAGGAAGCCCACAAGCACTCTGCCTTGGGGGTTTGCAGCTCACTTTTCAAGCAAAGGTTTGGTAGAAGGGGGATGGTTGCTTTTGAGGATTCAGCTGAGAGAACAGGGAGAATTGGTGCTGCTCACTTTTGTGTCTCTTTGTCCTTGAAAGCAAAGGATTTTCCAACAGTCTTTGCCATGGCACTTCATTACAGCACTGTCACATCAATTTCTGCAATATTTTTGTACCCCAAAGCACCTGTGCCTCCAGTCACTAATTTCCGTGTGATAGAAGAAGGAATTTTTAGCTTGAAGGTGGCTTGGACAGCTCCGCTGGGAAAGCTGGAGGGCTACAAGATCTACATCCCCAGAGGTGAGTTCAGATTTTATTAATTTTTCTTGGAGTTTGCTTTAAAAAGGTCAAGTGACCCAAGGACAAGAAAGGTGCCATTTTGTTGAGAGAACAAGGTAGCACAGAGCTCCTGGCATTACTCTGGAAGGGTGCTAGGTTAGCCTCTTCCAGACAGTGTGGTTCCTCCGGGATGGAGGAGGAGAGTCCTTTGTCCCTTTTGAAGGACAAAATGGGGATGACTTCAACCATGCACTTGCACCAGCTCCTGTGCATGCTCTTCACCATCTTGTGAAGACATTGCCATGGGATGTAGACCTCGGGGAGTAGGAAGTCTTCACCATCACTCTTCTTGATTTTGTAGCCAATAGACCGGGAATGATGTACGAGCAGGTTCTGCAGGGTGATGTCTCCTCCCATGTGCTGGATAACTTGCAGGAGGATACACAATACAACATCAAGATCTACGCAGTGTACCCCCAGGGACCGAGCCAGCCTGTGGCTGCTGTGGGGAGAACATGTAAGAAGTTTGACTCTGTGCCTGGTCCTTTCTTGCTTTGGGTGCTGTGTTCACGCCCTTTGCTGTTGATAAACACCTTACTGTTGGGTGCTGCAGCTACGTGTGCGTCAAAGGGGCAGTGTTCAACAGGTCCTTCCTAACTTCAACCTTGAGCCTCGCTCTCCCCCCATCACGTGCATGGACATGAGCACCCTTGAACACCATCACACTGCTTGGGAGGACGGGTGGGAGATCTGCCAGAGCCTCACTTGCCCTCCCTTTTTGCACCCCTATAGTATAAAGCAAGCGAGGTTGATGTATTAGAGGCACAGTCCTGGAAAGCAGTGGTCACAGATGTGGTTGTTTTCACCACTACTTTTATGAGATACCTTCAGCCTGTCAGGCAAGGTAGGAGCCCTTCGAAATCTCTCTCCTTCTGACAGATGGGCTGGAGGAACAGTGGTGCAGGGAGGGCAGCCAGCAAAGTCCTCCACTGGCAAGTAGGTGCTCTGAAAGGTTTGTTCCCTGTCCTTCCAGTGAAGCTCCTGCCTGTGAAAAGCATCTTGCTGCAGAATGAGACCACTGACACGCTCCAGGCAAGGTGGAGCCCCGTCCGAGGAGCAACGGGCTACAGGCTCACCTGGACATCAGCAGGTACGGACTCAGGAGTGGGGTGTATGGATCAGTATCTCCATCAGGGAGATGGAGAGACAGGAGATCCAAGGTCTCCAAGGTATTGGGTGCACCAACACCTCTGTGTCCAGACATGCAACAAGAAGCTGGAGGAAAACAGGTTTTTTGGGCCTGTGAGTGGTGGAGTTTTCTGCACATGGTGGGGATAAATCAGCAGCTTGCAACAGAGAGCCATGCTGTGGATGTTGATGGTAAACTCAGCCATGGATGCAAAAATACCTGCTCTGGCTCTGCGTGAAGCGGGCTAACAGGTATCCAACCTTGTTAACATGGTCTTAGTGCTGGGTTTACTGGACCTGAGCGGCTCTGGAAAGGGTTACTGGCTGGAGAGAAGCTGGTGAAGTACTCCATGCAGAGCTGTACATCCCACAGCCCCTGAGCATCTGGGGTTGCCCCCTTTTTTGGGGTGACAGGTACTGTGTTACAGACTGGAAGCGCCTGTGCTTGTTGCTTTTTCCCTCTACAGACCTGGCTTTATCCCCCAGCATCCCCTAATTCATCCTCATTCTCAGACAAACTTTGGTATTTGAAGACAGATCTGTGTCTGCAGCTGGCGCCTCTCCCCTGCCCTGAACCCAAACATATTTTCATTGCTGATGTGGGGGAGCAGAAGTTAGAAATTCAGGTTTGATGGCATATTTTGGCCTTGGGAGATGGATGTTTCTGTGGTTCAAAGATGAGATGGGATGTCAGGACACCTGGGCTCCATCACAGGCTTTGAATAAATAGCACACTCTCCTCTGGCTCGCTTCCCCTGGCTATGAAATAAGGAGACATCTCCCACCAGAGGAGGGGGAGGTGTTAGTTGGACAACAGCTCTGAAGGTCATCTGAAGGGAAAGTTTTTTACAGGGAAGATAGGAAACTGTTTTTATGGCTTTGTAATGAGTGGTTCTTTGGGAAAAAAAATCACAGCGCACCCCAGAACTCAGCTGTTCACTCAGTCCTTGCTCTGTATCCCTGCTAGAAACTGAGCGCACACACTTGTTCAGCCTGCTACGACTTCGGAGTGGGGACAGCCCTTCTTGAGGGGGTGTCCTCAGATGAAGCCGCAAGGGTCCATCACCTCCACTCCAGGTTTGCTCTTTCCAAGCAGGTCTTTCATATGATACCGGTTCACTTCAAATCCAAGGGGGACAAAAATCCCGAGGGGCAGCCCACCCTCGCCGCTGGGCCCTGCAGGGTCCTTTTCCCATGTTCCATTCCATCCTGGGGCCATGCATTATGGGTGACGTTAGGATCCAGGCACCCTCTGCAGCCATTCTAGGCAGTGGAGGAATTTGATTTTTCTTCTCTGACTTCTGAAACAGAATAGATAAACGTAACACGAGTGGCCGATGTGGAGAGATCCATGGCGTGGGAGAGGCGGGGGGATGGGGCTCAGGGTGTTGGTGGAGCAGAAGATGGGGACATGGCACCCTCCAGTGACCAAACTGCAAATGGCAGCCTCCTCCCCTCCAAACCCCAGCCTGCTGCTAACACCTCTGTACCTCTCTGAAAAAGGAGTGCCATCCCCAGGGGTTAGGTTTTAACTCTTCTGCTGCCGTGCCTCCCTCTAGAGCAATGCCGAGAGGTTTCTAGTCCGCAACAAGGACGCAGAAATGAGAAAATGTCTTTTGTGGCATCGGTTGTGCATGGAAGGCAAGATGACTCCAGCACTGACTGGGCAGCGTGTGGACCATCCTACGGGACCATGTGTAGCCATTTGTGTGTTGCTACCTGATTTTATTTTCTTTGGCTTGCCAAGCTTTAAGTTGCCTTGACCTGTTGGCGATCACAGAGGTCTGCCCAAGTGCCTGTGGGTTATTTCTACCTTAGCTCTTCAACCAAGGTACGTACTCGCCGCACTAAGCCTTATCTCTACCGTCCTCGGCTTGAGGATCTTGCCAGCACATGTACAAGCCAAGAGAATGAAATGCCGTTCAATCCACACAACTGTGTATTTCTGAAGTTGTTGCTCGCGTGGTTGCCCACTGCCTTCCCAGCCAAGGAGACCCAAGGAAGGTAGTCCTCCTTGGTCTGACCCAAGAAAGCCCAGACATTGTTTCCCTTTGCAGAGGGCAGCGTCCAGGATGTGAACCTCAGCAACACCTACAGCTATTACATGATCCAGGGGCTGCAGGCTGGGACTGAGTACACCGTCACCGTCAACCCCATCTATGGGGATGTTGAGGGGCCAGTGGTGAGCGGAAAAGCAACGACGGGTGAGTGCAGCAGGGGTGGGAGCCAGCCCAAGAGGACACAGATGGGGGTGAGGCTGTGCTGCCAGCACAGAGCTGGTGTCATTTGTAGTCACCACCCTGCCTGTCATCTGATGTAGATACCAGTCTGGGCCATCCCATCTTTCAGAGGCTACTTAGAAGCTGTTGGGATCTTGATGCAAGTGGTCAACTTTACTGTCTTGCAGTGGCATCGAGCACCGTCCAGATGCTGAAAGTGAGTGAGATATCCATCAACAGTGCTCTGGTCTCCTGGGACTCAGTTGCTGGGGCCACTGGGTACCGAGTGACTTGGGGTCCTACACCAGGTAAGATCCTTCTCTCCTCCAAGCCTGATTCACCTCCACCTTGTCCTGCAGGATGGGAGATTAAGCCCTAGGAACCTCAGGGATGGTGTAGGGACAGGTCCAGCTCATTAATTGGTCTAAGCAGCCTCTCCCACATCTTCAGGGCATGAACTGAAACCAGAAATTATACCTGGACCTGACCTGCAATGCCAAGCTCTCTGCAACAACTGTGTTCAGCCTGATCCCAGCCCAAAGCATAGAGCAAGAGTCCTACACCACCTTGGCCGGTCCTCAGGAAAGAGGTGGGGCAGGTCATCCAGCACAAGAGTTTTGCAACTCCCTGGAGATGCCAAGGAGGGGCAGAGCACACGTTGGAGCCACCCTTGGACTGCCCTATGTTATGGTGGGCTCTGGATGTGAGGTGGTTTGGTTCCTTTGGTTTCTCTCAGCTGGTTTGGATCCTTTAGTCATTCAAATTCCCAAATAAATAACCATAGGAAAACTTTCTTGCCCCAGCACACACACAGGTGTCATACAACAGAGGTTCAGCTGGGTCAGAGATGTCCTGCCAGGGTGGTGGTATCTTTCCCAGTATGCAACAGAGCTTCTCTCCAGACTCTTCATTCTTCTATTCTTCTTCTATTTTATTTTCTCTCTCTTAAAGAGTTCTTTGGCAAAGACCGTCCTCGCCAGCTGGCCCTCAACAGGTCGATCACAGCCTACCAGCTCCGCAACCTGGCCCATGACACCGAGTACGTGATTTCCCTCTACGTGCTCTTTGGCTCAGTGGAGGGACCGGGGATCACCACCTCTGCCAGGACATGTGAGTACAGGCAGGACATTCAAGTAGCTACCACAGCACACAAGCTGCTGTAGGAAGCCACGGGGAGATAAACGGAGAGGAACATCTTAATGTGGTCCCTGCTGCCTGGTGACAAAGTCTGTCCTCTACCTCAAAGAAGGGGGAACTCCAAAGGGCTCTGCTGGGAAATCAGGTTGCCTGGACAAGAGGCAGCAGATGCAAATTCTTCATGTAAAGGAGGGAAAGATACCACTTTCATCCCTTTTACATCATTTTGGCCTCATTATACTGACAATGAGGAGCCCTGGGGGACAGTAGTCTAATGCTGTCTTCACTTTGCAGCTCCTCTTGGCTACGTCTCCAATTTCAAGGTGATGTCCTATACCAGCACAAGCCTGTCTCTGGCATGGAGTGCCACAGCAGCTGCCACCAAATTCAAAGTCACCTGGAGCCCTGTGGGAATGGGCAAAGGTGAGCAGAGAAAGGGTGCACATGCTTGTTCCTGGCACAGACCCATGCCATGGCCATGGGAGCCACTTTCCAAACTTCTGGTCTGCTGCCTGGGGTAGCCAAGAGATCTCACGATTGAGAAACATGGTCCTCAGCCTGCACCTGTTGGCAATGGCTCCTTCCCTGTTTGTATTCGTGCACTTCTATTTATGAAGATAATCTCCAAAGCTCTGAAACAGTACTGCAGCAAGGAAAAGCTATTTTAGAATTATAGAATAGTTTGGGTCAGAGGGGACCTTTAAAGGCCATCTAGTCCAACCCCCCTGCAAGATGCAGGGACATCTCCAACCACATCAGGTTCCTCAGAGCCCTGTCCAACCTGGCCTTGAATGTTTCCAGGAATGGGGCATCCACCCCCTCTCTGGGCAACCTGTTCCAGTGTTCCACCACCCTCGTTGTAAAATTTTTTTTCCTTACGTCCAGTCTTTTCTTTAGAGGAGATGGCACCAGTCTCACTGGTGACCTGCAGGCTCTGAAGTATCCCTTCTTTTGCAGAAAAACAGGTTGCCAACACTCGGTACCTGGGCAGTAGGGTGTTGGTTTACCGGATTGACCACTTGCTGCCCGACACCCTGTATAAAGTCAGTGTTCGGGCTGTCTTCAGCAAGACCGAAGGGCCGGAGGTGACTCTGACTCACCGCACAGGTATGTCCTGGTGGAACAACCCTCTTTGTGTTGGAATGCAAAGGCTGGACTCATGGTCCAGTGCATTGTATACTGGTGGTTGAGTGACATGAGTAGCCCTCGTAGCTGGTAGCAATAATCCATAGCTGCTCCCATGCGTGGGAGTGAACACGTCCTTCTGGCACGTCAAACAGGTTTGGCATATGTAAGCAACTTTGTACATATTATCACACTCTCCAGTCTTGTTTATCCACAGCCATCTCAGGAAGGTAGGATCCTCTCTACAGGCGCCACTCAGGGTCAGCTCAGTGGAGTGCACCCTTGAGGTTTGCCATTCCTCGATTTGTGGCTCTGCCTCTTCAAACTCAGGGTTCTGGGTCCTTTCGGTGTCTTTTCACATGAGTTCATCTGAATGACAGTTCCTCCTGGTGTTCAAAGATGCCTCTGAACAATCTGTCCTCTCTTGGCCTCTTCCTCATGTCCCTGTGTTGTGTCACCAGAGTTTGGTGCTGGCAGTAAGAGAGATGGATGAGAGATCTCAATTCAGTTGCACAGTGCTCCCCTCTGTGGATTCATTAGAAAATGCACGCTGGCATCCCTACAAAATGTCTGGAAATTAGATATTACATAAATACCTAATCTTTCTTCAGCACCATAGCTTAGAGCCATGAGCCTGGTGCTGCATGACTTGGGCTGTTACTTCAGACATCTCATCCTGGTTCATTTTTGCAGCACCTCTTGCAGACTCTGAACCGATCCAAACCATCCGAGATCTGAGGATTACTGACACTGGCGTAAATAGCTTGAAGCTGTCTTGGAGGAGACTTCCTAGGGTAACTCACTATAAGATATCCTGGGTGCCATTCGATGGTAAGCAACCTCATCTCTTAGTCAGGTGCAGAATGAGAACAGAGCACAAGGAACTCCAGAAAATAGGAGCTGTGCTCAGCTGGTTCCTTTTCCCACACATCAGGGTAGATGGGGACTGTAATGTCTACAGGAGCTGGTTGAAACCCCATAACTGAGACAGGTTTTAGTAACAAAGATATCCATTGGATATAGGCATAGTTGGGATTTGGGAAGTTAGAGGAGTTGTTCCCTTCCAGCAACATATGTGATGCCTTTGTGACCAGACCTCTCACCTGCCCATGCCTCAGTTTCCCCATATACAAAATAAGCTCATAATAGTCCTCTCCAGCCAAGTCCCATAAAATATGTGGGAGAAAACTGCTGTAAAATTAATTGTTAATAGCAATTGCCCTGCCTCTTCTATGTAATACTGGCTTTTTTTTTAATGACTCCTCTTAGGTGGCTTGGAAACCTCCCAGCTGGTTGCAGCAGAGAAAGTCTCCTTCACAATCCCCCAACTGAAGCAGAGCACGACCTACACCATCTGCATGTCTGCAATGATCGGGGAACGAGAGGGAAGCCCCACGCTCCTCACAGCCAAGACCTGTGAGTATGGGGACAAGAGCATCTTCACATCAGTGTTGGGGGCTGTCTCTTCCTAGGGGCTGTGATGGGAGGTGAGGATGGAAAAAAAAAGAGCAATATTGGCTGATAGACACCTTGTTACTTCTCAAGTCCCACCAGCCATCGTGCAAGAAAACATGCATTGGTCCTTTCTTCTTATTACTGAGAAACATCTGGACTTTGCCTCTTTTCCCCTGCCAATAATCACCATGAGATACTATTTTAGTGACACTTTATCTTGGAGTTGCCTCTTTCGTTACGATATCTTGACCATTTCCAGTAGATAGATGCAAACATCGCTCATGACGCTGTGCAATCATGCAACTCAGCTGATGCTGCAGGATAGGCAGATTTGGAGATCAAACGGTGGAGAAGGTCAGGAGTGCAGAGCCAGCGCTGTGGTTTCAAGAAGCACTAGCATCTGGCACAACTGAGCAGGCAAAAACTTTATTGCCCATCCCAACAGCTCAAATTTCACCATCAGTTTAGAGAAACACCCAGCAGTTCACGCTGAAGATCTGCCAAGAGTTATTTGCTAAAACTCAACCAGTTCCTGCCAGCTGAAGATCTGATCTGATTCAGCTTTCTTGAAAACCCGTGAAGTGCTAGAGGGACTTCTTCCTCTCACCAGAAACGTGGTATTTTAGGAGGTGGAAGGTCTCCAAAGCTGTTTGCAGGCTAAGATGTGTTTCCTGGCACACACATCTTTGCGCCCTGGGCTAAATATCACCTGAGATTCACCAGCAGCTGAAGCTGTGGCAAGTGTAGTGGAGATGTACTTCATGCTCATCATTTCTGTCTGGGCTTTTTGACTTTTATTTCAGTGGGGCCAGGATTTGCACCTCCCAGAGGATGTACCAGCTTCCTTTCAGCTCGGTCAAGCTTTCAGTGGTAGCTTCTACCTGCCCTAAGCTTTGTTCCCTTCTTTTCCAACAGTGGATTTACCCAAAGTGACTGAGTTCACCATGCAGGAGGCTGCGGAGACCAGCGTTTTGCTGACTTGGAAGGCTGTTCCTGGAGCATCCACCTATCTATTAACATGGCGCTTGTCCTCAGGTAATGTTTTTTTGGTGGAAGGAAGGAAGGTTGGCTTGTAATTTGGTCCCCTCCTATGTGAGCTGCCCCGTCCATCACCCAAGGGGATTTGAGGATGGAGCATGGGAGGTATCTGACTTGTCCTGTGCTCTCTTTGATTCAGTACCTGGTCTTAGAGCCAGCTGATGATGCAGAAGATGCAAGTGGCAGGTGTTAAAGGGGAAATTTCTTTCCACCACCAGCCTTAAGTAGCTACTATTTCCTTCAAGTGTCATCACTTGTGTCTCCAAGTGCTGCCCAGTTTGACCTGGGGTCAATGATGCTGCCTCTTGACACCAGCACTGTTCCTTCTTTTGAACCCTTTAGACCCCGTTTAGCAGGAGAACAGAGGATTGATGCTGGTGGCTTCCCCACATCATGTCCCTTCATCTCAGCTTCTTCATTTGGGTGAAAAAAAAGGAGGGGAAATGGAAGCTGGCTCACTGAGGAAGCTCGTGAGTTGACCCATTTGGCCATTGCAAAATCCTTGGGGAAAGAAAAAGGAGACCTGAAAATTGCTCAGGAAAAAGCCTCCTGGCTGGCATTATCATTGTTTCTTCCTCTGGATTCACAACCTGTCCATCAGAGGTAGTTGCAGTGAACTAAAAAAAGGTTGGGTTTTGTCATCCACACAACCTTAATTGTTATCTGTTTAAAAGCTTTGCGATATATTACAGAGCTTTTAAAAGTTTCTTAATCATTGTTCGCAATTTCCGGTGTATATTTCTTTTTCCAATTGATTTGGCCTTATGGGGTTTGCCCTTTTAAGGCGCCAGCTATATTATTTTTTTCCTGGAGTGATTTAAACCTCTTTGAATATAGCAAGTTTCCTGTCATTGTTGCTTCAGCCCTTAACTTTTTGTTAGGGATCAGTTCATCTTCACAAGTCAATAAAGAAAATGAACCTGACACAATTCCCCTGTGCTCCCTGCAGTGCTTTTTTTGAGTTACCAGGTCGTCAGCGTTAATTTTTTTTTTAATTCCAAGGACATTTTTCTATTGGCAGCTTAAGACTTGCAGCATATGTCACTCAGGATGAAGTCTCCTGTGGTAGCATCATTTTTTTTTTTTTTTGCTCTACATATTATGGATAAATGATTAGGGAACTGAGCATTCAGTTCTCTTCGGTGATTTAAGTGATCTAACGCAACTGTTCCCCTCCTGTGCCATGCTGTTAAAATATCGATCCGTAAGTATTCAGAAATCATCGGTTTCAGAGTTGTCAGGGGCTCAGAAATGGATAATATCATGTCTGACAGTCCCCCTGTGCCCTCACTCAATCGATCCTTCTGAAATAGGTTTGTAACTATTGATTTAACATTCCAATCAGATGAATCTTGCCACCACATTTCAATAGTAGCAACAAGATCAAATTTATGCCTATAAGTGAGTAGTTCCAATTTCTCTTGTTTAATGATCCAGGCTGCCAGTATTAGTGTATAAAAGCAATTAAGAATTTTGTCCTTTTTTTTTGGTCTCCTGGTGCCTTGATTAATTTTCTTCTCAGCAACTTGATTTTTTTCTAAATGAGTACTCATTCATTACCCATTTCCCTTGCCCCCCTTTTAAGCTCATTTAATGTTCTACTCCCTGCCAGCTGACTCTAGCCCAGAGCCAGTCTTCTCCCACCCTGCCACAGGAAGAACCTTGGGGGGAGGTTCAGCTGGACATTGCCCTCCTCTCTCTTTTTTTTCTGCCTTCTCTTGACTATTCTTGGAGCACCAAAGTCATGGTTTTCTTATCCACCTAATCAACAGAAGCTTGCTCAATCTGGCATTTGCACCTTGAGCCTCACAGTCTCTTGCCCCTTGCAAAACATCAGTTTCATTCTTCATAGAGAATTGTCCCTAGCAAAGATCATAGAATCATAAAATCTTTAAGGTTGGAAAAGACCTCTAAGATCATCAAGTCCAACCATCAACCTCACACCGTCATGTCCACTAAACCAAGTCCTGAAGTGCCACGTCTACACATTCTTTGAACACCTTCAGGGATGGTGACTCCACCACGTCCTTGGGCAGCCTGTTCCAGTGCCTGACCACTCTGTCAGTAAAGAAATTTTTCCTGATATCTAATCTAAACCTCCCCTGCCACAACTTGAGGCCATTTCTTCTCGTCCTTTCACTAGTTACTTGGGAGAAGAGACCAACACCTCCTTTCCTTCTCCAAAGGTTGCAGACTTCTTCCTGCATATGCTTGCCGGTCTTGTGCTGGGCATCCTTCCCTGGTTGTGATCGAAGTACCTTCTACCTGAGTCCACCAGTAAAGTCTTCCTCCTGTCCCAGAGCACATGTGGTAACCGTACACTGTTCCTCATTATGTGAAAGCCCCATTATGTGAATCAAAGGGTTTTAGTGCTCTACAGTGGCATAGCTGCAAAAGGAAAAGTACCTGAACTTGCTTGTTTGGTGGTCTAGGAAGGCAGGGTAGGTGGTGGACTGCTGTAGACCTGTGCTTCAGCAGAGCTGTCAGCTTGTGTATCATACAGCAAATTTCGTCAGGCAAGGTAGCATGGCGTCTAAACCAATTATTATTATTTTCACTTGCCTACCAAAAAGGAGAAGGAGGGTAGAAGAGTTTGAGTCAAACTGCAAGAGGGATATTTTTTTTTTTTTTTTTTTTTTTAAGGAGTCCTTTCCAATTTTTTTTGGGGTGTATTTGAGAACATTTAATGAAAATGAAACGGATTATTTACACCAATTTATTTCCATAGAAACTAAGCTTTTAATTTTTTTTTTTATTTTTTAAATGGAAAATACTATTTAAGAACAAAAATGTGCAAGTTTCACATTGAACAGTGTCAAAACTCATCAGTCAGTATTTCCAAAAATAAGACATTTACAAAATGGCAAAACATTATTATGACATTTTCACAGATTTTTCCCATCATCGTTTTAAGTTAAAACTCCGTTGCATCTGATCAAATTTCTCAAGTATGTTTAATTCCACCTTTCAGCAAACTTTCCATTCATTAACAAAAAAGAATCCCGTTTCTATACGTGCTACACACTGGAAACGATAATTAATGTTCCTTTATTGGTCCGTCACAGAGCTTAGCCTTGAACACCAGCTGGACCAAATGCCCTCTCTAAATACTCGCACAAATTCCCATTTTCTTTTCCTGTTCATGTACTGAAGGACTCCCTTCTCAGATGCAAAACAACCTTATTTCGTCTGATTTAGGACCTGACCATTGCATTTTGCAAACACATCTTACCAAGACCCTCCGCTCAGAAGCCCAGGACTCGTCTCATCCCCCAGCTCCTGTTTGCCAAAGGTGGTGTTGTTAGAAGATGAGAGGTTTCAGACGTAGGAGTTCCTTGAGTTTCTCTCGCTCCCAGTCAATGCATGTTTCTTCTTTTTCGCAGCTTCTGATCTTTCCCAGGAACTGTTATCCGCAGCTTCTAGATCACATCGAGTGACAGGACTGAGAGCCAAAGAGATGTATTTGTTTTCTATAAGACCAGTCTTTGGAGATACGGAGGGACCAGAGACAACGCTCCTTGGGCAAACAGGTATGAAGACTGGAGTCTTACCTGGGCAGTTTTACCTAGGTAGCTGCTACTGAGGCTAGTTTCTTGGCTTCTCTACTCTTGTGATGCTTTGCTAGGTAGAGGCATGATAACTAAAAGAGGTCTAACAAAGACCTTTTATTGGTGCTTCTTACAGTGGGGCCTCACAGAGAGTCACCTGCCTCAATTGCTCCAGTGACTTCTGCAAAATTAGATAAGATAAGATCTCCATCCATATCCCCTAGCAATGTGGGGACCACTCCTCTTCCACTGGCCACTACCACAAAGCTACTGGCCACCTCCACAAATCTACCACCCACCCCAGAGACCCCACTATCGACCACTGGAGTGTCTACACTGCTGACGACTCTCCCTGGGCCAAGTGAGTGTGTATCCGTGTGATTTGATGATGAGGTAGTAGTAGGTCAAAATCACCAGGGACCATGGTGATCTCAAGACCCAAATTAGTCTTCATTCATTGAGTAGTGAGTGTGGACAGTGTTGGGGAAAGGGAAGACATAAATTCCATAAAATGCAGTGAAGCTCTCAGCACTACCCTCTGGGGTGAAGGTGCTGCCTGCTCACTCGCCAACACTTGGTGTCCCAAAAGATATTTGTACTTGGGTTTGATTTGTTGCTCTGAACACAAAGAAGCATGCTTCTGCTTTAAGGCCCCACAGCTGATGGAGATCTTCTCTTCCTTCTGCAGTCTGTGGCAAGTTCAAAGCAGACGTTGGGTTCCTGGTGGACGAGTCCTCAAGTATTGGCCAGAGCAATTTTAATAAAGTGAAGGATTTCCTCTTCCGGATTGTTTCCTATTTCCCTAAGATTGGGCCTGAAGGGGCACAGGCAAGGTTTTGTTCTTCTGTTTCCTGAAGATGTTTTCCTTCCAGGTGTTCACCTTTGGCTCACCCCTGCGATGACAGCAGTCTGCTTGCTCACATGTTGTGGCGCAGAAAGGCTAAGTGCTTTTCCTGAAAACATATGTCCAACAAAGACATGGATAAAAATCTCCTAAATCTCACCCTACTCATTTGGATGTATTTCCATTTCTTGGTTATTTTTCCAAGAGCAAACCATCAGGAATAAAGCAAATCCCAGACCTACTGAGATGCTGTCTAGGTTATGGACCCCAAGGATGTGTCAGGTGGACACATCCCATTTCTGGGGACCCCGTTTCTGCCCACATCTGGACTGTTAATGGTTAGCGACCCAGGTGGGGGCCCAGGTAGGAGATGTAGCACATGCCAGCCGCTGCATCCTCTGGACAAGCAGGAGGACCAAATCCCAGGCCATGCTGTGAAACACCTTAAGGGCAAATGAAGCCTACAGCATTAAGCCACAACTCAGCAAAGCTGAGTGGAAGCCTTAGTAGATAATTAATTTTGGGTCATTTGTGTTTAATTAATGTAATATTTGATGGACTAGCTCTTTGAAAGGCAGATCTGCATAGCTTACTGTAAGTTGATCGCGAAATGGGGAGCTGCTTGCGCTCTTGACTTACAGGTAGTCTTGAAGCTGTAGGCACATGATGAAGTTACCCTGGAGTAACAAATAGTTCTGAGGAGACTAACACGTAGCTGGCCTACTTTGGCAGTCAGTGGAGACCAGGGTTTAATTCAGGAGGGATGGGTGCTGCCATGGGAGATGCTCCTACCCAACCATGAGCTGCGTGAAGTGCTCAAGTGTCCCATCAGTCCTGTGCTCGATGCACCAACCTGTGCAGAAATCTCGGATGCCCTAGGAAGTCTGAAATAGTACCTTGACCGTGGTTAAGCATATGGATTGTGCCGTATGTGCCTGCCAACCTGACGGCCATTTTTGTGCCTGTTTTCAGTCTGCAGGAAACACAACCTCTTTCCACCCCTGTTGTGCCACAACGGGTTGTATTGTCTAACTCAAGGCAGTTTACTGAGTGATGGCACATTTGCTGTGTGCCTGAGCGCTCCACGTTTTTTAACCCCTTTTGCTTCGTCAGGTTGCTGTTGCGCAGTACAGCGAGGAGCCCAGGGCAGCCTTCCACTTCAACCAGCACCGGGACCGCAACAGTGCCCTGAAAGCCATCAAGGGACTGCACTATGCTGGAGGCAACACAAAAACAGGTATGTACGGGTGAGCTGCACACATGGGGTGGACCTTCTGGACCAAGACAGAGGTTGGAGACCAGGGACAGTGTTTATCTGAGTGTTTTGAACCAATTTACCTGATTAGATAGTTATGTCCCAAAGTTCTTCAAAATTGGAGAATGGAGGATTGGATTTAGGTTTTTTTTTTCCACGGATGGTCCTTCCAACTAGCCTGGTGTCCTTTTTCCATGTCCTAGTTTTATTGCTGCATTTCTCTTCATTATTTTATAACCTTGCCTGTACTTGAGGGAAGTTTTTATACCTGGCTTGGAGATAAAGCCTGTAAACATTAGGTAAGGATAGTTGATGATGAAGCATCCTTATTGCCCACTGTATGCACATTTTAATCAGCAAATTCCAACAATTATTACCTTGTTACCCTAACAACAAAACAATGTCCCCATCCTGTTTTCATGGTGTGTCATCACATAAGTGCCCTTTGTTCACCTCTGGTGTCCAAATAACACAACTCTTCATCAAGTCAGTGTCTGAGAAATTCAGACACTTTTGTCTTAGGTAGTTAAAAAACTCAGAGACAAACAGCACTTTCCACCTACTCGTTCCCAGCAGGACAGTAGGGTATACCTGGTTCCCTGAAGGTACGTGAGCAGTAATATTAAATTGAGAGTAGTTAGTTTTAAATTTACCATTTTTAGATGACCCAATTGATGTCTTGCCATCAGTCAATATAAATAGAAGCCTTTATGACTTTTGTGCCTTCCAAAGGGCACCCACGTATGTTAATTAAAGGCTTATATACCTCATCCTGGCTCAGAGGTATTGGTCAGGAACATAGAAAAATGGAGTGGATCAAAATACAAGAATTTCGATGGCACTGGTTAGGGAAAGCAGGTGTGAAACTGCTCAAATTGCAAATTCTTAGGTAACTTAGCCTCTAGTCCTTCTTTTTTATGGCAATTGTGTCAACGGAGGCATTTCACCCATCATAAGAGTCTTTCCAGACTGTTTTGGGGCTTCTTAAATATTTCTGTTTGGGAGAGAGTTCTTCGTGAAATTTTCCTGGTCTTTCAAAATAAATTTGGAAATGTGAATTCTGTGGTTTTGGTTTTTTTTTTTTTTTTTTT
>WHYT01017295.1:381125-398612 GCA_009806455.1 Tetrax tetrax
CTTAAGACCTGTTGAAGGTTGGTGTTTGATGTCTGGCCCCAAAACCCGGAGGATCACAAAGCTAAGCCAGACTCCATGCTGTAGGTTGCCAGACCTGAAGCTGACAAGCAATTGCCATTTGGTGACACAGAGAGCAAGCCACACGTTCCTGATCCATCGTTAGCTGAACCACACATCCGAAAAGAAGAGGAGGCTTGTGATTCCTCATGTTTAAAGGTAAGAATTAGAATGATTGAATCGTAGAATCATTTAGAAAAGACCTCTAAGATCATTGAGTCCAACCATTAACCTAACACTGCCAACTCCACCACTAAACCAGGTCTCTAAGTGCCACATCGATTCGTTCACTGCTGTCTGTTCAGGGGATTATATTTCAAAGAAACTTCTTGATTGTTGCTCTGATCAGGTCACTTCTCATATCTGCGTGGTGTTCAGTGGAGTTATATCAGTGTCAAGGCCTTTAACTTTGGAGAACATGTCCACATTTGGGGAGATCATCCTAGAAGTTGGCATTTCAGTACAAGAAATGCAACAGCCTCCTGTGCGCCTTCCCAGCAAACCAATGAACCAGTGAAACACAGGTCTTCCATAGATCTTGCTTCATATCTGCCATCCCCATGCAGACATCCCACATGTTCTGTGGCATCTCAGGTAGCTCTAGACTCCATGTGAGCCACTGAACAGACTGACAAGCTGTCACTGCTCCTTCAGAAATAAAATGTCAGAAGGCAAATCTACCCACTTCTCCTGCCAAGCAGAATGCCAGAGGACATGAAGAACAGTAGGTCAGTCCCAGAGCCCATATGCTGGTCTAATGAGTTTACTGATGTGGCTGTAGCCATCAAGAGCGAGCAGTATGTTAACTTCACTGGAGAAAATTAGGGTCGCTCTAGTAGTTGGTGGACAGCTAGGCAGTGTAGTCAGCAACATCTGGTCATGATTCAGTTCATAGGTCCACACTGGTAGAATAGCTCAGATGGTGATGTTTATGCTGTTACAGTCTAAAATGAGGTGAGATTAATGCTGTCCATGGATGGTTGAATTAGGGTTTTATTTAATCTCTGCCAAACTCCATTCCACAGTTTCTTCCATGAGGGAGAAGAATTGCATTGACAGTACCCTGAAGTCTTGCAGATATGTAAAACAAGATTATTTAGAGTCTCTCTGAGCCAAAAAGAAGGTCCTGACCGTGATGTGACATGGGCCAAAACGGCATTTTGTCTTCACACGACTCTATGTTCTCCATCCTGTTCTCCGAATTTCAGTGCAAGCCAGAGACAAAATAAATAATGCGTGACCTCCAAAGGACTTTAAATAGTCCACGGATATGAACAGGTCTCCTGGATGGTCAACCTTGCTTCTTCCTTTTGTTGCATAAGCCAAGGAGTGTGCTAGTCTGCGTTTCATGGTCACCCTGGTTTGAGTTTATTTGCTGTCCTGGGGTGGATAATAAATTTCCTGATCATTTGTTCTATTTTCCTTTTCCTTTTAAGAGCATCAGGGGCCCACCAGCTCACAGAAGCTACAACCCGTATGGCTTTACTGCAAAGGGAGAGAAAGGAGAGCGGGTAAGTCCACCAGCATGAACCATCCACTCGGTCAATTAATATGAAGCTAAATGATTAGAACCAAGGAAGAGAAGTGGCAAAGAATCATCTTCAGATCTTTTATGTTGGTGTTTTGATATACCCTGCTCCATGCTGGCTTTGGAAATCAGGCAGGACAGAACTAGCGTGTGTGTGGGGGGGGGTAGTTGGAGATTCCCTCAAGCAATACAGAAAGTTGGTGCTGTATGAAGCTGTTTGGGTTTGGAGGTCTGGGGCCATGACTTGCATGCTGTTACTTTCCACACGTTTAGGGTCTACCTGGAAAGGATGGCATTCCTGGGCTGCCAGGCAGACCAGGGCGCACAGGTCCTCCTGGTCCCCCGGGGCTCGTGGTATGTATTTCTTTTAACAAACCCTGTCAAAGTGTCGAAGAGAAAAGTGAGCATGGCTCTCAAATCTACCTCTCTCTCCTGTTTTGCAGGGTCTCCCTGGCATCCAGGGTGATGTTGTAAGTATTTTGAAGGCAACAAAGATCATCAATACAGTAGGACCCTAAAGCTTTGCTTTTCAAGCTTTTCAAAGCTTTTCAGTTGCACTGAGCAGGACAGGAAGCCCAAGCGACTCATTTTGCCTTTATGAGGGGCTGTTGCCTTCACCAAATAGCTCCAAATTGGTTTCCTTCTGGTCAGAGATCTGGCAAATAATGCAGTGCAACACGAGCACATTTCTGGCCAAGTAACTCTCAATGAACCAGAGCTGTCCAGAAAAAGGCCAAGGAGTAGGAACTCAGCCTTCAGTCATATATATAATCAGTCCTACTCCATCCACCGCAGCATCGTTTGCTCATGGACTTCCCATACACAAATTGTTCACGCAACAGTTGATAGCATTGCTTGGAAAACACGCATCTAGCTAGACCAGCCAAACCTCGTGTGCCCTTGGTTTTGCTGTACTGGTTGCTCCATGCTGTTGATGTCATTGGTGATGGCACACTAGATCAGCAGTCACGAATGTCCCTCCACTGCTTTTACCAGGCCTCTGTTAGTAGACAACCGTGTTTGATCAGCTAAATCACTCTTGATTCCAAGGGCTGTATTGGGAAGCGACTGGTACCAAGATGCTCGGGTCATTTGAGATGCCCTAGGATTTCAAAGGCAACCATGCAGGGCTGATAAAGTATGGGACTTGAAAGACGCATCTGAAGTGAGACCTGGAGGCCAGGTAGATACCAGAGAGCACCATGAATGGCGCAAGACCACAGCCCCTGACCTGTGTTGGCTGCAATAGGGTGTAAACAGCCAGCTCTTGTACAGAAATAACATTTCAGTGGCACCACCTGGACCTTAACTCCATCTTTTGGTCTCAATTCCATTGTGTAAAAAGTCCTCTTGTGTCATTTGAGGTGCCCTGTTATCCCACCCATCTTCCAGCTGATATTCCAGAAGGACACAGGTCTTCCCTAAATCCTGTGTCACGTCTGCCAGCCCTGTGCCTGGGGTACCTGGGAATATCTCAGATATCCCAAAACACTACTGTCTGGGCATCTGGATCAAACTGTTGTTGTCTGTGGTGAGGTAGCACCTCTAGTAAGGATTGTGACATCTGGGAGCTGTGGTTTGCATGGATCACAGGGGTCCAGCACAAACCACTGCAGCCACTGAATGCCCCTTCTGACTCTGCGTACCTTCTCCCGGCGGATTAAACAAGCAACAGTCCCTCATTCTTCACACTGTCCCATGGTGCTTGAAGGTACTACATGGTCACTACATCAGGTGTCCATCCTACATGCACCTGTCACTAGAGAGGGACATACAACACATTGGCCCCGTGGGTGACATGTGCATGATTCCTCATCAATTTTGGGACCAAACTCCAATTCTAGGAACCTATTTTCATTACCACTTTGAAAAAAAGGGATACAATTTTATTAGAGACAGGTCTTTAACTTGTACATCCCACAATGGTAGTCTTGCCAGTGCTTTGCTGTTTAATGTTGCAGGATTTATTTTTAATTCCAGGGATCTCCTGGCTATCCCGGACCAGTGGGGCCAAAAGGAGACAGAGTGAGTTTCGTTCCTGGGTTTCATTGGGCAAAAGTGCTCTGATCTCTTAATTTCTAAACATTTGTACAGTGACCTTTGGTGAATGCGAACTTCTGAGCCGTGTGTAACTAGCCCTGCGCTGCTAGTCTTCAGCTGGGGGAGTTGTCCTTCAGCTTTACTAGGAGGAATCTGATATCTTTGTGGAGAAAAGTGCTTGGTCCCTATCACAGGCCCTTGGCACATTTCAGTTGGTTATTTGCAGAAGGAGGTACTGCTTGGTTGGGTCAACTATGAACAAGCCTGTTTGCATACATTTAGGACAAAAGATGGTAAGGCTTCAAGATCAGCTGTGGGCAGATCCCAGGAGCAGTTCTCCCATCCTTCCCCCATTCCCCAATGCCCATTTCTCCTTCTTCCTTGCATCCACCTGAGCTGTCTGTGTGGCTGCAGGTCAGGGAGCAGATCCTACTGAAATCCAACCTTTTTTTTCCCCCTGGGATTAATTTTCTTCCATGCCAGTAAGCCAAGCTCATGTCATGGCCATGTGGTTTCTGGTACCTCTGCAAAAGAGTTGCTGCAAGCAGATGGTTTGGGTTTGCGGTGTAGGGAGGGGCTGTTTGGTTTTCAAGTCACTTGTGCTGATCATGAAATTGCCCCTAAATTATGAAACTGCCTGATTGCACCTGGACCTCCCAACGCAGCTGAGCGTGTGTCTTCCCTTGTACGCAGGGTGAACCAGGCTATGTCCTGGGAGGAGTGGAGGTGATTTCTGGCCGAAATGGGCAGCCTGGCCCCCCTGTGAGTATCATAGCCTAAGTGTGGTGGACCCTTCAGCCTCTCAAGGCTTGCCAGAGAAGTGAAGGGAGCTCGGAGAGAGCCCACATCCCTTCTTCTCTTGGTTCTCATTGTTGCAGGGACAGAAAGGGCAGCCAGGGGTTCCTGGGGTAGCAGGACCACCAGGCTTACCAGGGCCACAGGGGCCACCAGGGATCTCCATCAAGGTGAGCATGGTTATTTGAAGCATGGTTCCGGTGATGTTGTACCACAGAAAGAGGTGGCCTGGCATAGTCCAGAGTCCTTGGATGCTCTTGTTTGTGTCTTCTCTCCATCATGGGATTCTCTCATTAAGGCATAAAAGGAGGAACTCTTCAAAACCTTCCCATCATCAGGGCCTCACGGTTCAACATAGCGGGAATCAATGATGGAGCTTGAAAAGGTTACAGTCAGCCTTGTCTGACATAGGATGAGATTCCGTGGCTGCTAAGACACTTTCAGCTCCAGGTCCCTAGAATGGTTGGTTGGTGGCTGGAGTGAAATTCCTGGGATCACCCATGCTGTGCACAGACAAAACCATACTGATGGTTGTCACCGAATGTCTCCTTGCACTGGGGGTGGGTCAAAAAGTCTCAGCAGAGATCAAGAAACCTTAAACTCCCTTCCTCTACCCTGAGGGAGGGTTGTCATCAGATTTTGCGGTTTGAGGTGTCTGGAGCATGCAAGATAGCAGACACATCTACTAAAGCTCTGTCTTCTCTTGAGGGTGGGAGTTTTGGTTTCTGGGCTTGTCAACCTGCAGGAGGTTTTTGCTGGGACTAAGTTTAGAGAGGAGCCGCTTTCTAAATTACCACCCAATGGTAATTCTCCTTGTCTTTTTTGTGTTTCAGGGAGAACCAGGGGATTCAGGTGTCAGGGTAAGTACCTGACATTGGCTTTCACTTTTACATGTGATGAGAAGCTTTTTAAAAATTATTTCTAAGCTGCCCAATAGGCTCTGGTCTTCATACTTAGCAGATGTCCATCGAGACCTGTAAAGGGCTGCTGGGACATCAGTAAGATTGTCCTGTGTTTCATGCAGGGCCCTCGTGGGAGGAACGGCCTCAAGGGTGACAGAGGAGGCATGGGAGAGCCGGTGAGTGGTCCCCTGATGGCCAGTTGCTAAGGAAGAGCTTCCAGCCATGGTGTGGCCTCAAGATGCCCTCTGCCACATGTGGTGGGTGTAGAGAGACAATGTCTACTGCCAGTTGTCATCAGCCACCACTCTGGGATTCCTCGCTCTGTTGATGAGGGCTGGCAGATTAAGCAGAGCCAATTAAGCATTTCTCACTTTGTCAGCTTCATCCTGTTGACCTGTCACTCAGGATTTGCCAAAAGGGAAATTTTAGAAACCCAGCAAAGACACGGGACAACAGCCATCCATTTTGCCAAAAGCAAGGACATGCTCTTCCTCATGTCACAGAGCAAAGCTGTGAGAAGTGCGTCCATCACGGTGCTCACCATGGTGATAAACTCTGTGGTGTAGTCAATCGTGTTGGCAGATGGTAACAAATGTCACCTGATGAAGGCTACTCCAAAATGACAGTGATTCACCCTTGAGCCCTCACTGTCTCCACCACCCATGGAGCAGCTGAGTGTAACCCTGCTCCTTCTTACATCCCACCCGCTGGTCTCAGGAGGATGGAGAAGAACTGGGGCAGGTCCAGAGGAGGGGAAGAAGGTGGATGAAAGCTGTGGGACAGCAAATGGATCAAGCTGGCAGCAGACTTGAGACAAACAAAATGAGGTAGTTCTTCACAGAAGTCCCACAAGGATGTTTGAGGTGTAGGAAGTTTGAATTCAAGGGGAGGTAAGAGAAGGAAAAAAGTCCTTTTTGTGGGGGAAAAAGGAAATTTGGGAACACAAACATCTCTAGAAATATTCAGTTGGAAAGCAACTGGGCACATCAGAATATACATATCTCTGCTTGTGTTTCTCCAGACTTAAAAATAAACCTTTTCTTTAATATGATTGGTAACAAATAGTTTAAAAGAAAAGAAAATATTGGTGATATATCTTCCTTTTCAGGGGAAACCTGGCTTGCCAGGCCCTGTAGGCCTAGATGGTGTTCCTGGACTGCCTGGACCAAGGGGAGAAAAGGTCATTACTCATCGGTTGCCTGCAGGATCCATCAGCCCAAGGGGGAGCTGAGACACAGTAATAGTGGGGTGGACAGTGCAAACAAAGTGGAGACACGTTGGGATTTTTCCCCATTCCCCTCCAGTCCCTGCTGGTACAGGTTTGAGCTTGTGCATGGTAGAATAGATGCTCCATCTCCATCCAAGCACTCGTTTTTCTCCCACCCAGTTCCTGCTGTCAGCAGCGGTGTTTTCTCCCAAATGCATCCCAAGCCCTGGATGGAGCTGCTTCACTGAACCTCCCACCCTGCTTCACTGAACCTCCCACCCTGCTTCAAATGGTCACTGAAAACACCCACAAACCCTTGGTTTTAGTTCTCTCCTCCAAGTCATTGTTTGCACCTTGCCTGAAGGTTACTGGCTAGACGTATGTCTTAATCAGATGGTTGCAGAGCAACTTTGTCCCCTCCTGCTTTGCAGGATGGCTAAGAGCAGGGCTCTAAAGCAGATATTTTGGTAGGACATACCATGCTTTACAATTTTGGGGATCATCTTTCTTGAGTGCAATGCTGTGCTTTCCTTGCAGGGGATGGCAGGAACTGGCGTTCCTGGCACTGTTGGCCCAAAGGGGGAAAGAGGAGAACAGGTAAGTTGGCAGTTTTGGAGTTAGATTTGCAGCTGAAGTCCCCTTGGGGGACTCAGTGTCTCCAAAGTCACCTCCAAGACCTCTTTTTTAGATTTTACTCAGAAGGAGCATCCTGTGGTTACGAATGGAAAGGGTCAGAGAAGGGAAGAAATTGGGTTTTAAAGTCTGAGTTTTCACTGTTTATTTTGTTCTTCAGGGGGTGATGGGACCTCCAGGAGCACCAGGACCAAAGGTGGGTACTGAAATGTTGAACCTGAGTCCCTGTGCATGGTACTCAGGTGCCAAGGAAAGCATCTAGGTCTAACCATCATCATTGGCTGTGGGAATGTTGACTTCTTACTCAGCAGCAAAGACAGGGAATAATTTTACACATCAGCAGTCCCTGGCCTGTGGAAGTCATTGCTGCAGAGACCTGGAATTGCAGTGGGATGTGGTATTTAATAAAATCATAAATGGCATTTTTGTGGCCAGTGAGACTGCAGAACTATAGTAATTCACGTTAAATGTATTTTAGGAGAAATGTGCCCCAGGGCTTGATCCCAGCTCTGATGGGACAGGGAGGGATATAGTACATTATTATGATGTAATTATATGTTATAATATGCATGCAATTTATATATTCTATATAAAATATATATGGTAATATATTTGATTATACAAGATATCTTAATATATTATAGATCCTATACAGGTAATTAATATGCAATATACAATATATTAATGCATGGACTATATATAATATATATACTATATAATATACATATGACATATATGTAAAAATCTTCTCTTTTTTTTTTTTCCTTATTTTTTTATTTGCTTTTCCCCCTGCTTTCTTAATCTCTAGTGGAGGTAACATGCTCTACGTGCTCTTCTACAGCGTGCAAGTCTCCAGGCTCATCCCACTCTACCGGGGGAGCCTTGTCTTGACTAAAGCATCTTCTGTTTTCCAGGGTAACAAAGGGCAAGGTGGTGTTAAAGGAGAAAAGGTGAGACTGGCCAGCCCTGGAGCAAAAGTAGGGGGGGAAGAAGCACTGGATCTGATTTTGGGCTCTGGTTGGAGATCCAAAGGGAAGGAATTTGAAGTCCCCCCCACCAGTCTTCTCCCAGTCTGGTGAGATGTAACTGGGCCATGTAGCTACACGCCGTGTCTCCACAAGGTTCAGGAGCTGCTGAAGGAGCTCTGGTGTATGGGATAGACCTTGCACCAATGGTAAATCCCTTGGACAGTCTGCAAACTGTCAACAAACAAACCTGTCAACAAACAAACTGTTAACAAACAAACCTTGAATACGCTTCGCCAGTCCACGCTGAGTATTCACAAGTTGCTTTTATTGAGCCGTATTTCAGGTTTGCTCCTTGCAGGGGGGTTGGACTGGACTTTGAAGGTCCCTTCCAACTCAAACTACTCTATGATTCTACAGGCACAGGGATTTCCATCTCTCACCCAAGAGCCTTATAGCTCTCTGGCAGAGCTGTCTTGTAGTTAGTGAAACACTGGGTTGAAGAGCTTCCTCCCTCTGGCTGGGAGCTTCTCGCCACAGTGGGGACCGAAAGTGCTGAATCTGTTTTCAGTCTGGTGGAATTCCTCTTTTGATGTCTTACAGGGACTCCCAGGACCTCCAGGGCAGAAGGGAGACCAAGTAAGTCAAACAGTAAGAGAACAACATGTTTGACTAGCTCAGGCGAAGGTGTTCTGACTTTCCCCAGCTTGTTTCATGTGTGCAGCTCTTGCAAACGCAGTTGAGTGCGTTTGGGGGGAGGGCTTATGCAGAGATGAAGCCAGCAGGGATGCACTTGAGCTCGACATCTCCTCTCTGTTTTGCTCTTGTGCTTCTGAAGTGAGGTTTAAACTGATTTAAGGAATGGATGGGGAGAGAAACGAGGTGAAATTTTTTACTGCCCCAGATTGTTCACTTTATGTCCTCTTGCCTTGCAGGGGAACCCAGGATTTCCAGGTGCTCCAGCTGTGGGGGTAACTATGAGTGGATTACAGCCCTTCTTGTGCTATGGCTACTCAGCATCACCACCAGCGGTGCCAGTAGATCAAGGACTGAGAGAGATGTGTCCCACTGAACTGCAGGAATGGGCCTTTTTCTTGACCATCCAGACAACTATGTCTTCTGCTCCCTTACTCCACTTCTTGTACTCCCAGCCCTGCACCATGCTTGCCCACTGGTTTCTCAAAGGAGTTTCCCTGCAGTGCAGGAAACTTAAGGATAAAGCCTTCCCACCACTGAAGTCTTGTGCTCCAGGCCTGTTCCCCACTTACAATGGGATTGTGCTGGTCCCTGCTGAAGAGGAGCCACTGATGGGTCTCATTTGCCTGATTCCTATGTGGAAACGGGGTTCCTAGAGCCTCTTCTTCATGTCCCTCGAAATGCTAGGACAGCTTTAAGGAGAAACCTTAGTGGTGGCCATCTCTGCATGCCCCACAGCATTACTGCAAGGAGCAGTTGGAGGTTGCATTAAGGAGTGAGACCCACCACCAGGACAGACTGATGTGTCCTGGAGGATGCTTGAATGAGCAGGGGACCTTAGGTTTCTTTCCTAGCAACGCTGACAGAATTGTGTTGGAGACACAGGGTAGGAAGACAGCTCTGTAGTCCCTAAACCCAGCTCAGGGCTGCTCTGCAGAGTCGGAGTGCAGTCATTGAGATTCCTGGCTGTCCAAAGGTTGGTCCTTGGTGTGTGCAGAGGCCAGAGCAGCTATCTGCCAATTACCCCTTGCATACAAGTGATCGTTCAGTCCCTTCCCTGAAGATAAAAACCTACTGAAGTTGGTGGGATTCCTTCAAAAGCTTCACGGGGTTTGAGATTGGGCCTGTGCCCTTTCCACCGTTTTATGACCCAGTGGAGGTGATGGATTTCCTATCCCATAACAAGGCTGAGACTCTCTTGCTTTGGAAAAGATGACATGAATAGACACTCTTTTGAAAGAAAGATATTTATTTTTTTTTTCCCAAATAAGAGACCATTTCTGTGATTTCATCCTCAGGTTTTGGGACCTCCAGGCAAGAAAGGTGTCAGGGTAAGTCCACTAATTAGCACCACTTGAAACTTAGATGAGGTCTTTGCCTGAAAAAGTGACGGCTGGACCATGTTTCACCATCTGAATCATCTCTCCCTGGTGAGTGACTGGAGAGGAAAGGTTGGAAAAGTAGCGATAGTCTTGCCCTGCTGATATTTCTTTTGCTTTTATTAACATTTTATGCCTGTAATTCACTTTCTAACCCCAGTCTGTGGGGAAATTTGGGATTTCTGTGTGCTAGTTTTAGAAAGCAGAGATCACTGAAGCACAGATCCAGCCCACTCACAGAAGCTACTTTCCAGCCAAGGGAGGCATTGACATAAAATCAAAGCACAGTTGAGGCTGGAAGGGACTTCTGGAGGTCTCTAGCCCTACCTCCTGCTCAAAACAGAGCCAGCTTCATAGCTGGGTCAAGTTGCTCAGGACCTTGTGTGCTGAGCACCTCCACAGATGGAGATTACCGCACCTCTCTGGGCACCTGACCCGGTGTTTGTCATCTCCATGACTGAAGGAAATTGAGTTTCTCAAACCAAGGTCTCTGAGACGGAGCTGTTCCCTGACTGTGTTGCCCATGTTGTACATCTGCTTTATCAGAAAGTGGAGATAGTCCACTCTTGCAGAGGCCTCGTGGTGGAACGTGGTCTGGAATATCTTTTTTTTTTTTTTTTTGACTACTGACATTCATAAAATATTTATCTCATACCTCCTTCACCCCTTAGAGATAATGAGATTTGTGCTTTTTGCTGGCCTTGGATGTTGGAGCCAACTCCCTTCATTGGTCTTACTGCCCAGAGTGCTTAACATTGGTTAGCAAAACGTCTCTCTTCTTTTAGGCTGGCTACATTTAAGTAGTGACCCAGGACCTGAATTTTATCCTGCTTATACCACTATAAATGCACACATTGTGCTTTACAGTATACAAGTTGCAAGTCTGGAGGGGGCGTAACTGCTCTGATGGGGTTTGTATGGCAGAAGACCACAGAGAAAGCTTAGGTGTAAACCCAGAGAGGGATGGATGGGTGGATTTGGCAAGGAATGGTTTTCAGAGTGTACTGAAAGTGCAAAATGCAGCTCTAGGGATCCAAGTGAACAGGGCTTGTTTTCCTGCATGATATTGTTATTTTGGGGGATGTCTTTATTCACAGGGAGATATTGGACCAACAGGGGCCCTGGGGCCACAGGGAGACAAAGGAATACAAGGAGACAAAGGAGAGAAGGTAATGCACTTGCTTTTCTTGGTGCATCTTTTATGGGTAGAAGGCTTTATTTTGTTTCTCTTTGCAAAGGAAGCTTGGAGGCAGATGGAATTCCTCGTGCTAACAAGGAGCCTCCATGTGCTGTAAGCCAAGGGGAGACTTGTCACTCGAAGAAATCAAAAGCTCCTTGAGAGGAAGTCAGTGAGAGATGAAGAGTTGCTGATGTTCAGCTCAGCTGGCTGCCCATAGTTGATGAAAATGCCTGATATCTGCTCTGTCCTTTCCCACTGGCTTCAAACATGGAGATTTATGTCCTGAGCTTGGAAGCTGCTCTGGCAAGACACTATCTCCCTCTGCATCTTGCTTAGCACCAAACACAGCATTTGCAACTAACTCCCAGCAGTTCTAGCAAGGATGGGAAGCAGGCTGACCCTTGAGTGGGCTGTAAAATGGTGATGGGGTGGAGCTAGCTGATGGGGAGTGTGGCATAGGACGTGTTCCCAAGAATGAGATAATGAGTGGAGCAGGGTCATGCCACCACAGCTTGTGCACAGTAATGGAGAATTGCTGCCAAGATCTGCAAAACTGGAATAGGGAAATGGAGGCACGTCCTGGGTTCCCCAAATAACACTCTAGTGAAAGTTGACTCTCCACAATACAATCTCTCAGAGGTGGCAAGGAGAGCTGTTAGTAGGGGAGAGGGACTATGTGGTGGCCATAAGGACAAACTGCGAGGTAGTACCAGCACAGGGTTTAGCCCTAACTGTGTCTCTGTCATACGCAGAGTTGCAGAGAGGAAAAGCTCCCCAAGTGTTACACTGAAACATACATCACCATTTCTTCTTGCAGGGAAGTCCAGGTTTCGGCATTCCCGGTCAACCTGGGCTAAAGGGAGACCCAGGCGATAGGGTGAGTGGGGCAATACACTGGATGTGGGAAGGGCAGGGCTGAGGAGGCAAATCAGGTGGTTCAGAGACAAAATCTCTTTGTCATCTGCATGCATGTGAATTTGATGACCTTCACCCCTGAAGAAATCAACACTAGGATGGCGACGAGGAGCTGGGCCGTCACCCTGTGGTTGGTGATCCCATGGTGGTCTTGTAGGTAGTTAGCATTGTTTTCCACAGTCAGGTGCACAGGTGAGGCTCCTCCAAAATGCAGAGAGAGGATTGCTTATGAGTCTGGAAGAAAGCACAGATGGTCAATGCTCAACTGCTCTGTGAGCCGCAGCGCCAACAAAGCCCCATTTCCAATGGCTTTGTGTCCTGAAAGTGAACTTGACCTTTATCTTCCTGACTTTTGTGTCTAAGAAGGTGCAAGCTTCTGGTGGCTCCCACACGAGTTCACTATTGTCTAGTAAGGGTTGGGTTAATGCCTTGGTGTCCCTCCTGTGGGGATATTAATAGTCTGTTTATTTTAAACCAGCAAAAACTTGCAAAATCTAACATCTTGGAGGTCCCCACCTTTCTGTCAAAGCTAGTCATCAAAGTATTAGTGGCTTCAAAAGTGGAGAAGACAGAGGCATCTAGACAGGGTATGCTTACAGCAGCCCCTCTTCTCTTGGGATACCGTCTGTTTTCCCCTTCTCTGCATTTTATTCCACTGTTTCTGTTGCCTGATACCTGCAATCAACCAGCAGCTTTCCAGCACTGAGTCTGGGCTTTACACCCTTTAGATACAACAGAGACCCCTCACTTGAAATTATTCTACCTGTATCATTCTTGCCGTGTGACTAACGGTCTGTATTTCTGCAGGGAAATGTAGGTTTGTCTGGCAAACCGGGTCAGAAGGTGAGTCGATGCGGTGATTGCAATGCGTAAAGTGTTGTCTCGTGACTGATGTCTGTGTCACCCAAAGCATCATGAGTCACTGGGGTTTCATCTTTCCGGTGGAGCTAGTGTCAAAACACGGGGAGTGTTCAAAAGATGAAAGGTCTGAAAAAATTCTGCTTGGTTGGAGTCTCCATATGACACACAGAGCCCTGCATAGAAAAGCAACGAAAGGATGCTCCTGTATCTTTAATGAGGCTTTAAAAAAATCTGCAAATCCTAGCTTGTAGGATTCCTCCTAGCAAAGGTCCCAAACTAGTCAAGTGAGGTCTGGAAAACATCCCAAATGTGGTGTTTGTTAAGTGAATCTGTCTTGCTATGTACATTTCTCAAGCAGCGTTGCTCCCCAGGCTTGGCTGAAGGAGTGTATGGATTTGGGAAGTGTTACAGCGTGACACATAGCCCAGTGAACAGAATATTTAGGCTGGATCAGCTTCATGGGCATGGAGAAATTGGATGTCAAAAGAGATAAATGAGATGCATCCAAGACGGGATGTGTTAACAAGATGTGTTAATACAGTTGCACAGTGGAGAAGGCAGCAAGAGGTATTTTTGGGTTGGGAGAAGGCATGATGAGATGGTTGAGTGATGAGGAAGGTGTCTGTTGTAGAAACATCAAGCAGAGCAGATGCCTAAGTACTCATCCATGAGAGCTCAACTGATTTTACACGGGAATAGAAATTAAAACATGGAGGGGGAACTGGCCCTATGTCCACCCAAGACCAGACCCATCTCCTGGGTCTCTACTAATGGGCCAGGTCATTTGAGCTGCAAAGCTTCCTGGAGGTGGAGGACCCCAGAAGAGTCTGTCCTGCAGCATCTGCCGAGGCTTATTGTGGAGTCTGGATGGATGACATTAGAGATTAATGGTTTCAGCCTGGCCTGCTAAGGAAATGCTAGAAGCCTTTCTAGTGCAGGGTAGGTTCTCTGAGCCCAAGTTTCAGCCAGGAGTGCAGAAGCAACTGCATGGCCATGGGGCCTGGCATGGTGTCTGAATATGCCCCACAATGTCTGAAACGTGAGGACTATGAAATGCAGTGGAGGAATGTAACAACAGTCTCATTTTCTTTAGGGGGATATAGGGCTGAAGGGAGAGAAAGGTGAACCAGGATTACCTGGGAAACCAGGCGAGACCGGACTAAGAGGTAAAGATGTAAGTAGAAGCTAACAATCCAGTCAGATGGTCACGATGAACCCCTTGGTACGCCACTATGTACCAAGCGAACTCCAGGTTATGCCCTTGCAGTAGCAAGTGGGTATGAGTGACAGGATGGGACCAGTCAGAAACATGCACGCTATACAAGCCTGACTGGGGGAGGGACAGGTCTCAGCACAATAGTGGTCAACAAACGAGACTGGACAAACTACCTTTAATTAGACATGATGGTTTGCTCATCAAGGGATCTAATTTCTCATTTGCTCTGTCGGCTGTTTCATTGCAAGTGAGGAGGTAGATTGTCGCTAAAGCGTGCTTTACGCTGTGTTTTGGGAAGTACTCTTTACCCTTGGTCCAGGTGGAACAAGTATGTGGCACCATGGTGTTTGTGTTACACTGCCTGGACACAGATTTTTCTTACTCTTTATTCAACATCATACTCTTTCATCGTTGAGTCATGTCTGTCTGACGTGCAGGGAACCAACATGGTGTGCAAACACATCAACACTGAAGGGCTTGCTTTTGTTTTTAGGGCATAGTAGTTCCCTCTTACAATCAGACAAGGTGGCCCCTCACAAAAACATCATAACTGGCTTCGGGAAAGCCATTCCTAATCACAGTCAGTGAAGATCTTTTTTCAGTTCAAAGGGCTGAGTTGATGCCTGAACATCAAGTGGAATAGGATCAACAAGGGAAGGCTTAGGATTAAAAAGAAAGAAAGGAGCCATGTTTCTGTCCAACATCCCTGACTTCAACCACCAGTGATTTAAAAAATAAGAGTTCTTAACCCAAGTGGGAAATTAGAGTAAAAAAATCTTGATCACAGGTGGAAATGTAACCTAGCACTTTTGTGTTGTGTTGTAGGGAGAACCAGGGAAGAAAGGCACCTCTGGGACCAAGGTAATCAAGAGGGAGCCCCCACCTGCCAGAGTTACATAGGTACCAAACACAGCAGGCTCACTCACAGCTGGAGCTCTGGGTACAGCAGCGTAGGAGAAGGGCTGCACTCGGTGAGAGTGAAAGTCCATCCATCCCAGCATCTCGCCTCCAAGTGTGACCAACTTCCCTGGAGGTCCTGGGAACAATGCAAAAGCAGGATGTCCTGTGCCAAAGGTGGTCTCATGGGTTTGATAACTCTTGGTATCGTTTGCTTCCACAGATATGGTCACTCCACATAAACCTTTAACACCCTCAAACTCTCTGGGGAAGGCATTGCAGAGGTTGTTTAAGCAGCAGCTGGAAAATCACCCCCTTTGATCTGTTTTGAAGCTGGCCCTTGCTCATTTTATTTCCTGTTGACTTGTCCTTGTGTTACATGAGAATACAAAGAATCTTCTTCATCTCGCCCTTGGCTTTTCTTTCTCTTATTTTAGCTTTGGTTTCATCTTCCAAAGCTAAAGGCTGAAAAAGAAATGCCAGAAAAAGTTTTTAGAAGCTCCTACCCTCTCTTTTAGGGAGAAGCTGGTGTCCCTGGAGAACCAGGAGAGAGAGGAATCAGGGTAATAATTGTTATTATTATCATTTTCTGCCCAGATGAGTCTTGGGGCGTCAGGGGAGGCTGCTTTGCAGCTGCCTGGGCACCCCTGGCCTGTGAAGGAGGGGAGAACCTCCTCCTCCAGCCCAACGAGAGTCCCCACTTAGAAACACCCATGTGCAAATATTTATTTCCTGAGAGAAAAATATAGAGGGGTAGCATTTGACTTGTTTGTTTTACTTTTTTGAGCTGCTAGATGTGCTCAAAAATAATTTCAGTATGTGTCTCTGAATCCTTTCTTGCAGGGCCCACCTGGACTTCCAGGACGGCCTGGAGAACAGGGGATAAAAGGCGATCCAGGACAACCTGGAAAGGATGTAAGGCAACCCCTCAAGGAGCGGTTGAGAGAGGGAGGACTTGGGATAGTGCAATGTCAATCAAAGCAACACCCGTATTTTATTCTGCCTTACAGTCGGTGAGGCACAGAAAACTCCCTCCCTCTTTCCTGCGGAGGAGGTCTCCTCTTCAAAGGGAAGATTAGGGATGTTTCTCCCGTCTTATTTGATTAGCTAGAGCACAAGTTAAATGGCAGGACTGTGGACTGGGGGTTCCTGAGCGTGCAAAAAACCTCCCCAGCCCCACACTGGTGGAAATTAAATGCTTAACGCTGTCTCAGTCTGGTGAGGAAGGAAAATAACGCACTTAGACGGTGTCAGTCTGATCTCCCTCTAATAGCTTTGGAAAACACTGGCTAAGATTGTTGGAGGTCTCAAAGACATGGTGTTTCTACAAACTTTGTGAAACTGAGCAGCTGACTAGAGGAAAGTCCCTAATGAGCCTACCCACTGAGGAAGAGGCTTAATAATCTCACCCCTCGTTAAATATCAGAGAACTCTGCAGGAGAGATGTTGAAATCCAGGTTTTATTAGCTCAGCTGCTCGAAGATGGGCTTGTTAGTCCATTGGATGCTGAGCTGGCAAGAAGAGGGGAGACTGCTGAGACCTCCTCTCCTACCACGGCTTGTTCTCATCCTGCTTCTCTCTCCACCTCCTAGGGAATCACTGGAGAGAAGGGAGACAAGGGCGAATCTGTAGGTTTGCACATTCCCATTTATAACCTTGCATGAGAGAAAGTCTGTCTGGGGACTGAAATGTTGAACTGCACCACTCACTATTTTTGGGGGGATGGGGGTATGGTGGTTTTGTATCTTCACAGGGTGAACCTGGACTGCCTGGGGCTCCTGGAAGCATTGTGAGTAACACCTGATTCTGTTGTCGTGCACGTTCTTTTGGGGAAGGGATATATTGAGATTTATCACGAATCCGGGGTACCATGGAGGACACGTTGCCAGAACTTATTGTTTGCAACAATGCATCTTGTAGAGTGGATTTCCCTCCAAAGGTGCAAAGCAGTGCAGCTAGCTCCTCTACAGATATACGCATGAATCCCACCCCAAATGGCTTGTCATTGATGATGCAAGAAGACTGTGACAAGAAGAGACTAAAAGCTAGCTATGAACCCATCTCATACCTTTAATCATTACCTGTTGTGTAACCAAGGCATCTGGGCTCCTTCTATATTCAAGACAGAGAGGCGGATGCCTTCTAGGAAAGGTGCTTAGGCAGATGGGATGACTCAATGCCCAAGACTTTGCATGGGATGACTCACGCTCAAGATT
>WHYT01017295.1:401613-464768 GCA_009806455.1 Tetrax tetrax
AGGAAAGTCCCTAATGAGCCTACCCACTGAGGAAGAGGCTTAATAATCTCACCCCTCGTTAAATATCAGAGAACTCTGCAGGAGAGATGTTGAAATCCAGGTTTTATTAGCTCAGCTGCTCGAAGATGGGCTTGTTAGTCCATTGGATGCTGAGCTGGCAAGAAGAGGGGAGACTGCTGAGACCTCCTCTCCTACCACGGCTTGTTCTCATCCTGCTTCTCTCTCCACCTCCTAGGGAATCACTGGAGAGAAGGGAGACAAGGGCGAATCTGTAGGTTTGCACATTTCCATTGTATGAGAGAGGGGGGACTGAAATGTTGAACTGCACCACTCACTATTTTTGGGGGAATGGGGGTATGGTGGTTTTGTATCTTCACAGGGTGAACCTGGACTGCCTGGGGCTCCTGGAAGCATTGTGAGTAACACCTGATTCTGTTGTCATGCACATTCTTTTGGGGAAGGGATATATTGAGATTTATCGTGAATCCTGGGTACCATGGAGGACACGTTGCCAGAACTTATTGTTTGCAACAATGCATCTTGTAGAGTGGATTTCCCTCCAAAGGTGCAAAGCAGTGCAGCTAGCTCCTCTACAGATATACGCATGAATCCCACCCCAAATGGCTTGTCATTGATGATGCAAGAAGACTGTGACACAGAAGAGACTAAAAGCTAGCTATGAACCCATCTCATACCTTTAATCATTACCTGTTGTGTAACCAAGGCATCTGGGCTCCTTCTATATTCAAGACAGAGAGGCGGATGCCTTCTAGGAAAGGTGCTTAGGCAGATGGGATGACTCAATGCCCAAGACTTTGCATGGGATGACTCACGCTCAAGATTCATGCCTTTGCACGGAGTTTTCCTTTGGATAAGAGACCTACCATCAAGTTGGGTCAGATGAAGAGGGAGCAACTCAACCCGGGTTCATGAAAAATAAAGCTGGAAGAGATTTTGAAAGGTCATTTAGGTGATCAGGAGGGTGTTTCAGTACCTGGGTGTGCAAGGAGGTATTTTTTCCACCCCGTTGGCTTCAGTGAAGGTAAAGCCACTCCAGTGTAAAACCAAACCACTGCCTTAGGACTGGGAGCCACAGCCTCTTGGGAGAGCATGCTAGACTTTATCTTCCACCCCTAGCGATGAGGCATTGGCAGGATCTGAGTAAGAGGCTGCTGCAAAGTAGGCAAAGTAGGCAAAATGCTACCGAACCACCTTTATTTCTGTACAAAACAGTGGTTTCTGCCAACTCCGGAACTCAGGACAAGTCAGGAGCAAGGAGTCATTGCCTTCTGGTGACCGACGCCTCTCCATGCGTCACAGCTCTCCACTCCCAGCCCTAGCAACATGCTGTTTGAAACCACTCCATTTTGTGGCTCCAGCCCCATTTTCAAACGTTGTTATCTACTGGGGCTCCTCTTCATTTGTCTCTCATGTTCTGCAGTCCTTGGACTCTGGTATGTTTGGGAGTAGGCTATGGGGTTATCAAGCACCTCCCGTTCCCTTCAAAATTGAGAAGAGCTTTATTCCTCCAGGATATGGCAAAATCTTCCTCTGCTAGTGCATAGCCATCTCACTCCATCACTCAGCCAGGTGGCTTAGGGTTCAAAAGGCTTGTTCTCACTCATGCAGTTACCCAACCGGCTACTTAAATGTCCCACTAAATGCCCATGTCAGAGAGAGACCCAAGCAACATCCTGAGCAGCAGAGAAGAGTTGTCTGTGTGACCCCAGTTCCCTTTGGGAGGGACTTTATGGGAAATGCAGATATTGACACCAACTCTTGCCTATGAGAGCAAAGATGCTGCACTAGGTCCATGTTAGTTTGAGTCCAAACATAGCAGGTTTAGGCTGCTGGCTGATTTGGGAGAAAGCAGCTGGCTCTGTGCCCATGGATAAAGGATAACAGGAATAAAAGACACATGGAGGTGAGAGCTTGTATCAAAGACATCGTCCTTCACTTTGTGAGCAAGGTCTCTTCCCCCTGAAAGGTGATAAGGTAAGATCTCCTCCTTGCTGGAGAAGATGTGTGTTGAAGCTGAATATGTGATTATTTAAGCAGCATGTTTCAAGTGAAGAGCAGAGTTTGCTCCAAGTTTGACTTAATTATGTGAATCCATGAGATGGTTACAAGAAAAGGCTTGTTGGTACATGTGGAAACGATGTTGTTAGTCTGGTGCCAGAGTGTGAGGAATACCACTATGCATGATGAAAGCAGCATCTCCACTGGGAATTTTAGAGGGGATGAAAAGCTAATATGTTCCTCCTGGCTTACAGGGGGATCGCGGAAAGGATGGCTTGAAAGGCGAAAGAGGTCCTCCAGGCCCAAAGGTATGTCTCAAATACATGAAGGCATCTTTAGGTTGGCGCCATTGTGTTGGGCTGGCCAGGGAGGAAAAGCACCCATCTCAGATGTCTTCTGACCCTGTCAAAAGACTGGGTTTTTAAAGCAGAGTTTCTGAGCTGGGCTCGTAAGCTTGTGGTCACAGTGGTGGTGTAGTCCTACAGCTTGATTCAGCAGATACATGACATTTAGGTAGGAAGATGTTCAGGATCCAGATGAGATAAATTTCTAAAATGTTCAGGGACATTTCCTTCCTTTCTTTCCCCCCCTGCAAATTGAAGAACACATCAGAAAGTGATGTAAAGAGAAAAAGTTTCTGATACTACACACATCTTGAGATTGTTAGAGGTGGGACCAACTCCTTCAGTTAATGGAGAGGAAAATGCTGCAGAAGGCAGCATCAGCAGGTACTGATGTATCTCCTGATTGGAAAAAAATCCAGTTCTTTGCAAAGGCAAGGATTCATCCAAGTGACGTGCATGAGCTGTGCCTCAGATGTACCCAGTTTAGCTAGTCCACCCCCACAATGTGGCCCCTTCGTCCGGGCACACCTTGGCATGGAGATCAGCACCATCAGGGCCTTCCTGGCGCCCTTCATTCCACCGGAATCTGTCGATACAGAAACCAGATTTCAGTGAAATGAAGCCCGTCAGAGAGGCAGGTCAGCCCCTGCCTCAGCAGATGTTCCTTGTGCCAGCACTGGACTTCCAAGCTGTTGCAGCTCATCTGTCATTTCATCTGCAAAGATGACCTAGGATCACTCACCTGGGGAGCCACACCATGCCGGGCAAGAAGACACAGACAGCCCCTCCATGGGACTTGGGAGTCCAACTCATTGGAGATATTTGAACTCAGACTGCATGTGCCAGTATAGAGGGCCACAGCCACCTCCAGAAGGGACCACCAACCACAGGGACATCTTGGCCATCCTCCTCCTTGCTGCTACCTCTGCACAGCTGCCACAGTGGCATTGAGGGGGCCTCAGAAACCTTTGCTTCTTTACACGTTATTGCCATGAAATGGAGAAGGGGATGATGCAAAGCTCTGGTCCAGATTCTGCTTTGACGATGCTTATATCTGGCTCTGGTCCAGGCCTACCCTGTGAAACGCAACCAGCGGCTGTGTCCGATGGAGAAGCAAAGGAGCCTGTTGAGCAGGGTGGGATTCAGTCCCATCTCTGAGCCAACGGGGAATTGTCTGGGGTCAGTGAGGGGGCTGGTAGCAGAGTAAGGGCCATATAGGTGACTCGTGCCCCTCCACAGGGTTCCTCTTCTTGCTGCTCGTCAGGAAAATGACTTAATTAATTAGTTATTCTTGTTCATTTAAAGGGAGAACCTGGTCCACCAGGCAAAGGAGTGGAAATGAAGGTAAATAAAATAAAAATTACAGAGCATATTGATGCTGGAAACAGCTCCCTCTCTGCCTGGGTCTGGGATGGCAGAGGGGACCCAGTGTTTGCCCCCAACCCCAATCACTGCTGTCCGCAGGACCAGCTTCTTGGTCTGGAGGAGAGAGAAGTTCTGACCCTTCTCTTCTCTTGCAGGATCTGGAGAGGCTTTTTGAAGCAAATGGTATCAAGGTAGGCGATGCTTTGACCTTCCTTCTGACAAGACAATTGTAATTAAGCTTTTTCATCTGTTCCAGCTGGCCTTCTGGAGACTGTGTGGTCCCCCAGGTCCAGCTCTGGTACTCACAAGAGGGCAGGGTCATTACATTTCCTTTTACACCTTACCATATATATTTAAATGCTTCTTGGACAGCTTCTCTGCTGCTATGATGTGGGGTGGATGGTGGCTTTTGCGGTACAGCAGTGCTAGCCTGATGCCTCCCTCTCCGCTCTCAAGGTTGCCATCAAGCTCAAGAAGTGTGGTGAGGCTCAGCTTTTAGTGTCTACCAGGCAGGTACTTATGGTTGTGCTCATTACCTTCAGCTCTTTTCTGTGAGCCCTGGAGATGTCACCGAGGGAGGTGAGGGACTGACTGATCTGGTCTAATGGCGGAGTTTTATTTAGGCTGGGGAGAGCCACCACGTAAGCACCTTTGGCTCCTAGAAGCCCAAATGTCTCGGGACACATTGCTTCACCAGGTGCCCTCTGAGGCCCATCAGTCAATTTTTGGGGTGACTGCACTTGCACTGTCGTGCATCAGGAACAAAAGGGTGACACTGGACTTAATGGTTTCCGCCGGTTGCAGCTGGCACTGCTGAAGGACCTCTGCAATGCAATCCTGCGGGACGGGCTGGACGGGCTGGTGCAGCAGCTGAGTGTCTCCAGGACAAGCAAGACCTCCAGGAGAAAGCAGGTACCTCTGCATGCCGCCAAACACGGTGTGAGTGTTGTCATCTGTCATCCTCAGGGGGCAGACAGACCTGGAAGGAAATGAAAGAGACAGAAATGAATCATTAAAGGCTTCAGAGTCACCTCTGTCATCAAGCAGGTTATGGTGACCTGCAGCCACTGTAAGAAACAGTGAAGTTGGAAGAGGCTAATGGCTTGCCCCAGGATCTTGAATTTTCAGGTTAAACTGATGGAATTGCAAAGCATCCTGGTTTTGGGTGGCAATAAAGGAATCAGTCAACTGTTGTTGTTGACGAAAGTAGCTAGAAGCTGTCCTCCAAAGCCATCAGCCTTCTTGTGCCCTTTGAGGGCTGGGGGTTGCTGGAGTGGTGGGTGTGCGAGGGGAGCAAAGCAGCTGAAAGCATGAGAAGCGACCATGAGGGCAGCCTCAAAAGCAAGAGGGATCCCAGGGAAGCAGGACTAACTTGGAAGGAATATTTGGAGGTGGCCAGCAGGGAATTGCTGACCACTCACTCCATTTCCATTCAGGAAGGCCACCAGGTAGGAAGAAGCATGGCGGAGCGATGGGGGCAGTGGGCAGAAATAACCCATCAGGATCCAGCTCTTTGCATGTGTGGTTCCAGGGAGCTCAGGTTTCTCTCAGCCACATCGACTCACTTTTTTTTTGATGTTCCAGGATTCAGTGGTGGTTGATACGTCTCGTGAGGCCCTGGCCAGCAGCGAGGTGACAGAGGAAGAACAGAGCGTGGAGGTGGAGGCTCAGTTTAGTGTGCCAACGTCTGGAGGACTCCCTAAGGTGAAAATAAACAGTGGAGCAGTCTGGTCTGCTGCAGCAATAATATTAAGAGATTGCACATCTGATGCATGGTGGCTGCCTGTGAACTCCCAGTCCATGCTCCAGTGATGCTTTCTACTGATCCCCCTCCTCGGTTCCTCTCCATCTTTCTTGTCTTCTGAGGAAAAACCAGTGCAAGTTGGGCTGGTTGCAAGCCATCTCGATGCTGGTTATCTGTTGAACTCGCCCTGCAGCTTCTCACTTGGGGGCTGGAATCTAGGTGCGTCTCTTCTGCCCCAGCAGAGATGGATCCAATCCTGCTGTCAGATTGGTTCAAGATTACCCAAGAGAGGAGTCCCTGCCAGGACTCCACAGTCCTTGTTTGCTTGAGTAACCAGACTAATTGCTGGTCCTGACTTCCAGTGTGGTACAGCATGCCTCCAGGAGTAACATCAGAGGGCTGTATCCAGGTCATCTCTCATAGCTGCTGGAGGAGTCACGGATCTTAATTTGCTCACGCTAGACAGTCCTGATAAGGGATAGTCCAGGAAATAGTGTCTGCAGCCACAGTGAGGCTTTTCTCATCCTCTTTTTATTACAACCAGTAAGTGACTCACTCTTCATCAGCTCTCGTTGGTCACTGGTAGGAAGTGTTGTCTCTAACAGCACAAGAGCTGTGGGGATGTTTGGAGCCAGCTCCTGATGATTTTATCTTCCTCTGTGGTTGGTTCAGTGATGACCCAGTTGCTCAGACACTTAGATGGGGTGAGACAGGCTCATCCCCTCTCAGTTCCAGGTTCCTGCTGTGATCTCAGTGAGATATTTTGCTTTTCTGGATCATTGCAACTTGGATAATAGCATTTTAGGGGCTTGAGAGGGGATGAAGCGCTCAGCAGTAGATGTGTTTGCACCAAGTGACACAAACTGGATGTGTGCCAGCAACCCTTAAGCCACAAATGCTAGGATTTAGGGTACAGAGACACCAAAGCTGTATCTGTTGGGCATTGGGAGCCCAACTCAATCCAGCAAAAAGGGTTGGGAACCTCTCTGCTCACCTGGGACAATCTGTCTAGGCTGGACTTAGGAGTGAAGGGGTCAATGCAGCCCTCCAACCCACCAGAGATCCTTGCAGTCTACTCCAGCCCATCCTTGGCACTTCCTAAGTAAGGTACAAGAGAGGTCTTGGTACCCTGACTCTCCAACCTTGTCCTGCTGTCTCTGAGAATTCTACTGAATAAATGACAGTGTCGATAAAGCAGTGTATTATGGATGATGTCTTGACTTCATCTGTGTTCAAAAAACATGTAGATGTGTCACTTCAGGACATTATTTAGTGGACATGATGGTGTTAGGTTGATGGTTGGACTTGATGATCTTAGAGGTCTTTCCAAACTTAAAGATTCTATGTTTCGATGACTTAGGAAAAGCAGTAACTTTCTTTGGTCTCCACAGGGTCCATCTGCTAGTGGTTCTGAACCTGAGTACCAGCCCCTAGGAAACCCTCCGGATTTCTTGGAGAAAGCATCTGAGGAAAGAAGGAAGGAGAGAGACTCAAGAGGGACAAACACATCTCTCAGCAGTGTATGTAAATGCCTGTTCGGTGACTTTTAATTACTTTTCCACTTGTAATGATTTAATAGATGCAAAGCGATTACATTTCTCAAATGGAGAAATCCTTGGATTTCTCAACATCAAACATTTCCTTGCAATTCTGTGAGTTTTGCCCCGGTTTTACTGAAGTGAAAAATGAAGTTAGAGAAAGAGTAAGGATGTCTGCATGAATCAGTATCAGAGCCCAGAAAAGGGTCTTGCTTTCCATCTTCCACTCTGGTAATTAGTGAGACTGTGTTGTCGCTCATTTACCACCCTCTGCAGGGCTTGGCTGTGGCCCCACCAAGCCCAGAAGATGATCTGCAAGGAAATGAATCAATGGAGTTTCTCGAGTCCTTGGAGGAGAAGGTGGAAGGAGAGCCACAGCAGGACACCAGCCATGTACGTCTTATCCAGCAGTGCTGTGCAGTAGACCAGTGTGGAGATAAGTGATGGACTGGAAGGGGCTGGGATGCACATCTCTCACCCACTGCTTGGACATGGGAGCTGGGTGGGAGGCTGGTGGGAGGACCAACCTTGTCCTCTGCATACAGGCAGGGAAATGGGAACCCCCCAGAGCCCTTGGCAAATGTTTTGTTGGTGAATTACCCACTTTGCTGGGGAGAAAAAAGGACAATCCCTAATCTGAATCAATCCAACCTCAGCATCCATCCTGTTCTTTGCGGCTTGGTTGATTGAATTGTCGATGATTCTCAATACTTTTAAAAATCAGACTCCAGGGACAGTGCAGGCCTCAGGCAGTGAATTTAAGATATGCCCCCAACAAGATGTTTCCTTTTCCTTCTTACCTTTCACAGATGTCTCAGAATAGTTCACAGACCCTCAGGTTTCCCTGCACAACGTTACTCTTTCAGACCCTGGCATACACCCTCCCGAGCCCAGCTCTGGAGCGCTGAGTCTGACTCCCTAAAAGAGGAGGATTTGGGGGTCTGAGCAGGAATCTGGGGACTTTCTCCTTTTTAAGCACTCACTGACAGAGCAAACTGTAATTTAACGAGCCTTCATGGATCAGCTGAGCCAAGGTGATTGTCACAGAGGAAACGTGATGCGGTGTGGCTCACTTTACCTCTTCCTTCAAGGTCTGCAAGACATTTGCTTCTTGAAATGTTGAAGTGGCTTGTTACTGCACCTCAGCTGAGGGACAGTAGCTGAGAGAGGTTTCTTCCATAGCCAGGAGCTAGAGCTGCTTTACAAGCGCATGTGTACGTACCCTCTAAGGCGCGTTGTACGTACCCTCTAAGGCGCGTTGTATCGTTTCCAGCAAAGTTGGAGGGTGCATCCAGGCTGGTAGCAGCAGTGATCACAGCTCAACTGCTGTGGTATAGCTGCAGTGTGATTATCTGAGCCCTAACATCCCATTTCACTTTTTTTTTTTTTTTTTTCTTTATTTCCTGCCCTCTCGAGTATGCATTTTCTTCTAAGAGCCCAAACCATGCTCCACTGCGATGTACCAAACCCAGCACCCTCCAGTTTGAACATTGTTGTAACCACACATGCACGGTCTAGCGCAGCTGGGAGACCCTACCCCAACACCACGTGTTGAGTGACACCATCCCTGTGATGGAGAGAGGGAAAATGCATTTATCCAGTGTTGTTTTAACACCTTTGCATACTGATGTGCTCCTGTGTGATGGAGGCAATGCTCTTTTCGAAAACACTCAGAGACGGGATGCCCACAGTCTTAAAAAACAAACTGACAAATCGTTCAGATGTTTGCTTGCATCTACAGGCACAATTAGTGGAGGAAAAGTATTAGCAAGGATATTTCTAGGAACAGAAATGGAGGAGTGTAGCCCAAAATAGGGAGAGCATGTGGGAGAAAATCTCCCTGAGATTGGAGTAGTCTGTGGAACACTTGTTTCTGCTCCCATTGCTTTAGCCGTCTCCCAGCTGGCTCTGCAGATTAAGGCCGTGCTGAATCGCAAAGCTGGAACAACCTTTGTGGCAGCAGCCACGAGAGGGCTCCCAGCACAAAGACACATGCACACGCCACATGCAACCATCCCAGACACGCGTGTATGTGTGCATGCTGCAGCTCTGGGGATGGTGGCCCATGCCATGGGCATCCATCTGCTTTGTTTCTTCTCCTGGATGTGCCATTTCCCTTGGCTGGGCATGGTTAGGTGGGAAAGAGACCTCGAAGCACAGAGGATGGAGCCCAAACCCCCTCACTTCTTGTGGAATTGGGCTGCATGACGTGGGCTGAGGTGGGAGCTTTTTTGGTGTCCTGCTCTCCAAAGCAGGTAGAGCTCAGTCCCTATGGACCTGCACCTGGAGACCATGAAAATTGGGGGGTAGGGGCTGAATCTGCGGCTCCATTTGAAGCTGTGGACTTTAGCTGTGCTGGATACTCCTCATGATCAGACTCCTTATGGCTCCATGTGTGCCCCTGGATGGAGTCGTTTAATAAATCAGATCCACCACAGACGCAGCATCTTCTTCCTTGATGGAATGGGAGTGACGCATACTTGTTCAGTGTCTGGGAGCGAAGTGCATCCAAGTGCCCAGACGCCCTGGCCATGCCACCGGGAAGGAAAAGGGACCATGTGTCCATGCCAAATGTGACGTTTGGGCAGAAAGAACTGCGTAAATCATAAAGAATTAATTTAATCTCTGCATCACAAGGGTCAAAAGCAATCTCTGTGTCCTCTTTTGTTTTTTGGGTTTTTGTTTGATTGTTTTTTTTGTTTTTTTTTTTTTTAAGCCCTGTGGCAAGAGCAGAGCCACAAAGCTGGTTCGCTGGTGACCGCAGGCTCTTTCATCACAAAAGACCTAAGACTGGACATTTTTTAGCCAAACTCAGGGTGCCTGAGATGACTTGATTTCTGTGTTGAAGATTTTTTTTTTTGCAGGGAGGAGATACCAAATATTGAAGAGCTCTTTAATCTTGCAGTGAAAGGCAGGAGGAGAGCTGGAGGGAGGAAATCAAAGACTTATAATTCAAAAGGGGAATTAGAGCTCAAGCTGATTAACCCCAGGAGCAGGATGTAGATGATGGGACAAGGCTGTGATTCCCCGTCTGTCATGCCTGAGTTATCAGGAGCAGAGCACAGGGGGGCTGGAGGGGAAAAGTTTGCATTTTGGGTTTATGGAGATGATCTCCTGTCCTGTTGGGGCTGATGTTCAAGAACCCTTGATGTTTAATATCAGTGCCATCCCACAGTGATGCTGCATCTAGGTGTTTGGCAATAATTACTGGTGAAACTCTGCAACCCGCTATTCCCGGACACCTTTTTCTGGATCCCAGCCCAGAGGATTCCCCATCAAATGAAGAGTTGATTGAAAGATGGGCTGATGGTAGGGGCATTTGTAAAAGTGCCACAAGTTTTTTAGGGCACTTCAAACCCCTCTTCAGCACGATGGGATCTGCACCCTCAGTTGCATTTGGCATAAAATCCCTTTTACCCTCAGGAGGAGGGAAGAGCGTGGTTCAAAGACAGGGAAAGAGGAGCAACCCCTCTCTCCCTGCAGCTCCTGCATCCCCTCATCCCGCAGCCAAACTGAACTCAGCAGAGGGCGAAGCGAAGGGAGCGAATTGGAGCCGATTGTTTTCCCGTCAGCAGCAGCTGTAGTCGCGAATTTTACTTGTTAAAAGGTTCATGGGGCCCTAGAGAGAAGCAACCTGTAATAGCCCAAGAGCTTCATCTCAGAGGTGCAATTTCTGGCTGGCAGGAGTTAATGGGGGAAGCAAATTAACTGATATGAAGAGGCAGGATGAGCCCAGGCACACGTGCTCATGCAAGAAGCGGTGGCCGGTTACTGTTTCCAGGGTTGAGAAACTTCTTTGGCATTACAGGACCATACTGGCCAATTCCTGCCTCCTCCATCTCCCAAATCTCCTCCGCTTAAGGTTACCCATTTTCAGAGTTAATTCAGACAAATACCCCTGGTTGTCTCCGTGTAGATAAACCCATAGTCACTTAATTTTCCTACCTGATATCTTCTTGGCCTTTTTTTATTTCTCTGTTTCCTGTAGCTCTTTCTTTACTTTCTTTGTTTTATTATCCCTCTTATTTCCATTTTTCTCTTTCCTGTCCTAATTTTATCTGTTCTTTTCCTTCTTTTCTCCCTTCTCTCTTTTCCTTTCCTTTTTACGCTGCCGTCTGCTATCAGTAAATCATTCCTTTAGAAAGCAGCAGCCTCTCTACTTTTCTTTGAGGTGTCTTATTGCTGGCATCTCAGAGCAAGAAAAATGCTAAAATTGCAGAAGAATTACAGAATGAAGGCGAGTTATTACCCCCTGCAATTTCCCACCACCCCAGTAAATGGCAGCTTTATGAGATCGCACCCATAAGGGTCGCTTTCAAAACCTCGGCGAGGTCTTGGCAACCCATGGGCTCGGCTTGCTGCTGCCGTGTGATGCTATTCACACGTCTGTGAATTGAATGTGGACCTGTGGGAAAAAGCAGCAGGGTTTTTTACATCTGGTTTGCATGCAGATGAGCTGTGACCTGGCGCAAGATGGACAGGAAGGTCCATTTTGTCTCATCTGATGGTGCTATCTGACCCAGCCAGATCACTTCTACATAAGCCTGGGAGATGTTCCTCTAGATTTTTTCACAAAAACCACCCAAGATGGGCACTCCACAGCTCCCCTGAGCAATCTGTGCCAGCACATCACTGACCTCTCTTTCATTCCTCCTTCTGTCATCTTCACTATCTTTCAGAAGATAATTTCAATTTTAATCAGATCAAAATAATTTTTTTCCTTACGTATTTTGGTGAGTCAGAAACTTCCTGGGTTCATTAGCCACTAGATGAAGCTATCATCTGTCTAGTTAAAATCCAGCAAAACAAGACTATCGTCCCTACAAACCTGACAGCATAAAGGGGCTGTTCAGCCTGGAGAAGAGGAGGCTCCGGGGAGACCTGAGAGCAGCTCCCAGTGCCCAAAGGGGGCTGCAGGAAAGGTGGGGAGAGACTCTTCAGCAGGACCTGGTGTGACAGGATGAGGGGTGATGGTTTCAAAATAGGGGGAGGTAGATTCAGATTAGATATTAGGAAAACATTTTTTACACTGAGGGTGGTGGCACACCAGCCCAGGTTGCCCAGAGAGGTGGTGGATGCCCCATCCCTGGAAACATTCCAGGCCAGGTTGGATGAGGCTCTGAGCAACCTGACCTGTTTGGAGATGTCCCTGCTCCTGGCAGGGGCGTTGGACTGGATGGGCTTTAAAGGTCCCTTCCAACCCAAACCATTCTATGATTCTATGACTGACCAGCATTTCTTGGAAGTCCTCCATTTAGGATTTACTTTTCCTTCACTTTAACGATCTAAAACTCTCAACACATACTTTGAGGTGTGATTAAATGACATGAATCCAGATCTTTGTTTCTGCAACAAAAAATGTGGGAGTAGTGCTAAATAACTGCACCCCATCTTGATTTTTCCCTCTCCTTCCTGTGCTCCTGGCAGGTCTCAGGGTTGGGGTTCGGGTGCGAGGAGGTGCTTACCTTTCATTACAAAACCCTTCACTGCTTTTTTTGCTTTCATATCAAAATATTCACCAAAGCTACGCTGCAGTGCTTCCGCTCTGTGGTTCAGGGATTAATTGCCGTGCACTGAGATATCCACCAGCCAGGAATATTACAATTTTTACAACAGCAAGCAGATAATTTACCTGTGCTAATATGGAAAAGAACAGATAATTTGTGATCTGGGCCAGTAACTATTTGTACCAGCTTTACTGCGTGTGCCTTAAATATATATTGACCAAAATCATGAGCACTGCAAACATCATCAAGTGGCGGGTTAATGTGTAGACGTTAATAAGCATTAATAGGTCTGTTATTTCATTCCAAGGTCTACCAGGTACATTAAATGTAGGTGTGTTACCCAGACATGGCTGGTGCAGGGAGGCATTTGAAGTTCAAAGTTGCAATATTTTGGGTGGGTTTTGTTTCTTTGAAATAGCAATAAGTTAATTGCACAGCGCTAAATAATATATAGTACCCTGTCCAGTTCTGGAGCCCCCAACATCAGAAGGACACAGACCAGTTGGAGAAGGTCCAGAGGAGGCCACAAAGAGGGCTGGAGCAGCTCTGCTGTTAGGCCAGGCTGGGAGAGTTGGGGCTGTTCAGCCTGGAGAAGAGGAGGCTCTGGGGAGACCTCAGAGAGGGTCCCAGTGCCCAGAGGGGGCTGCAGGGAAGGTGGGGAGAGAATCTTCAGCAGGGCCTGTTGTGACGGGACAAGGGGTAATGGTTTTAAAATAGAGGGAGGTAGATTTAGATTGGATATTAAGAAAAAAATTTTTACACTGAGGGTGGTGAAGCACTGTCCCAGGTTGCCCAGAGAGGCGGTGGATGCCCCATCCCTGGAAACATTCCAGGCCAGGTTGGCCGGGACTCTGAGCAACCTGATCTGTTTGGAGATGTCCCTGCTCCTGGCAGGGGGGTTGGACTAGATGACCTTTAAAGGTCCCTTCCCACCCAAACTATTCTATGATTCTACGATATATATTGTTATTTTTATACATATAAGATTTTAGGTGTTCAGCAGGATGCTGTCTCCCTTCCCACAGGAAATTGTGGATTTAGATGACGGCTCTGCACTGCCAAGGCACTTTAGAGCCAGGAGATCTGCCAAGCATGAGACACACATGGTAAAGACCCCATTTCACCGCAGCGACTTTGGGCTGGCCTGTGTGCAAGAGCAGAGCCATTGGCATGGTCCAGGAGGAAGCAGTGACCCTTCCTTATTGACTCCATCACAGGTTCATTCCCCTGGTGCCCCAGGAGGTCGGAAATCCCCATCTGGATCTGCGGTGAGTGAAGACCCCCGTGTGTTTTCAAACACATGGATGCAAGGGGAACCCCAATTGCCCACTTGTGCAAAGTCACGATGAACGTAGAGGGGAGGTGAAAGGTTAGTGATAAATATTAATAAATAAAGCAAGAAAGAGTTGCAGAAGAAGCTGGTTTTCTTGGCAGAGCAGATTGTTCTCACTGTATCTGACAAAAGAAATATGATGCTCAGAGAACTGAAGTGGGGGAAACAAAACTTTGAAAGTGGTGAGTGACCCTCACCCTGTGTTCCCAGGAGGAACAGCATCACTGAGCTGAGCTCATTCCCACCGTGAGAGAACACACCTCCTCTCATAGCCCTCAGAGGGTGGACGTGGGACATCTATGCCATTGCCAAAAGCCTGGTTCTGAGGCATTTCTTGGTTCGCAGGCCCTGGCAGCCCATATGCAATGGGCAGCACCAGCTCTCAGATATCCTGTCTGGGCTGGAACAGATCAGAAGGAGCCTGGAGGCCACCCCATATCCAACCAGGAGCCCTTCAATGGAGTTCTTGTCATCCCCAGTAACACACAGCCTCCCCTCTTTCTGCCTGACATCTCGCTCCTCAGAGATGTCTTTTCCATGGCTCAAGGGCAAAAAGTTTCTCCAACTGCTCTCACACTTTCCTCTTTTCTTTTTCAATTCAAGGCGTACCCAGGCCCCCATCACTCAAGGAGAATTAAGGTACAGTGTTCATGTTGTGCTCCTCTTATCCCAGCTGTGCGTGGTGAGGATGCAGCTGGTCCTTCCTTCTGTCACACCACATCCCAGCCCTATTTTGTTCTTTTTTTTTTTTTCTTACAGAAGAAGGAAACTGGCCCAGCAGATCCACCCTCCCATGGCCAAAAGGTCTGTGCTTTTGTTTTACCTTTTAATGAAGTCACCTAACAGTGCCAGGATGGTGATCCATCTCTCAGGGCACTCTCATTTGGAGGCTGAGTGAAAATTGGCCAGGCCAGTGGGTTCAAGGGGTAGTAATCAACAGTTTTGGCCATTGGCAATGGGTAGAGGTCCCAGGCCTGAACCTTTCACAGCCAATCCAGATGCGGGGTTTGTTTTTTGAGGATCCTTAATCTCTCCTCTGTGAGCTTCTCTGATCTCCTTTAAACTCATGGCATCTTTTAACATCTGCAGTAGCCTGGGGCAGGGAAGCCCTCAGCTTTCTGCTCATATCTGATCCTTACTCTGCGATTTATGTTTTTTTCTCTCTGCATTTCCACTGCACAGGATAGGAGGGATGGAGTCAGGGACATCTCCGATCTGGTTTGGGAATGCAAGTGGTGGAAATGAGGGGTTCCTCCACAGATGTTTGCCAAAAGCTGATTAAGGAGCAAGGGCAGCCCCTGCCTGGTCCAAAGAGGGAAGGAAAAATGTAGCAATATGTGTTTGCAATTGAAGGGGTTGCCTGTTTTTTTTCCAGGGAGAAATGGGAGCTCCAGGAGTCCGCGGAGACAAAGGAGAAAAGGTAGTGATAGCACTTTTCTGGACTGAGCCTCTGAGACCAGGAGAAGGCTCTCCATGCTAAGAGAGCCTGGAAAGGGAGAGGCAGCTGGGGAGATGCTGATGGAGAGGACATTCAGGGTCTGTGGGAGGCTGTGCCACTGTAAATTGGGATTTCCTGAACGTGGCTGCGTGTTTCTGTTCCCTCCCTTCCAGCAATGCTAGCATGCATCTGCCTTGCACTCAGGAGTAAATGCAAAAATTAAAAATTATGGGGGTTTTCCTGGTGTTCATTTTCTTCTGGATCAGTGAACTGAACCAGGTGACAGACAAGTGAAAGGCAGCCCTGGCATGAGGACAGGGCTGGAAGAAGGGCCACACAAAACACCATTTCATGAACACTTTTGGCAGCAAAGACTTATAGGGACCAAACGGCAGATCTGGGGTGGTGGGACCCAAATATTTAGGAGAGATGCAGACAAGGCAAGGTGGTTGTTAAAAGGCATAGCCCAATGGGGAAGGGGTACTTTGTGTGGGCCAGCGTTTAAATACCTGTGTGGTGCAGCATCCCGGGGACACAGGTGTGAGGAGGGACAGGAGGTGGCTAGAAGATCTTTGGATTTTGTCTTGCAGGGGCAACCTGGGGAGATGGGGGAACCTGGAGAAAAGGTGAGCTGTGGAGTTGGTATCAGCAGCTGGAACAGGACAACATTACCGGCTAAGTGTCCCAAATCTGGGACTGGAGATTGCCATAGGAAAGTGAAGATCTACTGGGTCAGCCCAGTACTCCATCGCCTTCCTTGGAGCAGTGTGGCTCTGTGTTAGGGCATTCAGCTCTTCCCCAGTCACACAACCACTGCCCGCCTCCTCTGGGGAAAGGAGGTCGTGGTCAGAGGAGCCAGTTGCTCCATGCTGCTGTGGGCTATGAGCACAACTGGAAACCCTTGCTCTTGCTCAGGGTTTCACTGAGGTGGTGTTTCACCTGACCTCTTGCACGGGCTTGGTAACTCTCTCTTTATTTCGTAGGGCATCAAAGGAGACAGAGGTGAAAATGGTCAAAAGGTAAAGAACAATGTTGGTACCACAGTCAGAAGTGTCTCTTCTTACACTGTGAGAGCTTGCCTCCTGCTCTTCTTCCTCCCCATCTCAGGGAGAGGTGTCCAGGTAACCTCCTGAGATATGGGCTCAGCATGGCCAGTCACTCACTGGAGACCCAGCATCTCTCCGTTGGCAAGAGAGGGACTCCAGATGGCTCACATAGACAGGACACCTACCTTATAAATGAGAATGTCAGAATGAATGAGTCTTGCCCACAGTCGTCTGACACCATCTCCAGTAATATTCCTGCAACTCAACTCCTTCTCTTCTAAAGCTGTTTAAATGTTCTCAGCAGCTTCATCTCTCCAGGTCAGATAAGACTTCCCACCATCTAGAGGAGATGTGGTGGTCAATGAGGACTCTGTAGAAACCCTCAATGTAGGATCATAGCTGAGGGACTTCAGCTGGGTGTCCAAGGAGCAGTGTGAAGCAAGCTCTCATTTTGATGGGCCCACAGTGGAAGGAGAGATCTTGATGTCTTCTGACTTTCTTCTCTTCACAGGGAGAACCGGGAATTGGGTTCAGAGGCCCTGTTGGTCAGGCTGGGCCACCTGGATTTAAGGTAAGCCTTTCTTCTCTTCTAGATAGGACCTCACTTGTTTTTTCTGGGTCTTGCTCTTTGTAGTCCTTGCTGATCTTTCCACCACTGGATATGGAGCACAGAGTTGGCTGGGACTGCAAAGATGGAGCACCAAAGCCAGCCCCAGCCTGGGAAGGCAGGGACACTGTCAAATGAGTATGAGACAGAGGAGGTGCTCTGTGTCCTCCAAAGGATTATTTCAAAGGAGATGGGGTCCAGAGGATAAATATGACTATGAAAAAATCCTGGGAATTGTGGCCTCAGCAAAGATGTGTTTCATCATGCAAATTCAAGGAGACACCCCAGGCTTTCTTCAGGACCTTGAGGGAAGGGACAGGGGAGGAATGAGGAAGGCAGTTAATCCCACCTAAGATCCAAATCCCTTATGATTCGCTCAACAGGGTGAACCAGGGGCCCCAGGACCTCCAGGAGCTCAGGGAACCCAGGGCATTCGTGGCAATGCCGGCACTCCTGGGTCACAAGGGGACAGAGGGGCTCCAGGTCTGCCCGGGATGCCAGGACAGAAGGTAGGTGGTGTGCGGTGAGTGAACTGCATGTGTTGTGTTAGCCACCTCAAGGTGAGACCAACAATGGTCTTATTGAGACTGTCTACACCGGGTGTCCACTGTGGGTTAAGCTCCCACCTACTCAGGTCTCCAGACCCTGAGCCTATACAGAGTCAGTGAAGAGAAGCAGGAACAACGCGTAGTTGCAAAAGGAGAGGTAACAGCTTTTATTAGACCAGCTGATGTAGTTGGGGAAAAAACAGGCCAGGGAGATGTCCTTCAAGTTTAAAAAAAAAGCAGTGGAGCTCCAAGCAAGGTAGGCACCTGCTGTTCTCCTTTGAAATTTAGTGATGTGACTTGATGAGATGACTAGGAACAAAAGGGGTGGCAATAGCACAGGGGATGTGAACAAGGGGCTTGGGGGTCATTAGCCTCTGGGAACAGAGGGAACAATGCGTCAGTCTCATTGTGGGTCATGGAGGCTGAGCTGGAGGTGGGGCGGGGCAGAGAAATGTGCCTAAACTCAGGGTCTTGGTGTAGCTGGAGTCCCTTCTCCTCAGTGTCAAGGGGGGAGCATCCCAATGGCTATTCCTCCTGCTTGCAGTCAGTGCAGGAGACACCTAGGGCCACCAGCTCCTGCTTTCTGGCTGGATGGAGGAACGCAGGACATTTTTGTCAGGGTGTTCTCCTCCTTAAAGGATTTTCTTTTCAAGGGAGAGCGTGGGAAGAGAGGACGGAATGGATTTGCTGGGCCCACAGGACCACCAGGATACCCAGGAAAAGAGGTGACTTTTGTACATCACCCCAGTGTCTTTTAAGCAGCAGAGGAGTGACTGGGAAGAGAGGGTGAGGGCCCAGAACTTGGGCTGCGTGTGCTTTCACCCTCTCAGAGCACTGGGATGGGAGAGCATTGAGGACATGCTAAGCAAAGTCCTCCCTTCTATTTTGTTTTCCTCACCCTATAGGGGATTCCTGGGACACCCGGACCCAAAGGCAGCAAGGTCAGTGCAACCCTTCCAGACAGGTCACAAGTAGCTGAGATCCTGGAGTGGCAATGGGACAGCCCACTGCCCTCCCCTGGCTCCTTATCCCTGACCCCATCCAACCACTTCATCCCTCTTTCTCCCTCATGCCCTTCTTCCCCATGGTTGCTGGAGCATCCTTCAGAAAGAGCCACAGAAAGTCAATGGAAGTGAGTCTCCTGACTCTTTCTGTGGCTTTTAAGTCATGGCCAATCTAATCAGCAGTCGTGCCATGTGAAGTCTGAGCTCTGAATGAGACCTCTGGGATTCTCTGTTTCCCAGGGAGAAATTGGCGTTGGAGCAACTGGCCCAAGAGGTCCCCGCGGACTGCCTGGCCCTCGGGTAGGTCCCCCTATAAATGTTCCTGGCTTGGCTTCTTGCAGTCTACCTTCTTTTGGAGGCAGCTTTATACCATCACTTCCCACTCACCCATCTTAGAAGGTGCCTAAAGGGCTGATTTCAAAGCCCTCCTTAATTTTTCATCAGCCCAATTTGGAGGCGATGGGCACTGCTATGACCAGCTGGAGCTGGCACTGACCAGAATCTGTCCACAGGTCGCAATTAGCATGCCCTCCATAATTAGACACCCTCAAGCGTTATGGATTGCACTGGTCAACTGCATGGCCAAGTGAATCCTGCCCCACTGGCTGTGTTGGCTGCGCTTTCACTGGCTAGATGGGAGAGTTGAAGGCAATGTCTACACTCCTACATCTGCATATTGTACTTCTAGCAGCTCGGTGAGGAACCACTTGGGTTTTATATGCTTTAGGGATGCTACCTACAAGATTGTTCCTTCAGAAGTCTGCCTTTTTTTTTTTATCCTCGTTCCCCTGTTTCCCTCCTGTTGTCCTGACAGAGGGAAACCAGCCCCCATCATCCTTGGGGCAGCAACGTTCACTTTTCCTCATGCTGCTGAGAAGTTTTGGTCTCCTCCTGGCAAAGACCCCAGGGAGACCCTCTTGAGTCGTAATTAGAGACCATGTTTCAATTTGCTGCTTCTGTGGCTGTTCCACAAATAAACTGATTTTATGCTGCAATCCATTTAGACAAACTCCCCATCTGCCAGCAGAACTGTCCAATGAGGCCCCTGAGACAAAACACTTAATGAGAATGTCAACAGCTGTGAAAGGTCTGGGGTAAACCTCGCTCAAGATTCATTATCTGAAGGAAATGATGAAATAATGTTTCTGCTCTTCTGACTCCGGCATAAATCTAAAGTGAATCAAAACATCTCAAATTACATTGACTTTATATGAGGGATCTAAATTTGGCCTCACAGGATGATGCCTAAGTTTAGGCATCTTAAAGACAGGTGAGTCTTGTAGGATCTACTTAGGGATGTCATAAAAGGACTTTGTAGACCCACCAGCACAGCTATGCCTCACAGCAAGGTTTAGAAGAAGCCAACAGCACACTAAAGGAAGGCTTAGGATAAGGTCTGCAGCATCTGGAGACCACAGCTGGGCATGAAGATAAGCCTCACATTGGTCTCCAAAGGTACAAATTACTGTTGACTGGTGGCTTCTGTCTTCTGAAAGTCCATGGTATGAGTTCCAGGTGAATTCTTAGCTGCCTTCTTTATTGTGGTGAGTCCTGCTGAAATCATGTTCACCGATGAGTTATGAATGTGCAGAAAAGTGCCTGAGCCCTCTAATCAGGGGAAAGAAATCTCTCTGTCCCGGGAAGGTGTCAGACCTCTGTCGCTCATTGCACATGCCTTTGTTAAATGTAAGTAAACACTGGGGAGGGACAAACCACGTCATCAGCTTCAATCTGGCCAAAGCATTATTCTCTGAACACTGCAGTGTCTACCTGCAGTGACATGTGGGTGATCTCAAGTCCTTTAGACTTTTGATCCAGATCCACAGGAGCATTAAGGTACCTAGTCCTGATGAGATGTAGGTGAAGAGGTTGGACAATTCCTGTGAGGATCTGGGCTTCTGCATGCTTCATTCCTGATGTCTCCAGTGGGATGGTTTGGTGAGTAGGGACTGCGTATGTTACATTTCTCTTTGCTGATGGCCATCGCTACCTCTCTCCATCCCAACAGGGTGACGAGGGCATCGTGGGAATCCGGGGCCCCACTGGCACAATGGTGAGTGTTAAAATAGCACAGACAGCTGACTTTACGGCACGGACAACAGTGGGTCTGGCAAAACCCCACAAGCAAGGAAAAAAATAAGATGGGTTGATACTTTCAGTGGGAAACAGAAACTTTGGGAACCTGAATTCTGATGTTGTGTTGGGATGAGTGAGTGTCAGCTCTACAGGCAGCTGTGAGACAGAAGGTGTCATGCAGAGGACAATTGCTTTATGCTCTTGTCCATTTGGCTGACTCAGCTTTTGAAGTCTCCTGAAATATCACTCCATCTCTGTTCCTCGTTGTCAGATCTGCTTGTCTACATGAATTTCAGGGTCTTGGTCTGTGGTAAATTCCCTTTTCACTGATAGGGAACTGAGTCAGGGGAGACACAGATCACAGCCAGTATTTCAGCAAACACCTTTTTATTTATTTGGTTGTGATCTCTAATGGGATTAATCTGTAATTACGAGCAGGATGGGCCTTTATGGAGTTCCTCAGAAGGCCAAGGGTGGTTGTAGTACCAGGTTTCACCCTGGAATCTCATCCCTGAAGGGCTGAATCTGGCCTTTACCGAACAAGGGCTTGCAAGATGATGTGTCCCAGTGGACAGAGCAGCAGCGCAGCGCACGGGGGGGATGGCAAAGCCCATATTTTGTGCCCTTTGGGAAATATTTGTGCTCTGTCTCCTCCCCATCCATCCTGTCCATACCCACCCCTGTGATGAGCTGCAGTTCTGCAGGTGGACAATACCACCTTTCTGTGTATTCATGGGAGGTCATCGGTCCCTGGTTTTGCAAACGGGTTACTCCTGGGGTGACCACCGTGGCTTTTCAACTCTCTAGGTGTGGTTCCCGTCCTGGTTCTGTCTCCGGGGGCTCTGACCTGCTCTGGGGGACATCTGGGGATGCTCATAACCCCCATCTAGGGGAGCCCTCTAGGAGCAACTCTTTCCCTATGCTTCCTGAGAGGTGGGGTCTGTGTCTCGTTAATGTTAAGGGTACCAAAGGTAAGGGTATGTGGCTTGCAAAATGGGAGACGTTGGCTAAATTTACACAGCTGGCAAGAGATCTTGAGCTGTGCCCAGGACCCAGTGGTGGGCAGAAGCTTAAGGCTAAATTTTCTTTTTGCACCACTGTGATTTGTTTCTCCTCAAATTGCTCTTGGGGGGAAGGAAAGGAGAGTAGAGGCTCCTTTGCCGGTCCCACCAGCAGCTTCTCTGAGGTGGACCCCATCCTTGGAGGGATCTCTGCCTTCAAGTAGAGGATGCTCTTCCCCTGCTGGTATTTATATTCACATGTTGTTTTATGTTCTTGCAGGGTCTAAAAGGCTTCCCAGGTGTGAAAGGCGAAAGAGTAAGCAACAGTCATCTTATCTACACAGTGCCTCTGGAGGAGGGCGTCGTTGTGAGGAGCCTTTCTCTGCAGCAGCCCACGCTGCCAATGCCCCTGTTAAAACAGCGGGAATAATCCCAGCGTCTTCTGGGGGTGGACTGGGAGGGGACCTCGATCAGTGTGTGAAGTGTCATGAGCAACTGCAATGGCTGGGCTGAGACAAGGGTGCATGCTGTCTTTCTGCATGCCCAGTTCTTTTTGGAATAGAATTTGGGAGTTTGGACAAAAGGAGACCCCTGGTATGCTGTGGTTGCCTCCCATATGTACGGGGTTGGGGGAAGAGGGCTAGCAACCTTTGGAAAAGTGTAGTACTGAGAAGAGCAGATTTGTCCCAGATGCCAGGGATGTGCAATGGGACACGAGAGGAGGAATCCACGTACAGCTCTGTCACTCAGAAGCACCTCAAGTGCAGTTTTAAAGCCTGTCTCTATTCTCCTGTCCCCTCCTGGTCCTTGCAGCCTCCCCGTTCTCCTGCTGTCACCACACCAGTCTTGAGCACTGGAGAAGGTTATGAAATGCCATCAGGAATGAGTCCTGCCCTTCAGCACCATGTCTCACGCCCATTATAAAAAAAAAAAACTTCCAGGAAGAGCTACTATATCATAGACTCTCAGTAAAGCATGCCAGATTTGAGGTTGAAATTTGGGAAATTTGTAGTGTAGACACATCCCGCAGCATGGAGATGCTACCTCCCGTTGGGATGTTGAAATCCAGAAATAGCTCCACATCATGGACGTGCTGAGCATGGAGTCAGGCAAACCACTCCAGTCCTCTGGGTCATTATTTTTTGTCAATGCAATAAATTCTAGTCGTACACAATCTCTTGTGGTAAGCTAATAATTTCACAGAGTGCCCAGAGGAACTGACTTCCAGCTGTGATAGATCTCAGTGCCTCAGAGTGTGAATCAGTGGACTGAACAACACAAGAGTGAGTAAAAAGGGAATCACTGACTCTCTTTTTTTTTTTTTTTTTTTTTTTTTCTTTCCTGTGTTCAGGGTGATCGGGGACTTCTGGGACCCAAGGGAGAAAGAGTAAGGACGTTCCAGATTGTGACTTTCTGGGGCAGATGGGGTAAAAGGTTTTTAGGATTTTATAGTTACCAGTGAGCAGATGGACAGTTATTTAAATGAGTCAGTGATTTTACAAGGTAGAGGCGTAAATGGAAAAAATATTTATACGTGTTTTCAGCTATCTGGACTCTTAGTGATTTTATAGGATTCATGTCGTTACTTGCGGATGAGCATAGCCCACCCAGCATGGAGTGCTGAGCAACGTTCCCAGATGATGGGGTGCAACTGCCTTTCATTGAAGAGGGCTTTAAATCCTACTTTTGATCCATGGTGTTGTGTACAGTGCCATCCATGTGCCTGGATCAAGATCCCATTGCCAATGAAATCTTCAAGATTTGAGGCTCAGGGCCTCATGTGCACTTCTCTATGTCCCTGCTTGGGCACCTTGCCACCCGCAGGGTGAAGACGTTTTTCCTTCTGTCTAATAGGATTTTCCCTTTTTACAACTTATGAAGAACATGGACCAGTTGGAGAGGGTCCAGAGGAGGGCCACAAAGATGATCAGAGGGCTGGAGCAGCTCTGCTGTGAGGACAGGCTGAGAGAGTTGGGGCTGTTCAGCCTGGAGAAGAGGAGGCTCCAGGGAGAGCTTAGAGTGGCCTCCCAGTGCCTAAAGGAAGCCTACAGGAAAGATGGGGAGAAACTGTTCAGCAGGGCCTGTTGTAACAGGGTCATGGTTTCAAAATAGAGGGAGGTAGATTCAGATTAGATATTAGGAAAAAAATTTTTACACTGAGGGTGGTGGAACACTGTCCCAGGTTGCCCAGAGAGGTGGTGGATGCCCCATCCCTGGAAACATTCCAGGCCAGGTTGGCCAGGACTCTGAGCAACCTGATCTGGTTGGAGATGTCCCTGCTCCTGGCAGGGTGGTTGGATTAGATGACCTTTGAAGGTCCCTTCCGACCCTAACCATTCTATGATTCTATAACTTGTGCTTTCACTGTGTGACTCCAAGAGCCTGGATCCATCCCCCCTACATTGTACATTCATGTAGGCAGCGGAAGACAACACGTAGATGCCCCCCTGCTCCTTCTTGAGGGTCTCCACCAGATTCAACCCACTTTGTCAATGCCATCCTTGCACTGGACACACCACTCCGGGTTGAGCTTGTGTGATAGTTTTGTGATGGTTTTGATGAGATCCTACAAAACAACAAAAAAAAAAGTAATTTTGGCAGCTATTTGCCGGGGCACAAAAATGCCTCCTGTGAATTAAGGGACGAAGAAAATTTCCACTGATTTTGGTAAAACCAGCTCACCCCAAAGCAGACTGCAATCTTAAAACGCCCGAGCTGGCTCATAGCAGGTAATGCAAAAATAACTCCCTGAGTGCTTGTGGAAAACGCACAGAAAATGCTGAACTTGTGCCCAGTGTTTTGTTAACTTCCTTCCTGGCTGAAATAGCTTGTTCGAAAATGAGTTTTAGAAAACCTACATGATGGTTCTGCCTTTGAGTCATGCAGCATTAAATGATTAAGGCCGATTTGTCTCTGAGGAAGCTGCTTTCAAAGGGGACTCGCTCCAGAGACGAATAAATTCTTAATCTGCTTCGTGAAGAGGCCTCGAAACACTTTCCAAGCTGAAGGAATGTGTAATACGTTTTCCAAAGAATACCTTAATAAAATATAAGGTGGAGCACGAGATAAATTAGGAGCAGAGTGGATCACTGGCTTGGGTTTGTTCCACATGATTGCAGCTTAACTTTCTTTCTAACTCTCCCTTGATCAACAGAGGAGTAACTGCATGAATCCCAGAGCCAAACTACAGGATCTTTATTCTCCCTTTTGTCCCTAAAATTGACTGAGCCCCATCCTGTCTCCATTAGAGACCCTCCAGAACCAGGGAAGCAGGAAGGTCTATTAAGCCAGAATTCGATCAGAGTCCTATGGCGATGGTTAGATAAACTGCAAAAGATGGTCAAAGTTTGGGGAATAGTGATTGATGTGTGATTGTTAAGGCTCTGGCAGCAAGGCACAGTCACCCTGAACTGAAGAGAGTTGGTGTGAAAGGAGTCTTTTTCAAGTGGACTACAATTACCCATTAGAAGGTGGCTTCAGCCCTCCTCTCTCTGAACTATGGGCAGCATCACTATCTTGGAGACACAACCATCATTTCACAAGAGCAGAGCAGTTTCTTGCAGGGGAATAGCCTTGTCACAGCTTCTTCACTCTCTGAGGGGCAACATGTCCCTCCTCGGTTGCTGAGCTGATAAATAGACTTGTCACAGACATGTCCACTCTCTCAGGATGACAATTCGGGGCTCTGACCCTCCAAAAACTACCTCTGAGGGGTACATTAAGTGCCACTCTCCTTCCTTAGCTCCAACTTTGTGTCCATAAATCAGGACACCGTGAGTAGACCTGTTCACCGTCCTGCCTATGACCAACTCCCACACCTGGGAAGAGATGCGAACCTTGACAGCCTGAGTGACATACAGCGATGCAGGAGCCAAGCCACCATGTCAGATGTGAACCTGTCCCACCACTGACAACCTCGGGTCAGGAATTGAACCTCAGGGTCATGCCGTGCACAGCTCCATTTCCAGTCATGACATGTAGACTGAGGTAATGCTAGTGGGCCCCAACATTTTTTTGGAGCAAGAGGTCACGGTCGAACCCCAGGACTTCTTGTAGTTTTCTGTGCACGTTCATCATCCACCTTTTAGTTAAGGACGACTAACCTTAACAATTAATGTTGTGCTGTGACAAGTACGTGTCTTCACCGGCACATGGACCACGATGTGGGAAATGCTTAACCTTGGTTGCAGATGCATGATTTATGATTTTGCCCATCGTAGCAAGTGTGCTTCCATCCAGTGGGACCCATGAGTTCACATATCACCACGTGTCTACATCTCTCTGTGTCTCCTTTTTCTAGGGTGAGCCCGTGACTATTTTTGGACCCCAGGGCTATAAAGGCAATAAAGGAGATCCCGTAAGTTTGACTCATAAGACTTTTTAAAGCTGTCCCTTCCCCACTGTTGGTGACATCAGCACCGAGAACAGGTTGGGATAAGAACTGAGAGCCAGCAGTTTGGTCCAGAGCCAGTAGCTGAGAGCTGGATCCTTGCAGGAGAGAGGTGCAATCCACTAATTTCTGTCTTACCTTTCAGGGTGAACGGGGCCTGCCAGGTTTTGACGGAGACAAAGGCGAGAAGGGAGAGGATGGGCCTGTAGGAGAAAAGGTATGAACCTCCTGATGCAACTGAGAGAGACAGCAAAAGGTCACTAGTTGTGTGAGGAAAGGACCGATATCTCTGCATCCTACCTTCCCATGTTCCTACAGGAAAACATGGTACAAGGACACACTTGCTCAGCTCTTACCACTGAAAAGGAGAGGAGAATGCTGGGCTGGGACTTGGGAACATGGTACACACTCAGTTTACCAGGCGTCAAGTCATTAGTTGTGGGACTACGTAAAATTGCTCTCTGCAGTAAAGGATCGCTTTGGGAAAAGTGAACATTCAATTACTGCAGCAGTGTTAAGAGTTCTGCATCTCCTTCTCCCTACAAGAGCTGGCCATGATGGTTCAAACCCTGTAGCTCTTGCGACATTTTTGCTAAGGGTTGGTTGACTCCTCTGTTCCTGTTCTTCACACAGGCCTATCTTCTTATTTCCCATGAGGACCTATATAATTGGTATAGTTCAGGGTGGGAATCCCCTGACCCAGTGTGGACATCTCTCTCCTGAAGAGACAAATTTTGTCCTTACCATGACTGATTGCATTAAATAGGTCCCCAGCGGCTGTAAATGAAACCCGTGGAGATGCTCTCATGGGTGGTACCTGTTTTTTAAGTCAGGTGAAATCCCATACATTATATCTGTCAGATTTCCCTCTAATTAAAAAAAAAAAAAACCAAACAAAACAAAAAAAAACAGAACAACCCAACTCAATACGTAAGTATCTCATAAAGCAAGAACACCTCTTGGTTGAATATCTGAGTGACTTTGGATGGAGCACCAGAGTAGTATCTCTACCACCAGTAACTCAAGCAGGGTCTTGTACTTGAGTGCTTGCAAGGGGGCAGCTCATCCAGAGGCTTTGAGACCCTTTTCTGCTTGTTTTCCTTCAATCCCTATCACTGGGCACCAGCTCTCTTCCAAAATAGTTTGCTGGGGTCCCTGCTGAGCTGTTCTGCAGCTGGTGGCTTTCTTCCCTAGCACTGGCTGCCGTACAGACCTCTGGGCTCCCTCTTCTGCTATAGAAATGGTGCTTTTTGTCATCCTCTTTGACATTTCCATGGATTCCTCTACTGGTCTGTCTTGATGGGGAGGAAAGGGGCACTTCAAGAGGAGTAGGTACTTCAAATGTATTTGACAGGGATTTTAAAATTTTAGGGAGTCAAAGGTGAAGCTGGCTCCAAGGGAGTGATGGGGCTTTTTGGAACAAGAGGACCAGTGGGACAGAAGGTGGGTATGGTGAGCACCTATGTTAAGGCATCCTCTGCGCAAGAACTGATGTGTAAAATCATGCAAAAACTGATGTGTAAAATCCCTTCACAGTTTTCTCACAGAATATACTTCTGCATTCCTTCTCCAAAATTGCTGTTTGAAATGTTATGCAGAGCAGAAGTAGCTGCACTTTTTTAGGAGAACCCTAAATACTTCTCCCAATTTGTAAAGTAGCAGAGCACTCTGGCATCCTTCTTGGGTTAAAATAGTCAATAACAACTTGCTGAAATGTCAATATTTAGGTGTGAGGTGTGAACTGCTGTCTAAGCTCCAGTTAGAGTCAACGGAGATGTAGGGCTCCATTCAGCTGCCCAAATGAGACATCCAGCTGCTGCTGCAGAGGGGTCCCCAAAGATCCTCTTGTCTCCTCTTCCACAGCTGGAGATGCCTCCTACAGCAATCTCCATTTCCAGGGGAAATACAGCTCTTCCCCGTGGTAACTCATCACTGCTTTCCTTGCAGGGGGAGCCAGGAGAACCGGGCTTGCCGGGCTCTGCTGTGAGTTGGAGCATGTTTCTCTGCCTTTGCAAGTCTTGGGTGTGGAGCTGGGCTTGCACTGCCAGTCTTCTCCCCACAGCCATATGTGTGGGTCACTGGGGAGGGAATGAGGTGATGCTGGCTCAGTGCTGCTCCACAAAGCCTACGTTCAAAGAGGATCTGCTGGAAAACCAGCCATGGGCAGGGGGAATCGCAGCCAGAGGTATGTTTTAATAGAATGTTGCATTATGCATCAACAAACACATGAAATATGCATTTATTTATTATTTTTTAATGCCTTTAGTGTACTAGGGGGCATTGCCAGACATGAACAGACGATGTTTCATGTTAAATGGCTTAAGAATTGTGACTATAGGTTGTACATCCCCTGAGAAATGTATGCATCCTTAAGAGACAGGACAACAAGTGGCTGTTCTCGGCATTTAGTGGGTGCATGTTGATGGCCAGAGGGAAAATAGTTATGCTGGAGGACCTGGGTAATCTCTGAGTTCACCTTGTTTCCTGACAAATTGCAATTAGGGGAGAAAAAAAAAAAAAGAAAAGCAATTTTGGTTTGCAAACGTGTTTACATGCATTTGAACTTCACCACTTCACCTGGAAGAAACTCCAAGTGAAAAAACGGTCTCCAAGGTTGCCCACAGTAAAAAAAAAAAAAAGTCCCTGCTGATTTCTTTTCATCTGGGAAGGAAGGAATAGGAGCTGAGGGAGCACCAAAAGGTGACTGGGACTTTTTCTCAGGTCATGGAAATAGGAGCGTGTTCAATTGTTTTATTGCAATAAGAAATATCAATATGAAATATTTTCTTAACCTTTTCCCTAATTATTATCCCTCTTTGTGTGTGAGTGGGTGATTCTCAGCATCTATCTGTTGCTGTGAAGGCTCCACAGCGGTTCAGCTCTGCCCACCGATAGCCGCTCATGGCTGTGTAACTATTTACAGGCCCATAATCCAGAGTAATTGCTCACTGAGAAAAAGGCCCTCATTCAATTAAGTATTTAATCCCTTGCCTCATTGTAAACAACCCTCTGAGCGCTTTGCCAAAACGATGAGGCTGGAATGTGCTGTAAAACCTCCGCGTTTTCCGGGGCTCACCAGGATCACCACACGTAGGCATCGGATCGAGTGCATTTTTGAAATTGCTTTGTAGTGAACCCCTGAACCCATAGGTGACAACCAGTAGTAGTGCAGGAGTAGAGCGAAGACGTTTGTGGAGGCTGCTGAGTGCAAAGGAAGAACAGCTGGTCTCCACCATCCTGGCCAGTAACCATCCAGTCATGGTTGGATGATGTGCTGTTCTCTACTAGCACCCAGAGGGACCGGCACGTAATCCAGTTAACTAAACTACCAGAAAGTGGTATCTTGTCAATCAGTATTTGAGGAAAGCTAAGTAATCTTTCTTTTGGATATATTTAGGGATTCTGGTAGTGTGGGTTAATGCTATCTGTGCTGTGCTTGGAGCTAGACTGAGATAATAGAGCTCCGTTTTTGTCCTTCATTAGATTTCTAAAATTGTAAAAGTCAGATCGGCCTTGTTGGAAGAGCCATGATATACAACATCCTGGACTAAATTAATCTGACCTCAGGTTAGATATCTGCCACGTTCACTTTCCACATCTGAGCTTTTATTGGCAGCTTTAGGGTACTCTTAGAGCATGATTCACATCATCTATTTCAGACACCTGTGTTAGGATGCAAAATCCTGATGTGACTTGTTCTTTACAAGCCCAGGTCTCACTTCATCTTCTAAGTGCTTACGGATACTTTGATTATTTTTTCCCCGAGTTACTCTGGAGAGGAGCTCTGGCTGGGCTGTCTCATGTATCATACCCCAAGCTCTCTTCTCCTCTTTTCTTGAAGATGGACACTACTTGGCCCAGTCTACCTGTACTCAATCTATCCTATGCAAAGTCTTAAAGGTAATGGCTAGCGGTTGTCATTTTTTGTCATCCCTTTCTAATTTCATTTTTCATATCCACAAATTGCCACCAACTCATTGCAAACATTTGCTGGTCCCTTTCTGTCCTGCTGAATTCACTCTGAGTAACTTAATCAACTTGTAAAAAGTCTCATCCATTTACTCTTTTGATTTGGTGATCTATAGGAGTTCCCAACCAAGCTGACAGCATTTGTGTCTTCTCCTTGTAATCATTGCCCAGATAATTTCAATGGATCTAGTTGACTTTACAACTGGACCTCAAGACACGAGTGCATTCTTGATATTCAAGACACCTCCTCCTCCGTTTTCCTTTTTTCTAAAAGCACTGTGCTCTTTCACATTGATATTCCTGCCATGCTTCACCCTTTTATATTAATATTCCAGTCTGTGTTATGCCTGTTAAGTCGTCATCTTGTTCATGTATTAAGGCTTCCAGCTCCTCGTCTTTATTTCTCGTGCTTTTGCACTAATATACTGGCAAATTAACCCATTTTTCTCCCTAAAGCTCTACTATGAATACCTCTCTCCCTCTCTCTTGCCATTACTCCCTAGTTTGGGTTTCCAAGGTCTACAGTTACCAGCATGCCTTGGCCCTCTCCATCCTGGCTTGCAGTCCTCCTCACTAGGTGTACAAGTTGAAGCTCTGAGATGTTCTTCACCTCCTCTTGTGAGCTGGGCTCTGTAGTTGACCAGCAGTTCATGGATCCTTGCCCTGAGGATCTAGCCATTCCTAGGAAGTCCTTGCCCTGAGATGGTGCCCTGATGTGTTCTGAGCACTTCTGATGGGTCCAGGCTGGTCAAAGGGAAGTTAGTCAGACAGATCTTCTGGCCACAGGTGGAAATCTCTGCCCAGATACCTTGGAGGCTTTGCAGCAGGATATCAGGCTGACCCACCTCTGAGATGTGGTGGAGAACAAATGCTCATTACATCTGTGAGGACCAGTGGCAGCTCCTACACTGGATTTTTTGGGGAGGATGCTCAGGACTGCAGCAAGTAATCACTGGCAGGAGAGTCTAGACACAAAACACAGCAGGGAAGAGATAAAACCAGAGATTAAACTCTCAGGTTGAGACTCCCAGCTACTTCATATGCATCATGCCATCAAATATTGAGCACTGAAGCCCAGGAGGTGGGAAAACTCTTAGCAGAGGTGGCAGCCTACGCTGTGGTTTGGAAATGCATTAGCCCTTTGATGTGTGTCTTCAAACAGCTTGATCCTTTTGGGCTGCGCCGTTGGGGCAAGAATTCTGCTGATGGGTTTCACGCTTTCCCAGGGTGACCCAGCTAATTCCCCAGCTCGTTCATCTGAGTGTAAACGATAAGCCTGGAGACAAGGCAGGCTCTTCCCTGGCCCCAGCCCAAAGCTTCGCGGGAATTTGTGCCTGGAAGCAGAGAGCCTTGGCTGCTCAAAGACATCTTTGCGTCACAGTCGGAGCTCAGGACGTATGACTAAGCCTCTGCGTTGCGGTGCCTTCGTGGTACCTGGTGTCTTTGCAGCTAAATGAAGCCTGTTCCAGCAACACTTTAATAACAGAACCAAAGAGCAAGAGCCATTTCCAGTACTCCACCAGTAATTGCCTTTTAACTGCCATTTTACTAGCTTTTATTGCCCAGCCTTTATTTGCCTGGCAAAACACGGAATGTAAATCTGAGGGAACAAATTTCCATTTAGCTTCTTTCCCTGGCCCTGTGCTCAAACATTTTCCTATTCCACTCGTACTCTTTTTTTCTCCTGTTCCACCTTTTTCTTATCCTGGGTGCAGACAGCCTTGAAAAGCATCATCTCTCTGACTGCTTCCCCTGACAGCCAAAGCAGGGACAGACCTGCTGGCACGTCCAAGCTTTGTTATAAACCTTCTAATCCATGTGGCAAAATTTCTTCAGCCCATGACGAGTAGGAGTGCACCTATGGTGAGATAAGACCCAAGTCAAAATTGTGCTTATGTTTACTGGACTGAGTAGGCATGGATTAAACCCAACTACCTTTGAGCCACACATTGTGAGCTTAACTCTTCCTAAAACCATTTGGGCTCCTTTCATGTCAAGATCAGGCAACATCTCATGATCAATACAGGCAGGTGGGGAAGCACAGGAAAAGAAGGAAAGGACTCTCCTTGACACAGGAGACATTAGGGACAACTAAGAGAAATATTAGGGCCACAAAGATGATCAGAGTGCTGGAGCACCTCTCCTGTGAGGACAGGCTGAGAGAGTTGGGGCTGTTCAGCCTGGAGAAGAGGAGGCTCCAGGGAGACCTTAGAGCAGCCTTCCAGTGCCTAAATGGGGCCTACAGGAAAGACTGGGAGAAACTCTTCAGCAGGGCCTGGTGTGACAGGATGAGGGGTAATGGTTTCAAAGTAGAGGGAGGTAGATTCAGATTAGATATTAGGAAAAAATTTTTTACACTGAGGGTGGTGGAGCACTGGTCCAGGTTGCCCAGAGAGGTGGTGGATGCCCCATCCCTGGAAACATTCCAGGCCAGGTTGGATGAGGCTCTGAGCAACCTGATGTGGTTGGAGATGTCCCTGCCCCTGGCAGGGGGGTTGGACTGGATGAGCTTTAAAGACCCCTTCCAACCCAAACCATTCTATGATTCTATGATTAAAACTCATTGGGAAATGTCTAACCAGTGTCAGGTTCCTTCATGATCAGGCACAGCTCAAGAATAAGCTTTTTACTCCATCCCCTTGGACACAGGTGTGTAAATCCCTGGCCGCATGGATCTGTGCCCAGTTCAAAGCTGTCTCAGAAGCACCAGGCACTTGAAGGTATCCTGGGCTTGTGAGATTTAACCATCAAATCAAAAAGTTTATTACCCTCTGAGCAAGCAATCTGTCCTAGCAAACAGAGAAACTGTATTTAGCTGGGGGTTTTATGGTCCATTTACTGCCTCAGCTGGAACTTGATATCGATCGTGTCGATACAAGTAAATAAAGAGCTCGCACGAGATGTTTGTGCCTGATAGTGTAGGCAGTGCTTGAGGAATGTGGACTTTACCTGATCCAGACATGACTGGCAAGAACGATGGAGGAGCACCTGGTGGACTCTTAAATACTCCTCTTACTCTGAAATGTAAAACGTGTCAAGGCTTGGGGAGGAGTTTGAAGAAGTGGCGTGTTTCTCAGAGGAGGAGCTGAATTTTTATATCTGGGAATGAAAAAGTAATGGGTCTGTCCTCATGGTCTGACCGACCGTCAGGGACAGCACCACCCCACCCACGTGTCTCTAGGATGTTTGCTTGTCACCATGATCGTATTTGAAGCGTTCATTCGCCATTGAGAGGAGGAGTGATTGGAGAAGTGATGAGTCTGCTTGGCATGCAAATCTGGTGGCTGATTTTTACTTTTTTTTTTTTAATAAATGTATTTCCTTTCGACAACCTACTGCAAATTAATTCCAAGTAGAGAATGCCACTTGTTCATCTCCTGATCTGCTTAAACAGCCAATTCACTGTCCTCTGAGTGAGCTGAGACCTGTGCAATCAGTGTCTCAAGTGGGGACAAATCCAATTTCATCTCACATTCAGGTTCTGAAAAATGCCAGCAAAATTGGCAAGAATGGATGAGTAAACTGTGGCAGCCTTGGGAAAAAAAAAAAAAAAAAAAAAAAAAAAAAAAAGGGCATTCCCAGTAGCTTTTAATCTGCTACCAAAACAGTGGGAGACCCCATGCGAAGGGGCCTCAATGCTGGAGGTGGCTTTGATGTCCCATGTTGAGCTGAGCTGCAAAGTGGCTCCACAGCCAAGAACCTCCAAAGTGTGGCAAAAAGGTGTCTTTTTGGAGAAGCACCTCTGGCCAGCATTGCCCGCAAGTCCGGGCTGGATGAGGATCTGTCTTTTGGGTCTTAACTCCCCCGGTGGGAGATCTTCTCCAGACTGCAGCTGTGAGCAATCCCATGCTTGGATCCACTCATTCACCAAACCAAATTTCACCACCATTTCATTCAGCTTGACTGGCTGAATTTGAAGCTGCAGATCCAGTGCCCAGGGTTGTGCGCATCCCTCTACGTCACTCGCAGTGTGATGCTGCCTGTTTAATGCCCTTGCTCTTATTTTCAATCACAACCATCACCACCTCAACATTCCAGGACTACTCTTTAGCTGCAGCATGCCTCTGTTTCCAAGATGCAATTATAAATAAATCAACTCACAGGTTGCGTTTGCCAGTGGCTGACGAGCTCATGAGGAATGGGTGCTAAATCCCAGCTTCATCTCTTGGTGCTAGTATTAGGGTAGCTTCTGACCTCTGGCTGTGGGAACACATAACTCGGGCTCTTACTATTGACTTTCCATCTTGATGAGTGTCCTCAGCCATTTCCCTGCAAGACCTGACACAAAAATTAATTTTTCTCCTCTTTCTGGCAGGGTGCAGCAGGCCTCGATGGGAAGAACGGAAACAAGGGAGCCAAAGGCGACAGAGGTCTTCAGGGGCAGAAGGGGAAGCCGGTGAGTAGCAGGAAGGAATGTGGTTCCTCTGGCAGGTAGAAAGAGGCTCTGTGCTTTTCTCAACCCTGAGTTCATTTCTCCTCCCACACCCTACACGCCTCATTACTAGAGTCAGGTTCTTGCTCAGGGTGAGTCTTTCCAAAAGAGAAATGAAATCGCTCCCTAAACCTCCTGGAGACGTCCTAACGCACATCCTGGCCGGGTCTTTAGGAGGAGCCATTCTCTGGATGCCAGCAAAGAATCTATCCATGTCTGTAGTGATAGAGCTCTAAGTTTTCGCATGGTTTTCAGGATGAGTTTTCCTTTGTTACCTACCGAGGCCCAAATTTCAAGTTCCGTCATGTACCAGGTACAGTTCTCTCAATGCTGACCTGCCTGATGGAGAGAGCAGGGGACAAAGCAATCATTTCCTAAAACCTTTATGGACATAATTTTCCTGCGACAAGCTGGTTCTCTGTCACGACAGAATGCCTTCCTTGCCCCCAGATAAGTTCCTGCACATGGATAGGACTTTTATTATTACTGGAAATGTATCTCCAAAGTGTCACTCAGTGGGAACATGTCTTCACTTTACTTTCTGGAAACAATCTGAAATTTGCTGGGTTTTCACTTTTGTTTTCCCATGAGAGGGGAAAAAACAAACAAACAAACAAACAAACAAAAAACAGCAGAAGATTTTGGGACAGGAGAGGAAGACCTCACTGAAATGAATCAACATCCTCTAGATTGTTCAGGTAGTGCCTGAAGGATCCAGACCTTGAATGAAAGACTCCGTTTCCAGGGGGAGTGAGCAACACAAGAGCTGAGGGAGACCATCTCACATCTCCACAGTGCAGGTCCTCATGAATATTGCCACTCCAGCAGCTCCCAAACTTCAGTAACGTTCACTCCAACACACAGGTCTTCAAGGGTCATTTTCCAAACATTGCCCAACGTAAGCTACAGACCCTGTGGCGACTCATCACAGCATTTTGTCCCACTACACTAGCAGCCCTGTCATAGTCACCCATCTTCTGCAAGGTCATTCCCCGTCCCACCCCAGAGCTGGCTGCATTTTTAGCAGCAAAGTGATCATGATCTGCAAATTTTCAAGGAGCTACTGGTTGTTAAAAGCACAATATAAATGCAAACACCAGAGCTGTATTGATAACTTTTCAGACTGTGCATCATATTTTTGTCTTTTTTTTTTATATATATAGGGAGAGAAAGGTGATCCTGGGACCCCTGGTGACATTGGGCAGAAAGGAACAAAGGTAGGAAATAGGTGAGATCCTATGAAAACTTGGAGAAATTCAAAAGCTGGCTGGACATAGTCCTGGTCAACCAGATTTAGGTGGCCCTGCTTGAGCAGGGGAATTGGACAAGATAACCTCCAAAGCTCCCTTCCAACGTCAACTGCTCTGTGATTCAGTGAAAGAAATGCTGGGACAAGCAGAGAAGAGAGCTCAGGCTCCAGGCTGTGGTGGGGCCAGTGGGGAAGGATTCTGCAAGCAAGAGAAGAGCTTGGAGCACTACTTCAGGGTTAGCCCTGTGCACAGAGTTCCTCCCACCTGCCCTCGCCTTGATTTAACATCACCACCTGTGATCTGCTCTATCCTCAGGGCTTACGAGGACTTCCAGGACGCAGCGGTGCTCCCGGAGCCAAAGGCATCAAGGTGAGCTAAGCCCAGCTTTCCATCCTGTTTTAGCTGCTCCCTTTCCAGAAGTGTTTCCCACCCATCCTAGGATAGCACCATGCATGAAGAAGCCACCCTAACTACAGCAGAAGTCCCTTTTGGTAGCACAGGGCTGCAGGATGTAGCACAGGAGGACATGGCCACACAGAGCAGGGAGCCACGGATGGGGAGATTTTAAGGCTTGCAGGGAACTTTTTGATAATCTAGGGTTAAAAAACCCCAGATCTTGCCCAAATCCCCTCCCGGTCTGTGGCTTAGCAGCTGCCTGGACTCAGTTCACAATTACTGCTGGACACCAGTTGTCAGCACCATTGGTCCTTCCTCTGTAAACAGGGATAATGACCCTTAATAGTCTTTTTATGAAGGGTTTCGAAAAGCTTGATAAGACGTAAGGGAGCTATTGCTAGCTGAGGCAATGGGATACGGCGTTATATTGTTGTTGTTATTAATATTTTCTTTCATCAGCCTTGGCGCATTGGGTAAATTAAGTACTGTTCAGTGAATTTCCCACCTGCTTTCATGTAGGAGTTAGGACAGTCTAAAATTTATACTGATCTGAAGTAAGACTTTGCCTATATTTAGGCTTTCTGCTACCAGGACTGTTATCATATTCCCTCCTCCAGTACCACTTAACCTTGCCTTTTCGGAGCCTTATCCCAATATTTTAGGAATATTTCCAATATATTTTAGGAATATTGCCAATATTTTAGATTTGTCCTTACAGCCCATCCACTGCTTTTTCATCCACAGGGAGAAATTGGTAGTCCTGGAAAACCAGGAATCCCAGGATCAGATGGACTATATGGACCAAAGGTGAATATCTAAATTACACATCTGCCTACAAGGGAGGGGTTTCCTAAAACCTTTGCAGATGCTGCAAATCCACGTGCTTTTTTTTCTTTCGAAGGGCACAAATGGGGTTATTCTGAATCTGTTCCTATATGCAAGCATAGATCTGGGTGAAGATGCTTGGATATCTGGCGTGGGGACCTCTCCACTAACCTCTGCAAGACTCAGCTGGGTTCTTCCACCCAGCCCTGGTGCTCCACAGACACCGTTGCACGTGTCAAGTAATGGGGCTTTTGAATGAAATTTCTTTCTGTAATCTGAAGAAGAGTTGGTTCATTCAGCAAATTGCAACCTTGCCAAGTCCACATTGGCCATGATTTTATCTTGGCTTCTTCCAGGGTGAACAGGGAGCATCAGGGAACGATGGTGCCTCGGGGATTCCTGGGGAGAAAGGAGAAAAGGTTAGTACTCGCCAGACTGCATCGAGCTGCCATTTAGAAAAGAATAAATTTCGCATCCATCGGGTCGAGGTAACAAAATTATACACTTTCTACATCATAGGTACCCTTTCCAGTGGGCAAATGTCAACTGTCTGGAGCATTAAGCCTGGGAATGCAGTTGGAAAGGGCAGGAGAGGGAGGTCTCCTTAAATTCACCCTCTACCAGTACACAAAGCCCCAGGAGGGTACCTGCTCAGTGTGAGGAAAAGCCCGTCCAAACCCTTGAAGTGGAATTAATTGTCAGAGTTTATTCAACACTGCCATGCCAGGGTAGAGGGTGCCTGGGATCCCATGGGGCAGAAGAAGTGGATAACGCTGCTGCCTCATGGGCACATTGGCCATGGGAGTGGAAAAAGTCTCCAAGCTGACCTGCTCCTGGGCTCTGCTCTCAGCTCCCTGAGAGGTCCTCACCTTAATCACTCCATCAATCTTCCTTCTCTGCATTGCTTAATTTTCCATTTTCTTCCCTAAAAGAAAAAGTATCAAATTTGTACTTTTCCACAGGGGAAAAAGATAGATTTTCGGTAAAAACAGAAGGTGTTTCAAAAAAAAAAAAAAAAAGAAAAGAAAAAAAGAAAAACACACAATAATCCCAGCAGCCTCCATCAAATCTTTTGGCTTTTTCCAGTCAGGCCCTTCTCACATTCAGCTGCACCATGGGGTCTGCAGTTGACTTGGGGTCAATTCTTCAGGTCCTCATTTCCTGATGGTCATCTGTGCCAAACACTGAGAGTTCTTCTCTTGTCAACAACCCCCACTACGTCTTTGACCTGCAAATTTTTGGCAGCTGAGAGATTATTTCTGGGGAAATATCACCGCCTTCCTCTCCTGTTCTTCTCTCCCACAAATATCTGCTTTTGGCCACTGCTAAAGGTTGGGTGTTGGTCTGACTTGAAGGTCTTTCCTTCTGCTGTGTTAATGGGAGCCTTTGCTGTTTACAGCAACTCCAGGAGAAAGTTCAGTGGTGCAAATGAGTAGGAAATTTATAGGTCAGCTCTTGGTAACTCCCTTTTTCTCCCCAGGAGCCATTGTTTTTCCCAGGGTTACAGACTAAAGGAATCCACTTACATATGCAGGGAGATTTGGGCATTAGAAATTATTGGGCATCATCCCACAGTGTCCATGTCATAGAATCACAGAACGGTTTGGGTTGGAAGGGACCTTCAAAGCCCATCCAGTCCAACCCCCCTGCAAGGAGCAGGGACATCTCCAACCAGATCAGGTTGCTCAGAGCCTCATCCAACCTGGCCTGGAATGTTTCCAGGGATGGGGCATCCACTGCCTCTCTGGGCACCCTGGGCCAGTGTTCCACCACCCACAGTGTAAAACGTGTCTTCCTTCTATCTAGTCTAAATCAACCTCCTTCTAGTTTATAACCATTACCCCTTGTCCTGTCACAACAGGCCTTGCTAAAATGTTTCTCCCCATCTTTCTTGTAAGGTCCCTTTAAGTACTGAAAGGCTGCAGTACGGTCCCCCTGGAGCCTTCTCTTCTCCAGGCTGAACAGCCCCAACTCTCTCAGCCTGTTCTCACAGTGGAGGTGCTTCAGCCCTCTGATCATCTTTGTGGCCTCCTCTGGACTCGCTCCACCTGGCCCACATCCTTCTGATGTTGGGGACTCCAGAACTGGACACAGTACTCCAGGTGGGGTCTCACAAGAGCAGAGTAGAGGGGCAGAATCACCTCCCTCGACCTGCTGGCCACCCTGCTTGTGATGGGGCCTAGTATGCGTACCTAGTACCCCAAGCAGTAGAGGTGCCTTCTGGACAAGTGAAGTTGGAAAGCAAAGCTAAAGTGATGTCTGCCCTCCTACTGGTGCTCTGTTAATAGCACAACAGCAGACAAATTAGAACGTAAAGGGCCTCCTTCTTGCCGATGCCATGAAAGTATTTGGGTAATGTTTGACTGGCCCATCTCTAAAACCACCTGTGCTTGATAAAAGCTCTGAATTACTCTCTGTCGGTGATTCTCAGGGGGCCAAAGGAGTTCCTGGCTTGGGAGGCTTCAAAGGACAAATGGGATGGCCTGGGAAGACTGGAGTCGCTGGACCAGAGGGACCTCAAGGGCCACAGGGTGAACCAGGGCCACAGGTGAGCAGTGAGTGGTCCGTAGGATGCCCTAAACCCTGGCGAGATCTGCACCTCACATCCTCATGTGATATAGCACCCCAGATCTGTCCCCATATGTCACCATATACACAAACATCTTCCCGTGTCTTACAAGCTGGCACCTGAGGTCTCCCACGGTGAGATGGCTGCGAAATCTGTGTCTTTCTGTGGGATTTTGATCAACTCGCTTCATCTCTTGGTGCATTTATCACCAGAGATTTTTTTTTTCCCTTTCGTCTCTTCTTTTCGAATCTTCAGTGTAAGATGTGACCTCTCAGTGAAGAAAGGAAGGCTGATAATTTCCATTTCGCGGGGCATCAAGTGCACCCCTCCTGTTGCTAATTATCAGGGGAGCAGGATGCCAAGGTTTCGGAAGGAGCTGGTGGCTTTCAGACCCCGTTTGTGGGTTGCACTTAATAAATATCTTTGCATGCAAGACATGCTGGGCACCTTTTGAAATGTGATAAAAAGACTTGGAAATGAGACATGCTAATACTGTTTATGAGCAGGAACATGCTGCCCCCAGATTCTGTGGTAATGAAGAGCGTCTTGCTGCTGCCAACACAATGCGGAGGGACGATGCTAGAGATTAAATGTTAATCACCTGCCCTTAAACAGAATCCATTAAGTAATGAAGAACTTTTCAAGTGAAAGAAGACTGGAAATGAAAATATCCTTCTTTAGTTGTGCAGCTCGGACGAAAGAATACATAAATTAAGATGAAAGAAGCGAGAACAGAAGAAAAGCTGAAGTTGGGTAAAGACCTGAAAGACCAACTGTTTCCCCTAAGCTGCCATGGGGATAGCCCTATTTTAACTCCTGACAACCTCTGAGCCTGGCAGATACTTGGTGTGCCAGGTTTCACCCTTCAGTGATGTATCCTTGTACCAGCATGTGTAAGAATTCAGTCCTCGTGTGTATGTACATATATGTGTGTATAGAATCATAGAATCACAGAATGGCTTGGGTTGGAAGGGACCTCTAAAGGCTACCCAGTCCAACCCCCCTGCAAGGAGCAGGGACATCTCCAACCAGATCAGGTTGCTCAGAGCCTCATCCAACCTGGCCGTGAACGTTTCCAGGGATGGGGCATCCACCACCTCTCTGGGCAACGTAGAGGGACTGCATGTACACACATATGGTTTGTAAAATACTGGAGTTTTCCGCTAGACGAGAAGCAGATTGCACTGCTGGTTTGAAAACAAGGAAAGGAGGTAGAGACCCCAGCAGGATTTTCTTCTTTAATCTGCCAAGCCCTGCCCAATTATTTAAACCAAATATTCCACACTCCAATCACCAGTGTTTATCCCTCACCAAGTGAGAAGCACATTCAATAGCATGGAGAATTTAGCTGATGTGTAGCTGCACTTGAGGGTTCAGGACTGTGCTGGTGAATATACACCAGTGAAAATTGCTTTGGCTTTTGAGGATAGAAGAACGAGAAGTTGGGACGGTTCAGACCAAATTTTACGTGGAAGTCTGAGTGAGTCTGGACCTCATCATTTCCCGGGTCTCAGAGGTCTCCCTGTCCTAGGAGCCCATGCAGGACTTCTAACTAGGGTGGTATGAAAGTATCTATGTAGGCTTTGCTGATTCTTAACCTAGTTTTCCTCCATAAAGAGGAGGAATGTTGGGAAATCCTATGTTGGGAAAGCAGGAAAAATCCTGCTCTTTGGAGCCACAAAACAAAAAATACTCAACACCAGGGTTTAAATCTTAGTGAAGAAGTGATTAAGGAAGGGAAAACGCAGGTGGTGCTGCAAGGTTCACATTGTTCTGACAGTCAAGTTGACATCTGTATCATGTCTTGAGATGTCATCAAATAAAGGCTTGACCTAGCGCAATCTAGTCCATGGTGCAAGGGCACAGAAGATGCTCTGGGCCTCCCATATTGCTCAGGAGCCTATAGCTCCAGCAAAATCCCACCCAGTGCTTCAGCACTGAGAGGGGGATTATAAGAAGGGTTGCCCCCGAGCCTTCCCCTATGGGGGTGCAGATGTAGAAAGACCCTTCCAGAACAATAAAAAATGGACTAGACCCAGCTTCAGACCATAGCATCGATATTATTCTTCTCTCCCTTGCTCCCCAGGCTGTACCTTGCAATGAAAAATGTATCAAAAGAACCACAGAAGGGAGGAAGGAGCCAAAAGTACAAGATCCCCTCATGTATGTTTAAAACAGGCTGGAAGTTTTTATATTAGCAGTTACAAGCACTGCACGCTCAGAAAGCTGTGTGTGACATAATGGATGGCTTTTGTTTGGACACTGATTAAAGAGAGACTGTGAGATGCCACTTTCCACACCCACACTGCTGCTTGTCTTTTCCCTAAATTAAAAGAGCGAGTCCCTGGTTCTGCACCGCAGCAGCGAGGCCACCCTCGTTTCTAACGTAGGAGGGTATTGTCTCCATCTGCAAGCCCTTCTCCTCCTGCTGAGGTTCTGTTTCTTAAATTAGTACCAGGAAAGATAGAGTGTCAGAGAGAGAAAACTGCTTTCTACCCCCACAGTATCCATCCTTTCTGCAGGGACAGACCATGGGAAACTCCTCATGGCTGCCTAGGGCAGAGGGGATAAAGCCCAAGGCTCTGACCCATCACGTCTGATGGGCGTCATAAATTCAGAGGGCTCTGAGTATCTTCTCCTACTTATGCTCAGGTTGAGCTTTTAAGGGGAAAATCCCAACCAGTGGTGTGGAATATCTCTGAGCTCTCCTCTTCCTCTCTAGGGTCCACGAGGGAAAAGAGGGAGACCTCAGCTCTGCCTCAGAGGACCTCCAGGCGTGGACGGGCGAAAAGGAGAAATGGTCAGTATGGGGATGAGCCCCATGAGCCCCACCCCTCCCGGTGAGGCTCCTCACCACCCTTCAGCAGTGCACAGCTCTGCACTGGGACTGGATGAAGCCTGGCTGTTCTAGGTTGTATTTCTCAGCTCTCCCAACTTTGCTGCAACAAAAGCACAGGGGAGCATCTTACCCCCAAGCACCAGGCATTGGACACGGGCCTTACTGCCTGAAGGTATCTCCATCTGGGAAAACTGCTGTGAGCCCTGTGGGCTGCCAGTGGTTTTACATAAGACTTATTTGTGAAAACATCTTATTTTGGGCCAGCATATGCTTGCAATGGCAGACCAGGAGTAAAACAATACACAGTGCAGTACTTCAGTAGAGAGGGGCAATGCTCAGCCTTTTAATGCACAGCAGAGAATAAAGTTTAATCTCAAGATCCCAACCTGCAACTCATGTTCCAGATAAGTCCCTACGCGCTGCAGGTCCTGCTCAAGGGCTTTTTGCATCAGGAGGTGGCATTGCGTTAGCTCCGTGTGTTGGCGGAGGGTAATGCAATTTCTCCTTCTGCTCCAGCCCCTGTAAGTGAGCACGGATTGAGAAAAATGACTATTGCAGCTTTAATTTAGATCATTCTTCCTGTGCTCCTTTTCCTTTAATATTTTTAAGTATTTTTAATCAACAAATCCAGTTTTCATCAGTTTTGAGCAGAAATTTTTTCTAAGTATTTTCTCCTAGGAGGCCCTGTTGACAAAACTCAGCATCTCCCTGTGCTTCATCTTTTCAGCACTGGGATTGCAATCCCAGTCGCAATCTTCTGCGTGGTCTGGTTCCCAGAGGTTCTCTGGAGGCCAGGATCCTCGCCTCCACCTCAGCCTTCATGGTCCCTTACAAACTGCAAAAAAAAACCTGACTTAAATTGTAGCTGGTAACATCCTTATGGTTTGGATAGAGTAGAGCTCCCAAAAATCTAGGAGCCTGCACCCAGCTCTCCGACACAAACTTTAGTTCTTGCTTCCTTGCACGTGGATGAGTCCATTCCTTCCTGCTTAGTGAGCTACTCACAGATAGCCCTGAAATTTATGGGAAAACACGTGAGCCTTTTTCACCAGCTCCCTTCCGAGTGTATCCTTTCCTCTCCAAGGTGCACTTATTCTTGGCACATTTAATGGCCAATCTACTGAGCTTTTGTAATGACTTAAGTGTTTTTAACAGGGTGAAAGCGGTCCAGCTGGCCAGAAAGGAGAAAAGGGAGATCCTGGTCTTTCTGTGAGTACTGTAGCCCAAGATCACACCCTATTACGCAGGTCTGAATAGAGAAAATAGGGCAAACTGCCCCTAAGAGGTGTAGGGGAGGAGGGAAATGCTGAGAAACAGATTCATTCAGAGAATATCTGGGAAATGAGAGTGTTGGCCATTACCCAGAGACGTCAGACATGCACAGACTGGAGCGGGAGCAGGGCTGTGCGATGCCAAGCCCATACAACAACCCAGAGCCCAGGGCGCATTTCCCCTCTCCCACCTTCCCCATGATGCTTCAAACTGGTGCTTGGCAGATAGGATCAGTGCCAATGCCACAGGGCTGATCAAATGCAAAGAAAGAGCGTGAGAGAGAAATGTGCCCCGTTTTAAGAGCGATTAGGGAGCTGGCATTACTGCCAAAGTAGCTGCTGCTCTGGGTTTATAAATGCTGAAGGAGGAGTGGTTGACTCTCATGGGTCAGGGTGAAATCTCGGTTGCGGCTCCTCCAACATTAGGGTCTCCATCCTGTTGTCTGAGCAAATGTGTTTTGCACCACTTGACTGATACAACGTGGTACTTTCTTCTTTCCAGTGTACGGAGGCCAGGCAGGATTAGTTTTAGCACGGGTGGTATGGGCAAGAGTGTCCTATGCTGAATGGAGCCCATCTCCCTAGGTAGTAAGTGCCCCAGAATTTGTCATCCCTGCAAGGAATCAGAGGTAGTGACCATGTGAAGTGCAGTAGGGCACCAACCATCACACATGGAAGATGCTCCACTGAAACACTGGCAGTTGGCTGGCCCAAGGGTGAAGGATAGACTCGAAATCTGCGAGACCACGTGCCTTGCTGTGTGGGAAATGGCATTCGCTGGTAGAGAGGCAGGGGAGAAGAACAAAATGAGGTGCAGCTACATCTCACGTAAATCTAATGCCACAGCCCATCCCTATGGGTCAAGCCTACTGTATGATTTGAGCAGCCCCTTTGCATGGATGCAGGTGGCTTGATGACGCTTCTCAGAAGTGAGGGACATCTGAGAGATTATGGGTGCAGCAACAGTGCCAAAAGGGTGGGGAGACTCATTGGAAAGTCAGACAGGGCTTGAGGTGTGCCACGGTCCTCACATTGGGCTGGGGATCCCAGCACCTCGTGGCAAGAGGAGCTAGCTACAGGATGGCCATGAATTTGTAGAGGGAATAATTTCTCTGATGAGCCACAAATCTTGAACCAAGGTCTCTGTGACATCAAATGTATTTCTCTGATCTCATCCATACCCAAGCTGAGGTGGTTTCATCAGAGGCCACCTCCAGTGGGGGAAGCAGAGTTGGGACAGGACACAGAGCGGGGGGAGATGGTGCTGGAGTAGAAAATCACTGCTAACCTCTGCTTTCTCCCCACGGCACAGGAGGAGGAGGTGAAAGAGGTGGTCAGGAGCGAAATGAGAGGCAGATGCGGTAAGTCGGCCGGCGAGCCGCGCTTGGGGCCACCGCTCTGACACCTGTCAGCAACTAAATTGGAGCAATTTGAGTGCCAGCACATGCTGGCTCGGCAGAGCAAATATCACCCCATTAGCAGCAAGCAGAGACACGCCGCCTCTCCACGCTCGGAGATGAGTACAGGCTTCTGGGCCACGAGGTCTCTGCCATAGTCCTGACCTCCTACTCAAACTCTTAATTTTTTCCCTTTAAACCCTCTCTCTTCCCGTTTCTTCCCCTGTGGTTTTGTCAGCAAAGCTTTCCTCCCTGGTCATCACCATTTCCCCGCTGATTGGTAAAAGGTGCTAGGTCATGGGGGAAAGTTTGGAGCTGCATTTTTCCTAATTACAACCTTTTAATTCCTGCCCACTTTGTGGCACTTCTTGACACATAGACCTCTCCCCTCCAGCGGTGAATAACTGCCAACCAGCGCCACACCAGTAACAAAACCCACCGCATTCGGGGGTCTTTTTATCCCAGCATCCCAACATCGCAAGAGTGTCAGGCTTTGGAGATCTTGCTTTCCTTGCCCTGAGGGCCAGCAGAGAGCTGCCCCGCTCCTGCCCCACTTCCTGGGATCTGCTTATGGCCAAGGAGAGTTTGGGTTCACCACCACTTGCCGAGATGTTTCAGCCATGAAGCTGGAGTCGCACTCGTTTCTGCATAGAGATGTCACGGGGCATTTGAATACTTTGAAGCAAGGTGGGGAAGGATGAAAAATAGTCCATGAAAGCATGTGCTGCCTGTAAAAATAATGATTTTCTTGAAAAAAAATCTTATTTACATTCAGAAAAAAAAGAAGTAGCCAACAAACTATGTCCTATTTGTCTTATGTTTGCAGGTTGTGGAGGTGAGTTGGGAAGGATGCTCATGGAAAGGGGTAAGGCTGCTGATATCTACATAGAAATGCATGTGAATTCATGCAGAAGAGTAAAGGATGTTCTCCTTGCCCCAAACCAGCCTGAAACCACAAGGGAAAAGATGTTGTTAGGAATAAGTGCTTTTTTCTGTGATTCAGTGCAGATAACCCTGGATCACCAACTGCTTTTAGACCTGGGCTCTGGCTGGAGTATTTCTTGAGAGGAATCTGAGAAAACAGGGTTGAGAGGGATACCAGGAGGTCTCCTGCTTCCACTCTCTGCTGCAAGACAGGATCAAAGCTATTCCTGACACCCAGCTTTAAAAGCTGCACCCACAGGAGCACCTCTCCCTGCCCACGAAACAGATCCGGTTGCTCCACCATCCCAAACCATCACCATGATAAGCTCCAGTGAGGTTGCTACAGTGCAGGTATCCATCATTGAAGCTCCCATTGTGGAGATCTAATCCATATGGTTTACGGAGTCTGGAGGGCCAATCTGACAACACCAAGGTAGACCCGCATGTTCAGTCAGGGGCTCATGCTCTGTGCTTCAGGGAGGACTTGGTTCCTCCATGTCTTTGCCTACATGTGGACAAGTGATTCAGGGTCTAGCTTTTCCATAGGACATACTAAATCAGGTTCTGGATCTCAGTTGGCCACAGTAGGTTTTGAAGACACTTCTCTCACATGAAGGCACCCAGAGGAAAGTTTCCAGCTCTGGATTTGATCTTCAACTCGGAATGTTGATCTACTTGCCCATATATAAGCCAGATTACATATCCTGCTGGATCCTCTCTATGGGCACAGGTGTCTCCTAGCTCTGTGTCGTACTTGTCAAACCAGCTTTGACATCTCAGGACATCTCATCCAACCTGCATGTTTCCTACTATGTTTCAAGGCCATCATTAGGCCTGGAAAGGGTCCCTCGCCAGAGCTTGTTTTTAATGTTTTAAACAGGAATAGATAAAGGAAGAACTTCAGAGGAGCAATTTGACTCTAAACTGCAGTGAACTCATATTCTTCAGAAATGGATTTGCTTTAATTTTTCCTTCATAACTGTTACTTTTTTCTTTTTCCTTCATAACACACTGTTTCATAATGTACAAAAGCAGAGCATTTTACAAAGCAAGGACTTTTCTAAACAGGTGGGTCAAGAAGCAGAGTCCTTGCCCTAGATGTAAGAAGACAGTACAGTTGTAGTTGCCTGGAGGAGCTGGGAACAATCTTAGTGTGGGATATTCCCAATTACACTAGACATGAGGTAGTCCTTTCCAGGATCTTGCCCTTGTCCCAGCCTCCATTTGCTTCTATAACATTAAGAAAATCAGAACAAATTAATCCTGCGTAGTGAACGCTCTTGAACACAGCAGCCTCCACGCTCCTGCAAAGGTTTTGCCTTCATGACTGAGGTGTTACCCAAGGGCCGTGCCCATTATCTGGCTGGTCAATCCTTCAGCCAGGAGCATGTGGACCTCTCCATTCCTCATGCTCAGAGCATCATTCAGACAAAACAGTAAGTTAGGAAAGGAAAACCAAGCCGGATCAAAATTGCAGTGGACACACCACAGAGCATTAATCTGGGATGGATTCAGTTTGCTTCAAAACAAGCTTCTGGGTTAACTTTGCACAGCCAGGCTCCACTGGATCTACTGTCCTCTACCTGGAAACTCTTTACATCCATCATAAAACCAGCACTCCTAAAATATCTGCTCTGCCTGGTCCAGATCATGCTTGTCCCTCAAGGCACTGGGCATCAGGCATGCCCAGTATGAAGGATGATGGAGCCACAGCCTCACACGCATCCAGACATACAGCTGGACGTGCATAACATAGCTGACTTTTTTTTTGTGGATTCCCAGCCTTTTAGTAAACAAGTCTTACCTGAGAAGACCGGCAGTGCTCAGCACTTCAGGGGACCTATCTCATGGAGATGCTGATCCAGCAGCATTTAATTATCCCTGTAGTTTTGATTACCACTCCATCCCAACTGAGACTGGGAACATGTCATGCAGTCATGGAGGTCCCAAGGAAACCCAGCACACTTCTTGGGAACCACTTCCTCATAAACAGCTTTCATTCTGAATAAGATTAGCGTATCCCCTGCTCTCTTCGTTGAGAAGACAGTAGACAGCACAATCTCTCCTTAATTGCTTGCCCTTCTCTAGAGCATATGTGATTTGGAAATAGGTTTCCTACCTTGACCACATACCCCAGTGGTCTGTAGGCTTTGGCCAACGAAACATTGCCTTGTGATGTGTCTCCCACACTCTGTTGTGCAGTTGCAGTCATTTTGTTGAGCCACAAACATTTATTGAAGCACAATGACCTTCAAACTGCGACACCAGATTTCATCCTCACTGTCCCAGCAATTAAATCTGCAGGTATGGAGGCAGCTGAAATCAGCAGGCAGCTCCAAGGGTATTTTCAGCCTCAGGGGAATGGTGAAAGCCAGGAAGAAACGTTTAACAAAACTCAGAGCATGACCACATTGGTGACTTCAGTGAAGCCCTTCATGGAGCCACCTTCACTTATTTCAGGTAAGTTCAGCTACATGGTTGCATGCTTTCCATTTTTTCCAACTGTGGCAGCTGGTATCTTCTGGAGCACTCCATAAACCCAGAGCTAAATCCCTAAATCCTCTTCCCTGGGACTGGGCAGGAAGAAGGCAGTGATGGAATCCCCAATGAGGGCTCCCATGCTGTGACGCCCCTGTGCTGAAAAGGGCTGGTGGCTCAGAGATGAGGTGAGCCGATGCCTCTGGAAGGGATGGTGGGTGAGGAAAAAGCCAGATATACGATGATCACCACCTTCAAAAGCATGCATTTTGAAAGGCTAGAAGGAGGCAGCCATTTTTAGGCTGATTTTGTCCTCCTCTTCCTACCATGTCCTTTGCAACTTCTAGTAAAACTTCCTACCAGCCTGAAATTGTATCTCTGAGACCAAACAGTCGAGCTATTACAGACTATTTCTGCCCAGGGCCTCATGAACCCTTTAATGGGTAAAACTGCTGATTACAGCTAATGGGAAAACAACCGACTCTATTTCTGTCCCTTTGTGTTGCCCAAGAGAGAGAGAGAAAGAGAAGGGCCAAGGTCCTGCCCTGAAGACACATGCAATACAGACCTGCCTGTTCACAAACACCAGTGAGTTTGTGGCATCTCCTCACACTTCATCTACATCTACACCAAGCAACTGGACAGGGCAAGAGCATGTTCCAAGACTGGCCACGTTTTTAGGTATTATCAGGCCCCCAGTAGGATCTTAAGCAGCACCAGGCAGCTGAGGTGTAACCATCATTTTAGGGGATGAAGGCTGCTTAGCCAGCAGCAGAGAGGTGACCTATGTCCTGCTACTTGCCCATGGGCTGGAGGGAGGTTCATGGCCCACTCTGTAGGCACAGTTGATGGGGTGGTTCCGCAGGAGGCTCCAGGACCACCTCGAGATTCATTAGGACACAGTGTCCTGGTGGAAAAACCCAGGAGATGAGACCAATGGATACAGAGAAATCATTAATGCCTTGTAAAGCATGGTTGTCTTTACAGGAAGAGGACAGGATGGGATAGTTTTAGCTGCATTTCAGACCATCTACCCTTCTTCTGACCATGAACCACTGCGCTAAGGGAATGCTTGGCCCAGCTTCATGCAGACTTGATGAGCAATATGGTCCCCTTGGCACAGAAAAGCTACCAGCTGGATATTCTCCTCCTCCCATGGAATAATGGCTGGTGGATAGCTTTTCCAGGCCCTGTGGGCCTGCCCATCCCCTAGGATGCTGATGGAGGCACCAAGCAGCCTTTGACATGACTGGCTTGAGGGATCTCTGGGTAGGTCTGCCCTAAATATTAGAAGCAACCTGGAAATGACCTTCACCCAGAAGGACCCATATCAGCTGCCCTCCTCCAGGTTCATCACATGCTCAAATCCATGCCACAGCCACCCATGGGCCCTCGGACCTCCTCATCAGGGCTTGGCTTTGAATATTGATTTGTAGGAGGCAGAGAGTGAAAACATGATGCAGAAGGGCTAGTGGGGGGTGAGACTAGGGGATTATGGGCTTGCTTGTGGAGGGCTTTCGGGTCCTTTCCCAGAGCTTTGGGAAGAGTTTTAGGTCAAACCCATTGATGATGACCTCCATTTTTTCCTCCGTGTAACCTGCTGAGGACCAAACAAATCCCCCAAATCCAGCTAAGCCTAGAACTGGACCCCAACCATCACTGTCTTCCTCCTGCCCACCCCCAAGCATTCTCCTAATGTCTGTGTCGTACGCTGAAGACATCATCCATCTGGATTTAAACTCAGTTTATACCAAGGCAGCATTTGGGATCTGGGCGGTTGCAGATCGATGGGGCTTACCACATGTTATTGAATCACAGCCGCAGCCGTCGCCAGCCGACAATCCCATTAAAGCCCGAGTCTGAGGCAGGAGGGCCCGTAAATCGCTCCGCTAAGTGATGAGTGTGGATAGGCGCTCTAAATGTTAACAGGATTCTGCAATCGGGGGGTTATTACTGCCAGATTACAATCGCTCCTGGCTTCTCAAACCTCACAGATTTACAAAACTCCGGCCTGACATTTATCTCCTGCAAACAACCACAAATATTTCCATTTTCTCTGACTAACACCCAACCTTTCTGACTGAGTTGTTTAACACCATTAAGAATTTTATTGCCGCCGATTTCTCCCTCCCCTCGCCGATTGCTCTGTGACATTTATTAAGAGAACTCGTTAGCCGACGGAAAGCCATGTAAGGCTCCAATGATCTATATTTAAATGGCGGCTAATGTGTTTGCGTGCCCTCATTACGTGTGATTTCCATTTGCTTCCCCAGCGGCTCCCCGGGTGCAGCAGATAGCGAGTCCCTCTCAGCACCAGCGCCGAGAAGCCTACAGTCCATTACCAGGTGAAATGCGCCGAATTAAGTGACATTTAGGGAAGTCACTTCCCGGGTGGGAAGCGCTTTTTTGGTATTGAGATCAAGGGGATGCGGCACTGAAAGAGTTACACGTGCCAGCAAACAGAGGCTTAAACCTCAGTTTTGGACTTGGCTTAAAGCAGCTGCTTTTGCCCCAGAGCGTTGGGTTGGTGGTCAGTAAACTGGAGGGTGTTTTCACCCGGTCCCACGTGGTCCAGCCCCATCAACAAAATGCCGAATGAGAGCCCCCCAGGCAACACCTCGAATGCAACCACCCCTGCAAAGACCCCCCAACCAGGACCCAGGCGCTAATCACCCCTTTGCAAAGGTCAGAGACCACCATGATGGGCACCACAAGGGCAGACAGTGCCATGGAGCAACAAGGACCCTCATGATTGTCCCACTATGGAAATCTGCTGCCAGATGCCCCACCTTGGTCCTCGCTGCCCCCTTTGCTCTGCCAACCCTATTGCTTTGGGACAAGGCGCTGACCATAGGGCAGTGGGAGTCCCTGGATCAGCCCCACACATTTGCCCAGGGTGGGACGGGGATGGCAGAATGTCACCTTTTCCCACCTGGGTCCAACAAACAAGTTGGTGGGGGGGATGTTTCCCTACAGGCCCCTGCCTGCAGCCGATGGATGAGGGCTCCTGTCGGCACTACGCTCTGCTCTGGTATTACCACGCAGAAGCAAACGCCTGCCGGCCCTTCGTCTTTGGAGGATGCCAAGGCAACAGCAACCGCTTCGAAACCAAGTGGAAATGTGAGCGGCGGTGCAAAACCTCAGCAGGTAAGGCAGCCCCTGAGCCCTCCAACCTTCCTCTTCCTCCAACCAGGAGTGAGGTCAAAGCAGGAAAACTCATCCACAATCTGCCTATCTCCGTTGCCTTATGGTGCCCCACCAGGACCAAGAGATGACTTGGAGGAGTGTCTCTAGTTTCAAAGTCTCATTCTCCTCCCACTCCCAGCTCACTTTGGTCCCTACTAGCCCCTCCTACGAGCTCCTGGACATCTCCCTTGGGCCACATCCACTGATGGGATGTAGGTGGACATGTGGGTGATGAGGAAGGTCCTGGTAGGACCTTGCTGCATGTCTTGAGTTCAGTCCCCTTGTACTTTCTGAGGGCTGAGGTTTGCAGGAATCTGGGGACTGGTGCCCTCAAAACTCTGGACTGGTCCATCTAAACACCTCTCTGGCATCTCCAGCCACCAAGGACTCCAGGAAGAGCCTGATGCTGGTGGAGCTGCCCTAATCTAGACCAGCTCATGAGCAGTCCCAAATGCACCTGCATTGGGGTTACACTTCATCCAGGGGTTCAATTGGAAAAAACTCACTCCTGGAAGAGCATCTGGGCTCCGGTTGCCAGATCTAGGCTTTGTGGGGTCAGTCTGTGTGGCTCTTCCTCATCTCCAGGCGTGTGGTAACTCACCACAGGGGCAATGGGCTCCTGCCAGCCCTGACAGTAATGCAAACACTACTGCTGCTGAGCCGTGCACGAGCTGTGGCTGAAATCAGCCTTCCTAGAAGAATACTCCTCTCTCAGCCTTTCCTCTGGGTGGAGACAACCCCTCTGGGCACCAGGAGAAGTGCATTAGTTCTCCACAACACATTAAAAAACCCTCTAGTGTGGTCATCTTCTCTATATTTGAAGGCATGTTAAAAAAAGAGAAAGAAATTAAAGGTGGAGATTTATAATTTCAGGTTAATTTCAGTGTTTTCAGGTGATCTGTATTTTGTTGCTTGGTTTTTAGATGGGCGCCTATTATGCATAAAATCAAGACCATTAAACAGGCTTTTATCATCCCCTTTAATCTTTCTGATAAGCTATGGACTTCGCACAGCCCGGGCTTCCTATTCTGCGAGGAAGAAGGCAGTGCAAATATTCATTGCTCTAAGTCCAGTTCAGGACAGACAATGCCATCCTGAAGTGCATTGCCTGGCCAGGAAGGAGGGATTTGCTGCCACAGTGCAGCCAGCCCAAACTGGATGCCCTCTTCTGTCCTCTCCCAACGCAAGTTAGCGTTACTCCTTAGGCACCATGGCAAGCCCATCCAGCTCTGGAGCCCCCAACATAAGAAGGACATGGACCAGTTGGAGAGGGTCCAGAGGAGGCCACGAAGATGATGAAAGGGCTGGAGCACCTTTCCTATGAGGACAGGCTGAGAGAGCTGGGGCTGTTCAGCCTGGAGAAGAGGAGGCTCCGGGGAGAGCTGAGAGCGGCTCCCAGTGCCCAAAGGGGGCTGCAGGGAAGGTGGGGAGAGACTGTTCAGTAGGGCCTGTTGTGACAGGACGAGGGCTGATGGTTTTAAAATAGAGGGAGGTAGATTCAGATTAGATATTAGGAAGAATTTTTTACACTGAGGGTGGTGGCACACTGGCCCAGGCTGCCCAGAGAGGTGGTGGATGCCCCATCCCTGGAAACATTCCAGGCCAGCTCGGACGGGGCTCTGAGCAACCTGATCTGGTTGGAGATGTCCCTGCTCCTTGCAGGGGGGTTGGACTGGATGGCTTTTGAAGGTCCCTTCCAACCCAAACAGTTCTATGATCCTATACGGACAGTCAAGGTAGACCAGTTAGCCCATTTAGCCTGATCAGTGCCCACGTTTGGTGGCCTGCTTCTTTGCAATGTGCTGTGTGAGGGGAAGCCACTTTCAGTGCTTTAAACCCAGTCCCAGCAGCACCAGGCAATCAGTGAACCTCTTCCTGGCCAACACAGGGCATAAGCATTAAGAAATGGTGTAGGTTTCACAAAGCAGCTGTAGATACCTCCAGCACTGTGTCTGCACTCCCTTTGTGGGCAGAAGCAACCACTGGGGAGTGGGAGTCATCTAAAACCAAGCCAGGTCCATATGTCCTCTGTGACTCTAAATGGTGCCAGGAGCTGGCCTGGATTGGGACATTTGCTTTATGGATGTCTGATGTGTTGTTACATGACTTGGCATAGACAATCCCATGGTGTCAGGGACCTCCTGAGCCATTGTAAACATGGGAGATCCAAGAAGAAGTCCAGGCTGCAACCAGCCACCAACGTCCCCTTTGTTTTCTCTTTCCTCACTTTTGAAAACCAGTCAGAGGGAGGTGATCAGCTGCAGTGGCCTTGTTTAAATCAATGAGAAATGGAGCTGTGAGAAGTATCTCCAGGATGCCTCAGAGACTGGACAAGGAAGACCAACCATTTAATGTCAAGAAGCAAGGGATGTTTGAAAAAAGATGTTGGTAAACTGTAATTATGAGCAGGAAATAAAGTGGTGTGAGGAGAAGGAAACATCTGATTGCTCAGGAAAGAGGAGATGTCCAGACACTCATGACTGCACCTCACCCCGTAGGACTACTGTGCAAAACCAGGTGACACATACCCCTGAGTTTATTTTTGTAAAATAAAAGTGTATTAATGCTGTTGTGTGTAGTTCTAATTCATAATTCACCTGGAAGCTGTAACGCTTAAAAAAGGCAGAGAGAAAGGTGGGAATTTCTATCTCCCCATGTTGGACCAAGTGGACAGGTTGAGCTTGAGGTTCAGCTTGACCCTAAACTCTCTGTGGCCTTTACCAAGTCCCCCCCTTCACTTGACCATTCCCTGGGCAGGTTAAAAGAAGCCATCCCAAACTGTACAGTAAGAAGAAAACAGGGTTCGAAAGCAGGCTTCTCCCTGCAAAATGCCACCCCCAGGTCCTCAAGGCGTTTGGAGCTGTTGCCCAGAGAGGTGTGGAAATCCTACAAGTGGGAGGCTGAGCCTCTGGGTTTTGGTAGCCACGTGGACCCAGCTGAGAGGGGCCCTATCCAATATTATCTGCTCTAAGTGCACATCATAGGACAGCGTGCCACCCCCTGGGAAGAGTCACAGCAGCTCTGATGGCATGAAAGTCTCTCCTGGCTTTTGAAATATTTGCAATTTGCCAAAGAAACAGTAGAAGCACAAGGCTCTGCCTTCCCCATGAGTGAGGAAACTGCTGTGGTGTTGCAACCAAGTAGGAAACGTTGTCTATAAACGACACCTCTCAGATGTGTTGTGGTTGACCATGTCATTGCTGCCCATGCTACTGCCTTGGCAGGGCTCTCCCCAGCATTTTTGTGGTGGCATTTTGGGCTCCCAGCCCTTTGCCTGGGGAGCTCTGCCATGCCCTGGTAATGTGAGCGTCCGCGGGTGCAAGCCGTGATTCCTCTCACCATAACAGCTCCTCAGTAGACATGCCCAAGACTTCTGGAAAGTCACTCTTCTGCCCCATGTAGACAAAAAATATTTTCATTAAAGAATCTATGTTGCATTGCATCTTCAAGGATTGCACTGGGAATTGCCTTTTGTCCTCCAGACACCCTTGGTGAGAACATAATGAGGATTCCTAGTGGGCTAAATGGGCTAAATGAGGATTCTTGGTGGAGCAGGATTGCTGTGGAGCCGGTTAGGCAATCTCTGGGCTTTATTTAAAGTTTTCTGCACGATTTGGTAAGGCTGAGCTCAGATTTCTCCGATTTCAAGGTTGCCTCATTGCTACTGGTAACATAGATAGAAGAAGGATTCTCCTCACCTACAATGTCCCAGGCACCAAGGAGGGACCAGCAGAGCTTCTGGGGACTTTTATTCCCCCTCAGAGCTCAAATCTTTTTTTACTTTAAAAAAAAAAATAGAATTTGGTAAATGTTGGGAATGAGAGAAGTGCCATTTTCAGACTGACATTTCCAGCCTCTCCTCTGGAAATGATGTTCTGTATCAAAATGTACTTCAGCAAGAAAAACATTTAGGTACTGTATCACGGCAAGAGAAATATTCCCTCGGAAAAGAAACAGAATGTTCCCAGCTGAGCAAAACAGCGGGTGCAGCGTCACCCAAAAGAAAGCGTTTATGCATTTCCAGGTGAGGCCACAGTGTTTTTTTCTGAGAAACACTCCACATTTTCACATTTTCCTGGCATCACAGTGACGGGAAGTCTGCAGGATGCTGATGTCCGCAGAGCCCCGGCCGGGCTGGGGAGCTCGCAGGTTTCCCCACTGTGCGGGTGTTGCAGCTTCTGGCCCTCAGCAACCCAAGAGGCACGGAGTGACTTGAACTCCACTTCCTGCATCAGCCCAGGAGAAATGAGATGACCCAGGGGAGCAAAGCATTTGCAACCATCACAAAAAAAACCCCTTAATTCCTAAACTGCGTTGACAAAAATAAACACTGTGCAGAAGAAAACAGCGATCTAATGGAGTACACGTCCCACAAGCTCATTTGTCACTCATTTGTATGAAAATCTTTATGTAGGTGGAACTTTGCCAAAGGGCCCAAGTCGTTGAACCATCATCAGAGGTTGGCCATCAGAGGAAACACCAGACTGCTCATTACCACCTCATCCTACCAAGCCAGCCGGCATATGGCTGCACCATCTCTGGTGATACAGTCATCCACGGGGCATATCTCCACCCTACAGACCTGCTGCTTGTGTGGATTTGGTGCGCAAATCACCCGATGTCCCCAGCACATGGCTCAGGGTCTTCAGGTGGCCTGTCCCTACCTGCAGCTGGGCTGGCATTGCAGTGCCCTGCAAAGTGCATGCTCCCCTTGCCTCCTTTGGCTCCCCAAACCCTCCCAGGACATCTCCTCCTGGGCATTGTCTCTGGCCTCCCTGTGTGCTGCAATGTTGGGTTTCCACCAGGACAACGGAGATGCTCCCAGGAGCCTTTCTCCAATTCAGGGTGCAACAGCATCCTCTCCTGGGGACCACTACCACCAGCCAGCTTAATAACTCAAAGTAGCACTTGCTTAATAACTCAAAGTGGCACTTCTTTACCAAAACCACTTCTTGATCTTGTGGTTGCTCCCCAGGGAGCCCAGCCCCACACTTCATTGACCCACTCCAGCTATCCACTGCAGCAGGGCATTCACGAGGAGGAGGGTGCATCGCTGCGGGCTGCTGAATCGCTTGGCAGGGATGTGAAGTTGACATCAAGTCTGAGGAGACAATAAGCAACAGTAATTGCATGAAGATCATTTTTATAGCTGTGAATCAGCAGCACAGTGAGGGTCAGAAGGCAGCAGGAGGTGAGCAAATGGACCTGGGGGACCTGGTACCTGAGACCTGCCTGAGAAGATGCAGAATTTATCTTCCTGCATCATTGTTCACAGACACCAAACAAACGGGACACCACCTTCATTTTTACTTCTAAGACCAGTGCCATCAGTTAGAATAGGCCTTCACCTCCCTACGGGCAGAAGTTCTTGGCAGCTTTTGGCTCCAAGCTTGTTGAGGAGCGTACGTATCCCAAAGCCAAGTCCGAGGGACAAATTTTGCCACCTGGTTTCTGGTGAAGATGTACCTAAAGGACAAGGGCAGAGTCACTGCCTCAGGGTGGGGAAGGGGGGTGATTTGGCTCAAGACCCTTCACCACAAACCATGCATATGGCACGGGCCGAAGCAGCAGGTCACCAGGGAGCCAGGTGATTTAATTCAGATTTGCAAAGTGGCTGGAAGACGTGAGAAGTGAAAACCTGTTTCGTGGGCAAGTATATAAGATCAAACTGCTCAGTCCTCTGCTAGGTGTATTAGATGCAGCTTGAATTTCCCATCAGTGCTCTGGGAGCTTCGGCAGAATGGGAAATTGAAAACTTGATTTTTTTTTAATACATCTAGACTTAAATGTTTACTATTGATTTGCCATCTGAACCGCTTTGGCAGGGCCAAAATATTACCGGAATGCATCCTCGGTGTTTCCTTGGAAATGTCATGTCGTTCTAATTGAGTTTCTTGAAATTATTTGATTGCAGGGTGGGGAGGGAGACTTTTAGGGCTGAACGATGCACTTGGTGAGCCAGCTGCTTTCCAGGCGCAGGGAGCTGAGGCTGCTCCGAGCAGGACAAAGCTAGAAGATTCCTGAACACGCATTGGAGAAAGGCTGTAAAAAGCAAAGAACGTCACTACGAGCGGTCAGCCCTGAGAAAGTGAGAAGCTGGAGCTTTAGTGGACGTAAAACCAGCTTCACTCGTGGAGTTTGCAAAGTCAAGGGTGGTTTTGAAGCATGAGTGACTCCATCACTCGTTTCATGCAGATCACGCAGCTCCAGAGATGAGCCCACGGGTCAATATACGTGCACCTACAGCCTGAGCACCCTCAGCCCCGTTGCAGGAGGGGGCTTCTTCCACATCCAGCCAGCAAAGTCTTGCAAGTAGGTGCGGAGAGGAGAAACTCGCCTCATCGCAGCATCCGATGTCAGCGGGCAGTTCCTTAGCAACCCTGACAAAAGAAAATGGATCGCGAGAGATAAAGAGGCTGGGCCAGTGTAATTTAGTAATTTGATAATGATACCATCCCTGAAACGGCTGCCAGTGCTGACAGCTGGACCCCGAGCATCATCCAGCGTCCTCTGGCCGCACCCGGCAGATTGGAGCGGACAGGCTGTTTGGGAGGGAGCTGACAAAAGCCCCTGTCTTCACTCCTGCCGGAGTCTAAAACAACAACAAAGTTCATCGCCATGCCACCAGCCTGACTTGCGCTCAGCTAGGTTCATTAATTACAGGATATTTTTAGAGCAGGAGTAATTTAGGCTCTGGAGATGCCGTGGAGGCAAACGGCTGGAGTTAATGCAGGGCTGGACCTGAGCACCGGCAAGTCCATCTTGCAAAAGCCTCCACCAGATCTTCAGTGTTTGGGCTCTGTGGGAGGTGGCAGAGGTTTGCACTGCATCCACAGGCTATTTTGGGTTAAATCCATCGCTTTTCGAAGCGATAGTAATCACTGCCTCGCTGTATTGGTCCCCCTTGGTGGGAGGCTGCTGGTGAACACTATCCCCTACCCACTGCAAGGGTGGAATTGCAATCTAACAGCCACAGCACCCTTGAAGGAGGGGAAATGTCAAAAAAAGTCTGAAAAAATCTTCTATGCCAGGAAAGCAGCTCTGCTTATCTGAGCTGGGACAAGCAGGAGCAGAAATGGGGATGGATTTGCCCCTGACACCATTGATGTATTGGAAAACCAAGGAGAAACTCCCCATCTGGGACCTGCTGCAGGATCTGCCTCAGGCTGTCCATCCTGTCACATTTTGCACCCCAAATCACACCAGTAAATCCCATTTGATCCCTCAGGCTTCTTCTGGATGGCTCCTCTCCCATCCCCTGCCTTGGGTATCCCTTAGCCCAGCACCCTGAGCCCCACCGGTGGGCCCTGCATCCCCTAAATGTGTCCCACCCTGCCCCTGAAACCACCCCAAGAACCTGCCCACGGATTGGGAAGCCAAGGGGCCAACCCAAGGCCATGATCCCAGTGACAAAGAAATGCTGAAGGAGCAATATAAACCATCTTGAAGAAGAAATTATCACATTTCTTGAGTAATGTCTCTCCCATCCACCTCATCCAGCTGTTGCAGCCTCACCAGTGGGAGCGAACCCTTCTTACGAGGGTAGGAAAAAGGAGAACCAGATCTTTTTATACTTGGGTCTATGGGGTATAAATAGCTTTTATGTGTAGACCACTGTCAGGATACATGCCCCAAGGCCAGCGCTGCTCCTGCACGTGGATTCCTGCTGCCCCCCTTTACATTTTTACTTGATTTTAGATGTTTCTTCCAACCAGAGATGTGATGCCCACGTAGCTGCAGGCACATCTCACGTGTACAGGTAGGTGTAAACACCTCTTTGGAAAAGAGGTAAGAGATGCAACAAAGACATAGGAGATAAAAATATTGTAGCAAACACTGCGGGAAGATAAATTTGAGGATTTAAGATTATTTTTTCTTCTCCGTTGCTTTTTTCTTTTCCTCCTTTGGAGGGAAAGCACCAAGAACCAAGCTTTATTTCATGCCTGAAGGCTGTCAGTGGTGAAGTTGCTCTTTGGGTTTGGCCCAAGCGCTTCTTGGAGAAGCGTAAGTAGCAATCTGCAAAAATAGCCCCAGCCCATTTTATCCCATGGAGGCTTTCTGATATTGCATTTGCATTAAAAGCTCGAAGCGGAGCTAATTAATTGCCAGGAACATGAAACGCTGAAGGTGGGGTGGGTAACTGCTCATTACAGGCAGCCAAGTGCTTTGCGTACGACCAGGGCTGTAAATCCCCTGTGACCCTGCAGCAGCAACAGACTCAGAGCCTAAGAAGGTGAAAAAAGGGCAAGAAAGGCAAAACAATAATTTAACCCCTGCCAAACTCACAAGCTCCATGTCCCCAGCTCCTCTCCTCCTTCTGCTGAGGTCGCAGCTCGAAGTTATGGGGCTTCTCATGCCCTCAATACCCCCTGTATGGCCACCTTGGAGAGACAACTTGCTTCTGCTGTGCTGTTGGAAGGAGTGACAACCACCCCCCAAAATGGGATTATGAGGAAGAGAAACCCACAAAATTCAACTTCATGGGAGAGTAAGCGCCCTTCGCTGTAGGGTTACGGTGAGATGGGAGATGAGCAATCTCACATCATAGCAAGGTCCTCCTCCCTATGCAGCCTTGAAAACGCAAGTTGAATCTTAGAGATTATTTAAAAAGGGACAAAGCAAACCAGAAAACTCCTTTCTGCCCCTCCATGGACCAAGAGCGCATCTGTGTCCAACTCCTCTACGCAATTCTGGCGCTGGAAGCAATAAACAGGACCTCGCATCACATTGCTTTGCTTCCCTGGACCAGGCGAGATGTCTGTGCCGGTATTCGAGGCACGCTTTTTGCTTTCAAGGCTTCTGGTGTGATGTGACCACAAGTCGCCGTGTCTGATTTTTCCCCAGTAGCAAAATGGTTGTAGTGATGAAACTTTAATGAGATCCTCTTCAGCTGCCCACGTTTGGGCTTTAAACGATGATTCAGAGGAGGAAATTCAGCTCGGTGAGAGCGAGAGAGGCTGCGGAGAGGTGGGAATGTGTCCTGCTCCCGAAGAGACAGACGCACGAGGGAGACGTGCGAGGATGTTTGTGACAAAGCCTGCATTTTTCATAAATTTGGTAATTTTTGGAGAAACTTTTGAGGATTGGAGTCCCCTCTGCTCCCACGGGTGTCCCACACCATTTGTAGCGTGGTTCCCTCCTTCCCCAAGGTCAGATGGGGTTATTTTCATTTCATCTCCTCCCCGATCCCCTGCAAAAGCAAAGACCGAAGTAGGGATTCGCAACCTCCAGTAGCCAGCCAGTACAGCTAAAACAGCCCTGTTTGCTTTTAGAGCAGACTGATACGGATGAACCAAGCAGTCTGACTTCTTTCATCTTCCTTTCTTAGCCACCGCCTTCTCTTTCCTATTTTCCCCTAATAAAATCACCGTGAAACTCCATGCCTGGCATGTGGATTTGCCTTCTTCAAGGACATTGTCCTGCACCGACCTTCCCAACAGAAAAGCGTTTTATGGGAAAATAAAGCACAGAAGTGCACCCTAGTATCTGCTCGAGGGATGGAGGTGGCCTTCACTGTCTGCCTCCAGTGGTGACCTGCAGAATGATGGGGAAAGCATTCACCTCCATGCTCCAGCATCTCTCTCAGGTACTTTTTCTCATCTGGAGGAAAAAAATAAATAGACTCACATTTACACGGGTCATTCTGGCAGCAGGATTGACTTTTGAGGTGGAACCATGTGTAGATGCCATTCCTTCCATAGTGTGTCTTCAGAATTGTTTTGATTGCGTTTCACCTTTGCAGCCATGGGGATGATCCATCCAAAGTCTGGCTGCCCAGGAAAGCAGTTTGTTAGACACTGAGTCCCTCCTTGCCAGTCAGTCTGCTCTTGCGCCCTGGTCCCTTGAGACCTTTGGGATCCACCGTCACCCAACTCACTCAAATGAGGTGAGGTTCAACCCCAATCACATGAAGATGGACTCATTGTGGAGGTGGGAAACTGCACTTGTCACCCTCCTGTGCCATAGCTGCAGACCCCAAAGAGCCTAAGTGGGAGATGACACTGACAAAAACCCACTCAGGGTCCAACAGGACCTCCTGGTGTGTGGGTCAGACCTTTCCCAATGTCCTCAATTCACCTCATTGCAGCCACCAGCTGGCAAAGGGCTGAACATCCCATTTCCAACAATTCAGAGCATGGACAACCCATGGGGTCAGCCTGAAGCAGCTTCAATGGATAAAAACTGCAGGCTCACACCTTCTCCCTCCATCACACACACTCTCCTCTCAACCCCAGGAAAGCTTCAGTGAGAGAGGACCACCACCCCACCACAATGGAGGGGAAGGTTGCAAAGGTGGAGCCGTCATCACTGGTGTGGATGCAGCTAAACAGACCTTACCCCCTCCAAACCTACCATCTCCCTAACCTACTTTCCCTTCCCCAAGTACTTGAACCACGGGTTCCCAGTGATTTGGGCAATAACAGGGCTTCGGTTGTGGCCTGAAGACCTGAAACTCCTGGACATGATCAGGGACACCAGGTTCTTGTGTCAGAGGGATGTACCAGGTCTCCAACCAGTGGTTTTGCCCTACCTTAGGGTTCAGGAGATGTCAGACCCACACCCCATGCCAGAAGCAGTAACATTTCCACAGCAGGAGATCCTGCTGATCTCCTCTAAGCAGATGACAATTGAGTCCCAAATGCCACTGGAGACACTTCCAGGGACATCCTCAGCCCTTTTAAAGTGCTCTTCTATCCCAATGGGATGTGAGCAGGGCATGAGATGGAGACATCCCCCCCCCGGTAGGCAGAAGGGGACTCACTTTCTGAGTACCCCTACACTTTTCATGAAGCACCCGTTGTCCAGGTCAGCACCGAGACCTCCCATTCCACATGTACTTACATGCTCAACCCACTTCTTCCATCTTCAGACCAATAAAATCAGGGGAGGTGAGTCGCTAACCTGCTCAGAAGCACGCAAGGCTGAGTGGTCTGAGCCAAACAGAGTCCAAGGATCTCCTGTGCGTCCTGCAAGGACCATAGCAAACATCCACCCTGAGGGAGCAAAAGGATGCAAAATACATCTCTCCAAGGAGGCACCATGGGAGACAAACGCTGGCAAAGCACTCACTGTGCACCACAGGCACAAAGCCTTCTTCCATGGGTAGTAAAACTTGGATGGAGGTTAGCACCACACAAAGAACTGTATATATTTCAAAAAGCTAGTCAGATAGCTTCAGCCAAGCTTCAGGCCTTACCCTGCGATGTCCCCTGGTCCACCAACACTAATTAAGCTATGGCGTAACGGTTCTGACTCAAGCCCTTCTTACTCTGTGGAGGTCGAGGTGAGGGAGGACACAAGCCAAGCTGGGGGAAGTTGAAGGTTGCTGAGAATCATCTCTGGTGCATCTGCAATGAGCACAACGAGAAATAATTTTTAATGGACCTCCACCGTGGTGGAATGGTTAGAAATAGCTGTCATCTACCACTGCTTCCTCACCACAGAGCATGAGCTGAAGCGTTTCATCAGTTCCAGGGACCATGCACCCCCCAGAGAAAGCTCTTCCCTCTGCAATAAATGAGCCCATGAAGATCTGCCAGAGGGAGAGGAGAGAGGACTGCAGGACAGACGGTGACTTCCCTCATTCTTGTTGGGAAGAAGCCATAGAATCATAGAATCACAGAATGGTTTGCGTTGAAACCTTTAAAGGTCATCCAGT
>WHYT01017295.1:481516-523183 GCA_009806455.1 Tetrax tetrax
CTGCTGAGAGGAAAATTAACTCCATCCCTGCAGAAACCAGGACAGGCTGTTGTCTCGGGGAGACAAATGCTGATAAGGGTGTGTGCTGGGAAGGCTATCTGTGAGGATCATCAACTGTAATTATTGCTGTGAGGGAAATGACCTATATCTGCAGGGGCTTGCCTGTCTGGAACTGGATGCTACTCTTAGCACCTTGAAGAGCAGCCCAGAGGAAGTGTGTCTGTCAACAGGCAGAGAATCTCCAGTTTGACCAGTACCATAATGGACTGGTACCTGGGTTCAGAGCACCTTTCTGGTGGTATTTTGCCTCCTTAACCATCTCTGGTGAAGTCCCTGAGCAAATCCTGGTTGGTGGGGCAGCGCTGTAGCTCTGAGCTGAGGTTTTGCTCAGGAGTTACTGCAGTTGGTGTGAACATGAAACGAGCCCCATGTGCCTGGGGTTGGAGTTTGCCCCGGGAAGGTGAGTCAGGTCCATGTGATGGGATGACTCAGGAGGAGAAGCAATGAAATGCCCCTTGTAAGATATGGAGAGGGAGTGTTCATAAGTCTGTGAGAAAGGACAATGACTGGCTCCATGCTGTACCGAGTCTCTAGCTGTCCTGCTCATGGCTGCTGCGTTACACTTTGCGTTTGTTGCCAGCATAAATGGGCAGTAGATGGACTACTAGGAAGATCCCTGTTGGACTGACACTTCCTCTCTGCTCAACTCACTGCTGTGAGAAGCCTGAAATAAACATTAGGCATGTCCCATTGCTCTTGGGTAGACTGCGTATCAGACTAGCCTCTGAGGCTGGTCCTTCTGGAGGTGGTAACCAGCTCCTGCCTCATCAGATGGGTCTCCTTCATTTTCAGCTCTGCTAGATTGATGGACCCCCATTGAGACACCCCAAAGCTGCTCAGCCCAAAGACATTAGGGCTGAGTGCGTCTCATCTCATCAACCCTAGGCAGTTGCTTTCCACCCTCTGATTCCTGGGGACAGAGCTCACTCACCTGCTGGGCTTCCAGTTGGTTGTACCCCACACCATGCCCTTGACACTGACCATAACCCTCATGGGGGAATAACAACCCCTCAGGTTTGCAAGAACTGAGACTGTTCAGGGCTCAGAGATGCTTTTTAAAAGAGCAAAGATGACTTCTTTCTCTGTGCCTTCAGGCAGGCATACTGGGAAGTTTCCAGGCATGGTCCTGAGGGCCAGCACTTTTCTCTGGTGGCTCCATTCCCCACAGACAGCTGGGGCTGGAAGCCACTGGTTCAGTCCCCCAAAACTGTGAGTGACAGCAGCCTGAGGCAGATACAGGGTGAGCATCACTTCCATGTGGAGCCATGATCCAAGCCAGCATGGCTGAGCAAGGGCAGTCATGTGCTCCTGCAGCTTGGAAAACCATCAGCACCAAGGGTGATGTAATTGGAGCAGTTGTTTATTACTGACATTAATTACTCCACCACATCCATCAGCACAGAACTGCTCCTGCCCTCCCACAAGCTCAGTGAGGGAGGGAAGGAAATTTTTTTCCTTGGGGGCAGAGTAATCCCATTGCTTTTGGGGAGTTGGCATCTCCAGCTCAATGGTGACAAGCAATGCTTTGGCATCTCCACAAGCAGTGGATCCTCCAGACCAACACCCAAGAGCACCACACACTTCGCTGCATAGCTTTATTTTCCCTGAGTGCTGGAATTCCAAAAGGTGATTGTAAAAAGAGTCCATTGAACAGCCACACATAGGGCAGCCATGGGGAAAGAAGAAAATTTTTAGAAGTATTTTCTCCAAGCAGGAGGTGGAACCACCGGGAATGCAGAGTGTTCAACGCATCCATGAAGCCCTTCCAGTGTCATAGAAATCAGATGGTTTCAATGTGACTTGGTAGAGCCCCCTCCTGCAGCTCCGCACTACGAGTGCTATGATGAGCTGCCTTGACATTGGACCACAAGGAGGTTAAGACCATGAATGCCAAAGCAGGATCCCTATCCCAAGTCATCATCCAAAAAAAAACCAAAAACCAAACCAAACCCACAACCAAAAAAACCCACCACAAACCCCCACCACAACCAACCAAAAAAACCCCGCAAAACCACCAGGCAACCCTTATTTAGTTCCTGGCCACATACCCAGGAGGTAGAGCTGGCATTGTACCTACTTTCTTCCTGCTTCATCCCCTCCTTCTTTGCTGGAGGGAGGTTTGGGCATCACTTTGGGGTCTACGTCAGCCCTCTGCAGAAAGGCATCTCCCAGCACAAGCTGCAGCTGGAGGTCCCGGGAGGCTCAAAAGAGGCACAGGAGAGCTCTTTCCCTCTTCTGCAGTCACCACATTGCCAGCCCCACCAGTCCAAGCAGCAGGCAACTGGAGGTGAGACAGCCCCCCAGAAGCTCCCACCTTGGGAGCCCAGCAGTAATGGCAAGTGGAAACAGGCTTTAAAAAATACACACCCCACCTCCACCCTTGCCTCAGATTGTTGAAACTGTCCTCAGTTGCATCACCCAGAACAAGAGGGAAGAGGTCTAACTGGGGAGATGGCTCCTTGCTTTAGAGGCAAAGTGAGCTAGGACATGGTTGGGGTGCTTCTGCAGGGGGTCTAGCAGACAGCAGAGGTAGTTGAATCCTCACCTCGACTCCAGTTGGACTTCCAGCGAGCCCAGCTGTGGCAGCCAGACATGGATTGCTTTAGCAGGGCTCTGTGTGGGACCAGAGAAACCTGATCCCACTCCCTGCTATGCCTTGGAGCAGAGAGCAGCACAGAAGACCTAGATCCAGCTGTGACTGGGCACACAGAGAGACCATGGGCAGCCAGTGCCTGAATGGGATCATCACCCCAAAGTTCCTTTTAAACACAGGAGTTCCACCCCAGGGCAGATGGCTCACACCATGCTGTCACCCACCTGAGGTCACAGGGCTCACCACAGCATCTATGAGCAGACAAGCCCTACAGGTAGGACTGCAGTGACCAACGCAACATGGGAACCACCCTGCAGCCACCAACCCTTAAACCAGTTAGGTGGCCTATCAAGACAGGAGAAGATGTTTTGCTAGTCACCATTTATTCAGCCAACTTCATGCATACACAAGTCTTGACCAATTAGTTGCATCTAGACAAGCGGTAGAGTTTCCAACTCACACTTCCTCAGACCCAGCCCACAACTCCCTTCTCTGGAAGGAATTATAGGACTAGGACACAAAAAAGCTCCATCCAAGTTGTGTTCCCACAGGTAAAAATATTATTCCTCATCATACTCCTCTGCATTTGCTGAGTCCCTTCCAACCTCCTCGTAATCCTTCTCCAGGGCAGCCAGGTCCTCCCTGGCCTCCGAAAACTCCCCCTCCTCCATGCCCTCCCCCACGTACCAGTGCACAAAGGCTCGCTTGGCATACATCAGGTCAAACTTGTGGTCCAGGCGGGCCCACGCCTCCGCGATGGCCGTGGTGTTGCTCAGCATGCACACAGCCCGCTGCACCTTGGCCAGGTCACCCCCGGGCACCACCGTGGGAGGCTGGTAGTTGATACCCACCTTGAAGCCAGTGGGGCACCAGTCCACAAACTGGATCGACCGGCGCGTTTTGATAGCCGCAATGGCTGCGTTCACATCCTTGGGCACCACGTCACCCCGGTACAGCAGGCAGCATGCCATGTACTTGCCCCGGCGTGGGTCACATTTCACCATCTGGTTGGAGAACTCAAAGCAAGCATTGGTGATCTCCGGCACAGACAGCTGCTCATGGTAGGCTTTCTCTGCCGAGATGATGGGTGCGTAGGTCGTGAGCGGGAAATGTATCCGCGGGTAGGGCACCAAGTTGGTCTGGAATTCAATCAGGTCAACATTCAAAGCGCCGTTAAATCTCAAGGAGGCAGTGACCGACGAGACGATCTGCCCAATCAGCCTGTTGAGGTTGGTGTAGGTGGGACGCTCGATGTCCAGGTTGCGGTTGCAGATATCATAGATGGCTTCGTTGTCCACCATGAAGGAGCAGTCCGAGTGCTCCAGGGTGGTGTGGGTGGTGAGGATGGAGTTGTAGGGCTCCACCACTGCTGTGGAGACCTGCGGGGCTGGGTAGACAGAGAACTCCAGCTTGGACTTCTTGCTGTACTCCACGGAGAGGCGCTCCATGAGGAGGGAGGTGAACCCAGAGCCTGTGCCTCCCCCAAAGCTGTGGAAGACCAGGAACCCTTGGAGTCCACTGCACTGGTCAGCCTGCAGCAGAATAATACATATTTACCTCTCTCTGTTAAGAAGTGGAATAATTATCCCAAACGCAGCAGTGAATTCTGCTTAGAGCACTTACTGGTCAGAGTGCACCCAATCCCTAGAGTGGATTCACTCAGTACATCGCCCTATTGAGCATCTTAAGTGTAAATGTCTTAATCAATTGCAGCATTTGCATGGAGATACCACAGGTGGCTCTACATGGTCAGATGGAAACTCTTGGCAAATTGCTCCACTACTGGCTCAGTGCACACCTCGGCACCTTAGAGGGGACAGGAGGTAGCATATGGGTCCTAGACCATTAGGAGACATCTCAAAAACATTTCGCCGACAGGCATCCAAGTACACTGTCACAATCTTGCTTTGCTCCTATCAAATGTGGAGTTTGGTCTTCCCAGCCTTGCTAGCAATCGTCCATTTAGAATTAATATCCACAATTGCGCAACCAGGGTGTGGCTTCCCTGGGGTCAAAAGTCCTTGTCAGTCTCAGGTCTAATGTACAAAATAACACAACACACATAATATGCAACAGTAGGTTCAGATGGCCCCTTGCTTCACTGAGCCCCAAACCTAATCACAACAGCCACCAATTAAGGGTTTCTTCTTCCCAGACTTTTACCCCAAGCTCAAAGTTTAATTATATTGTCTGTGGTGTGTTATTTCAAGGGAAAGATTGTGTTTTTTTCTTACCATTTTACGAATTCTGCTGAGGACGGTGTCTATAATCTCCTTCCCAATGGTGTAGTGGCCACGGGCATAGTTGTTGGCAGCATCTTCCTTGCCACTGATGAGCTGCTCCGGGTGGAAGAGCGCATGGTAGGTCCCCGTCCTGATCTCATCTACACAAGGAGGAGCAGTCATGGAGAGCAGCACACAGTTACAGGCTCTGGACACGAGCGTGACAGAATAAAAACACACAGCAAATCTACCAGGAGCCCATGTGAGCTGATGGTCATGGCATGGTTAGTTCAGACTGGGAATACTGGAAGGGGTAAGAACAACCCTCTTCAGGCTAACTTGTCAAAGTCCCACTATACCTCCTCCATCTTCACCCAGCAGCCACCTTGAGATCCTAATGCAACTCGGCTTAAAGAGTTAGGACACTGCCTATATTCCCAATTTTATTTTTACCATATGCAGCTTCTGTTTCTGCTTGTTGCAAAGCATCTTGAGGTGGATGGAAGCACTAACTCCATCCTGTGCTCTACAGCTCACTGAAGAGGAGACAGAGTGCCTCCAGTGTTGACATTTCTGATAAGTGTATCCAACCCAGCCTCGGGCACCTTACGAAGACAGGCCTTACGAGCAATTTCTCTGGGCTCCATGCAGTCAATGAGGTTGGCAACACCTCCAGAGGTTATTTAAACCCTCTCAGTCTAAATATTGGAGACATTTCATATTCTACTGGCTCGCTCACTAGGTTCTCAATTTAGTGCCTTGATAAGGTGCCTAAAAATTAAGGGGAACCAAAACAAAGGTCTACATTCCTTCCCTCAAATGAAATAATGAGTCACACATCCCAGATGGTAAGATAGGAGCAAACACCCAGGAGAAGCCTAGAAGGTAGAAGCGGGTAGATGGGTGCAGGTTGTTGGGAGTCATTCCCACCAGTTCCTTGAGCAAAATAAATAATTTGTTTTCTAGGAAGGTAATCTAAATCCAAGTGCCACAATTGAGTCAGACACCCAGAGATCACTAAAGGAGCTGAGGCTGGAAGGGGAAATAGAAGGCTTGCAGTAGCAAGACACCTAGCTTCCACAGAACAATGAATTGTGTAGCACCCATCCTTCCAAAGATGAGAGAGCTGGGGCTGTTCAGCCTGGAGAAGAGGAGGCTCCGGGGAGACCTTATAGAGGTCTTCCAGTACCTCAAGGGGGCCTACAAGAAAGATGAGGAGAGACTGTTCAATATGGGCAGCTAGCTACACAAGCCCCAGGTAAGAAGGGTCAGGAGACACGGTTAAAGACGTCACAACACCCAACTGCCCCACTATTACCGATGACAGTGGGCTCCAAGTCTATGAACACTGCCCGAGGAACGTGCTTCCCAGACGCTGTCTCACAGAAGAAGGTCTCGAAAGAAGAATCCACTTGTTCAGACTGCGGCTCCACAGGTTTCACCTGCTTGGGGCCAGGAATGGTCCCGTCGGCCTGGATCCCATGCTCAAGGCAGTACAGCTCCCAGCAGGCATTGCCCATCTGCACGCCAGCCTGCCCAATGTGGATGGAAATGCATTCCCTCTGGAACGGGAAACAGCTCGTTAAAGTGATTTTTTTAAGACATCCTGTGACTTAGCGCTAGCCCCCGTAGCTCTCGTTTGAGCCATTTGCTACCGCGGATAATTAGGGAAACAGGCGGCTTCCGCCCACCGCGGGGAGTTGGAGCGAGGATCAAACCATGATCTGCAGGGCAGCTGGACACAGCGGAGCCGCAGACAGAGCATCCCTAGGAAGGGCTCCCCCAGCCCAGGGGAGGAGGAAGGAAGGGGGTGATGGGCTTTGTGCTGAGGCAGGAAGCAGCCGAGCGGTGCTGGCTCCTCAGTCGGCACTCAACTGGCCCTGCCATGGCGTGGAGCAGCTGTCAATCCGCCACGTCCCAGAGCAACGGGGCATCAGGGACAACAGCTCAAAAAGCTCTGTACCAAGCAAGGAAAAGCCAAGCTTGGGAAACCCACAGCAAGAAATTAAGCTGGAGGAAACCAGTAGTCATCCAAAGGCAGGCTGAGAGTCCCAGTTTAACCAGGTCACCCTCCAGGAGCCTCTACCTCCCTCCAGGGCAGGACTGGAGGTACTGGCGCCTTTGGAGACTCTCTGGGGACTTTTGATGGTTGCGTGCTTCCCTGAGTAATTGGCATCTCTGCTGTTTCCACCACCCCAAGATCAAAGCACTGCTGCAGCGATGACAGAGGCTCAGGTCCCAGCTCCCAAGCAGAGACTCCCAATTAATGCCACTCACGGCACGGGGCAGTGCTGCTTCCCAAGGAATCACCATGAAAGGGAGCTGGTGATCCCACCTGGGGATGGCAAGCAGTTGATCCCATTGCTTGTAGTCTTGATGGACAGCTTGGTTCAAGTCACCTCGTTTCACTCCCACCACGCAGTCCTACCCAGAACTGGGTGTCTCCAGATAAGGCTAGCTCCCTTGCTCCAAGTAGCCCACTTTGAGCAGAGCACGACAAATGCCACTGACAACCCAGTCATCTCGGGGCTGAGAGGACATGTTGTACATGGATACCCCTAGGCATCACTATCCTGCCAGAAGGATGAAGTTGCATGGAAGTCACCACCCTCTAAGGAGTGCTACACAGTCCTGGCCACCAACCACTTGTGGCAGTAGCCATCAGGAGAGGATGCAATGCAACTTCTCTCCTCTTACCCTCCACGTGTGGATGTGCCAAGATGTTTCTCAGTCCTCAAGCAACTCCAGTGGCCACCACATGTCCAGGTCATCCACCATAAAGCTGGACACCAACTGGATGAACGTTCCTGCTACCACAGAGGGACACCCACCCCTTTGCCCACAGCTGCCTAAACACCGCTTAATCCCAGTTCAGGCCAAGACCACCAGTTCTGCTGGGTGTGGAAGCTGTGTGTAAGCCCTCCCTCTCCAAGTTGATATTTGCACTATGTGGGAAATGCCGACTGCCATTTGCCCATCCCTTTCCAGCAAGATGGTTGCAATAGCTCCTCACCGCAGTTTGCAAGGGTCAGCGCCGCAGCCGCTCCGCCAGCGCGAGCTGGGACAGCTGCTCCGCTCACTGTCCTCTCCCAGCACCTGCTTCCTGGGAGCACTGGTATTTTCAGCCCAGAGCATAGTGAATGGGAATTAATTAAAAAAAAAAAAAAAAAAAAAAAAAAATCCTAAAGGTCTCTGCAAGTTGCATTAATTCCCTGTGGCAGCGCAAGAGTCGATGTGTTAAACTCAGGGGAAAGACCCAGCACTGTCAAACTTGAGATTTTCATCTATCAGAGAGTTGCAGATCGAGACAGGCTGGTTTCCCAAAAAAAAATTTTAGAAAAGCCAAACCCAACTTGTATTAAAGAGACAGAAATTTTGCAACTCCATAGACCCCCACCTCAGGAGCTGTGAACTCAGAGCAAAAAAAAAACCAGCCCTGCTCCATCCCAGTCCCTCACTTTTCCCTTATAAGGAGCAAAATTGAATCAATAAACAATAAGGTAATCAGCAATTAAGCAAAGCTGTTTGGAATTAACACCCCCCAAGAGAAAGGAGAGGAAAAGAGCGGGCAAGCTGTTTAGCTCAGCGCACTTGGAAAAGACACAATTTATATTTTACGTTTAGACGGATACAGAGACAAGGCATGCTCTTACCATGGCGAGAGCGGAGTCTTGCTAAGATCTAAGCAAAAACCAGCTGCTGCCCCTGCCTCTCCCTGCAACTTTATAGCCCAGGAAGGCTGGGCTCCACCTGAATATAAAGAAGCTTTCTGCTAGCTTAAAGGAGCAGAGCTCCTTTTCCTTTGCATCCCTAGAAATAGCGAGGGGTAAACCGATCTATCAGCGTCTGGCTGGCGTGATGGCTGTGATTAAACAGCCTTGGGTGCGGTGCAGTGTGAGCTTTTTTCCTTATTTTTTTTTCCCCCGAAGAGCTCAATTGGGGGGAAAAGAAAAAATTAAAAAAAAAAAAAAAAAGTAGATGCCAAAGTTTAGGTTTGACTGAAAAGAAGGAAACTCTGGGGAAGTTAGAAACAATCTCCCCCATATCACTATTCAGAGCACTGCCACTGGTATTCTGTATCTTGTCTGTTTTTAGACACAATCCCGCAACTTTTTATCTTTGTTCCCTGTGCTCAAGGACCTTCACGGGAATCTGCTGACTTCTGCACCTCTGGGACACTCAGGTGCAGGCTCAGACCCGCCGTTTGCCTGACCCGCTGGCCATCAAGGGTTCGTTTTGTTCATTTTGCTCCCCCCTGCCAAGAGCTGCCGCAAGGACTCCGAGCCAGTTTTGGCCCCATCCTGCAAACGGGTAGGTTCATCTCTAAGACTGCTCTGGATCTGCCCTTCAGTCTAAGCCCTTAAGCCTGTGTGGTGACGAGCAGCAGGTAGAGAAGAGTGGTTACTGGTGACTTGTTTACTAATTCCCTTATTTACCTCCTCATTCTCCCATTAAAAGGTTCCCAAACCTTTGGTTCAGCCATAGTTGCAAGAGGTTGATAGCTCTGAAGGAGACAACCGTGTCACAGACGGTATCCGTCAAGGACAGGGAATTTTTCCTCTGTTCAGCATCTGTGAGACCCTCTCTGCCTCCTGGGTTCAGTTTGAGCTGACGAGCACAAGACAGACATAGGTACGTTGGAGCAAGTTCAGTGTAGACCACCAAGCTGGTCAGATTTGGAGTACAGGACACAGGCAGACAGGGTAAGTAGGCTTGTTCGTCCTTGAGAAAAGGAGATCTTTCAGCTCACCATGAAGGCGGTCAGACATTGGAGCAGGAACATAAAGATGGGGGAATTTTCATGAGGGTGGAGGAACCCTGGCACAGGTTGCCCAGAGAGGTGGTGGATGCCCCATCCCTGGAAACATTCCAGGCCAGGTTGGCCGGGGCTCTGAGCAACCTGATCTGGTTGGAGATGTCCCTGCTCCTTGCAGGGGGGTTGGACTGGATGGGCTTTAACACTCCCTTCCAACCCAAACCATTCTATGATTCTATCCTTGAATGTATTTAAAACTCACCTGCGCAAGTCCTCAAGCAACCTGCTCTGACTTGACCTCAAGGTATCAATGGTTTCAGCTGGGATGGAGCTAATTTTCCTCCCAGCAGCTGCTGTGTTTTGGATCTAGTATGGGATTTGGTATGTGAAGAATGTTGATAATACACTGGTGTTATTAGTTGTTGCTAAGGAGATCAAGGACTTTTTGCAGCCTCCCAGGTTTCTCGAATGTGCAGATGCAAGAAGCTGGGAGGGGTACAGCCAGTGCAGTTGATCCAAACTGGCCAAAGGGAGTATTCCGTGCCATAGACCTCACGCTAAGTATGTAAGTGGGGGTTGGCCAGTGGGCTCACTCTCAGGGTTGGTTTTTTTTTTTCCCCCTTGCTGCTCAGGACCACTCCTTGGTCATTTTTCAGTCTCATTCCACGATTGCTGCGGGGATGGGGCTGTATCAGTCATCGGGTCATCAGGTGGTGAGAAATTGAGCATCATTCATTTTGTATATTTTATTATCCTTATATCTTATTATTATTATCATTATTAATATATATTCTTATATCTTCTTTTGCCGTCCTAGTAAACTGTCTTTAACCCAACCCATGAGTTTTCCATTCTTCCTAATTCTCTCCCCCATCTCCTGGGGATGGGAGGGGTGAGTGAGCAGCTGCATGGTACAAGATTGCTGACTGAGGTTAAATCATGACAAGATATTTTTAGGAGGCAAAATTAACCCTCTTGCTGAGGACCTGTACGCACCAACCTGACTGTAAGAACATCCCCAGCCAAAGGGTAAATTTCTTTAGAGATTATTTCCCTTTGTACTGTCAGCACCATGCATGGGCTCAGCTGAGCCAGCTGACCCCGGAGCGTGGGGGGTTAGCCACCCTCCAGCTCTGCTGAGGCAGGGGGACAAGACTGCAGCCTTGATGGACAAAGCGATAAGCTGACCTGCAAGAGAAAGGCATCTATGGAAAAGCTTTCCTCCACTGGCATGTTCAACCCAACCACTGCCTCTGAGGGCAAATGGAAGCATTACCCTGTTCCTGCTTGGGGCTATGCCATGCATTTAGGGAATTCAAGCCAAGCAGGTTGGGCACACGGCTATGCCTGTTTTGGAAGTGGAGGAATTCAGCTGTAATTGGGTCAGGTAGGGTTCTTTTGTTAGGTCGAGCATCATGCAAACACAACGTTGTGGCCTCCAGACTTCTGCTGGAAATAAAGGCGGCCTCTGAGGATAGAGAAACTATTTATTTCTGGCCTAAACCAAGAGCCTCCCAAAATGTGTGCACCAAGCCTGCCGGTCAGACAAGATCTCTTTCCAAGAGGCATCTGTTCCTCAATGAGAAAAGAGAAAATGAAGAACTTGGACAGTTTAGAGCATAAAGCATGTATTCACTAAATGACGTGCTTTTGGTAAACCCCAAGTTAAAGCTCTTTGGGTCTGATTTCTCTCTTTCTTGGGAAATGAAAAGCAAAAGAGAGAATTGCTACAGTCTGGTGGTGACAGAGACAACCTGCGAGCGATCTCAGCTCCAAGACATATTTAGAACGGCATCAACGAGAAGGACAGAGACCACCCCCCCCAAAGGACCCGTTGTGGCATCTCCCAGCCTTTTTATAGCCAGACCTCACAGCTGCTGCCTCCTTCTTCCCACTCCTGCGTCCTAAATATTGCCTCCTCCCTTTCCCTGGTCTTCCTATCGCTGTCCCCACCATGTGGTCCGGCACCAGCTGCTGTTCGCCTCAACGGAGCAAATCCTTACCCATGAGGATGTGGGTGGTGTCCCAAAACACGCTGGATGAGTGTTCTGAAACGGAGGGGAGAACTAATTTGTGGCCACGCTCTGGGCAAGAACTTGACTCACCAGGCTGCTGAGGAACAGAGAAGGTACTGCTTTTGCTGTGCTACATTGGAGAATGGCCCTGAAACGTCACCCTTCAGGCCTATTGCTTGCTTTTGTTAGAGGTCCCCCCATGGAATCAAAAGATTTTGGCCCTGGGAAGAGAAAATATTTAATTCAATATTAATTGTTGGTGTTGCCGAAGCAGGAAAAAGTGGGGGAAATGAACCTCACTTTGCTTCAGGCTGAGCCAAATGTGGGATTTTTCGGTATTTTTGGTTTGTTGGCTGAACTGAAAAAAAATAGTGATTCATGTAGTTCCAAAATCCACAATTTCGAACTAATTTGCTCCCATGTCTAATTGTTCACCTAGTTAAATTCGCTCCCCATTTCACATGTGAATTTCCTTACCATCAGCTTCCAGCCGCTGGCTCTCATTATGCCTTTTTCTGGGGAGTAAAAGCTGCCAACTCTCCACACCCTCACCCACCCGAAGGCGCTTGTTGTCTTTTCAAGTGAATTCAGCGCTGGCCGAATACGCAGAACAACAGTCCTAGAGATCTCCATCCTCTACTTTCACCTGAACCGCCAGATCCCATCCCCAGCAGGTCTCCATCCACCTCCATTGTCCTCCAGAGGCATAAAGCCACTAACGTCATTAATGGGAATTTCCCAGTGACCCTGGGCAAACCTGGGCTCATCCCTTGTGACACCGCCATCCGCTAACAAGCTTCTGCCGGAGCAGGAACCCGGCCGGTGCCACCAATTCCCAAAGCCCAGCCGGCAGTGAGCAAACATCTCACAAGGCCGTGGTGGCCCTCAGGAGCTTTGGTGACCATCACATGGTGGCCCTGAAGATGGCCTTCAACCTCATGGCTGATCAGCAAACGAGGAACCTCCCAAGGGGCACCCACTCATTGACGGGCCAACGAGTCCTCTGGCCAACTCTTCTTCTCCTTGTAGGGAGACCGTTACCCTAATTTAGGCTTGCCAGGGCTGACTTGGAAGCGCTGCCCCTGATAGCAGTTGTCCTTTATCTATCACGCAGTGAGGCCCCAGCCCCAGCTCAGGCATCTGTTACTGATAACCGGAGACGATTTATCCAAGCGCTAGCCCGCGGATCTCCAGCATTTCACTGTCTGCTTTTCTGTCCGTGCACGGTTTGTTTTTATACCACTCTTTCTCTGGCCTCGGCCCTTTCTGCTTCATGCACGTGAAGGATGCAAGCAGGGACAATCCACTCGTTTTGCTTATGTGGATTCCTACCCCCTCCTCCAATATACACATTTTTTTTTCAGCCAAACTCCATCTGCAAACACGGCCTTGCAGTGCGAGACAGCGCAGCAATTTGGACGCAGGGGGATCCATTCTCACAAAAAACCAACAATTAAACTTGACACAAAATATTATATATTTGATATGCATATTTTGTGATATACTCACAAAAAAAAAAAAAAAGAATTAAACTTGCCACAAAAGTAAATTACTAATACAGCACTGTCAAAAGAAGCATTTGGCTTCAGTGGGAACTTCTGGCATTCTCTATTGTGCAGCAAAAAGTGATTAAAACTGAAAACCTTCATTTCAAGGCTATCTGGATGGGACGTCTTGACAATCCAGCTTCTCCCCCACTCCCCTCATTTTTCTTTCCAAATAAAACCCTGGCAGACCCATCCTGTTCTGCTAGACGGCTCGACTGGAGTGGAACTGCATATTTCAGCAGAACGCAGTTCCAGCAGAATTCCCCCAAACAGCTCAGCCTCAAAGCTATTCCCATAACCGAGGGTGGAGGAAGCACCATCGCTTTCTTTCTTTTTTTTTTTTTTTCCTGCACAGCTGTGCTTCTCCTCTGCATTCCCTAAAACAGATAGGAACCAGCTGTGGGGTACGGGCTGCTTTGCAGCAGGGTTAGGCTGTAACAACAGCGAGGGTGCAAGGATGTATTTTCATTTATTCTCCAGTTGCAAAGGGTTATTTCCACTCTTCTCCCCTTAATTTTGCCTTAAGAGTAAGGAGGTAAATGCTCTAAGGAAAAGCTTTCTTCTAAACTTGACTTATATTCTTTAACAAGTTTCAAGGTGGGTGTAAAGCGTCAGGCAAAGGTCTTCCTCCCCATGCCCTGCTCCCAACCGTGGCCACAAGCAGCCACTTGGAGAAGTGTAAAGGGCTGGGAAAAATGTTTATAACATATCTCCCAAAGTCTCTTCTCTGATTTTCATTCAGCTTGGGGACTTTCCAAGCTGCATGCGGTTTCTCCATCCTCAATAGCACTCAATGCATTTCCCTGCCGTCGCTTTGTCTCACGCCCTTGAACGTTGTCCAACGTGAACGTCGCCGCACGGGCACTTTTAGTTTCAATTTGTTCAGCAGGACTCCAAGTACCTAACTTCCCGCTGTGTGACTTGTTTCCATCTTTCTGACACCCGTGTTTTTGTTTTCTTCTTGATTTCTCTCCTGCATTTCCCTGTCTACAAAGCCGAAAGCACCTCATCAGTCAAGAGTGCGTGTGTGTGCACAAGTTTCTTGGAGAAACCGAGTTATGCCTTTCTTTCTGCCAATAAAGTGATTTCACCTGGTTCTGCAGAGGATCCTAGCAGCTCTCCCCTCTCTTAGTAGCTGACCCTACTACCAGTCTTGCAAGTTTTTGTTTTAATTGAAGAGGCTGAGGCAAAATCCCCATCATTTGCTAGAGCATTGCTGTAGGTCCTCACCGTGGAACTGTCTGGTGCATTTCTGCGTTGATTCAGTTCATTATTGGCCTCTCCAAAAGGCCCTTCCCAGCAACACTCTTCCCTCCCACCTGTCTGTACGAGGGAAACATCTAGAGCAACGATGGGATTAGAAAACCTCTTGCCAAATTCATGCCCAATTTAAGAACTCAGCCTTAGCGCTTCCCTTTGTGTTTGACGTCAAAGCCACCACCACTGCCAGCAGTGGGGTTGAAAACTGAAGCTTTGCATCACGTGTTTTGGAAGAATTATATTTCAGCACAGAGTTTTAATGTGAATTTTGGGGATTCATTTGAATGCGTGGCGCGCGGAGATCTGCTGCATGGCTGGAGAAGGTGGGTAGACACATTTCACCATTCGGGCTGCTCTTGGCTGCATGGGATCTTCTCATTCCTGCACATATCCCCGCTGCCTTATGGAAAAGGATCGTTTCGGAGCTGCTGAAAACAAATCCACCGCAGTGTCAAAAGGGCGTCGTAATGTTGTCGCTAGAGACCCGTTCCCCTGCTGCGCTGAGCTCTGCAAAGGAGTTTTGAGCGAGAGCCTTTCCCATCGCTACAGACAAAGCTAAAGACCGACAATTCCGATTACTTGCAGTTCACAGTGCTCTTCTGATGGTCCTAAATCTCAAACAACAGTAAAAGATGTCATTAAGCCTAGGTAAATAACCATTTTGAAGATGTAAAGGCAAAACACTCTGTCCTTCATCTTCTGAATGTTGGAATGCATTGTAAAAACACAAGCGGGGCTGCTCGATTATTAAAATTGGCTTTTTTACATCGGTCAGCTCTCCAGCTAAGTCAAAACATAAGTGAGGCCCAACTATAACGTTTGCAGAAGGTGCAAGGACCGAGAACAGAAAAGCAGAGTGATTTGGATTATCCAAAACAATTCATGTCGTTTTATGGCACTTATTTTCTAGGGGTTTTTTTCTAGATGAAAATACAAGACAGGTTGGTGGTTTTTTTTTTTTTAATGGCTCTAAATACTGATGGTGACACACGCCCTAATCATGTGCAATTTATGGCCTAAAGGTTTTATGGCACTATAAATGTCTAAGCTGCCTTGAATCCTCCAGATGACTACTTTCGGAGCAATGCAAGTGCTTAAAGGAGCAACCTTGCCAAGTGTATAGAATTCTGCAAAATAACTTGACGCTTTGAATCCTGAAAGAGGTCAGTGTCAATGAAGCGTGCTTTAATCTTTGCCTAATTAAGTCTGTTTGTTTGAGAACCACAAGTCCTTAATGCATGCGTTACTAATCTCCTGGCTAATCCAAAAAAAAAAAATTTCCGAAAGGGAATAGGCCTAACAAGACAGACGTTTAGGTCAATAGAATCTCTACTACTCCTTGCTGAGAGCACAGAGGAGAAAGCCTAGCAAAAGCTCTCCTTTGAGCAAAATCTTTTCTGGCCTCAAAGATGAAGCATGGAGCAAAGCTCAAACTTAAAATTTCTCCTGGAGGATCATGACCTTCCAAAAATGCAGTGAAAATGCCTTCACCCCTGAGAGGCTGTGCTCTGTCAATAATTCCACTCGTGCACCACTCATGAGATCTCACCATGTGGGCATAATCTTCAACCATGATTTGTCTTTGGAGCTGCCCAAGTCCACCTTCAGAGGTGCAAACGGCCTCAGACACTACCAGGGACTCGGCCATGAAGTCATGACGTGGCCTGAAGCAAGGCAGAGCTTCCGTCACGACCATCACGGAAGAGGTTGGTTGTACCAACCAGTGTCGAGCTAAATGCCTGACTTTGAGATAATATCTTTAGACAGTATCCTAAAACTTATGCTTATTAAAATTCCAAGCTCTGGCGAGCGCACAAACCGCACCAGTAGCAGTTATCAGGGCTATGCAGCTGGTGTGTCTCATGAGTAAGTCAGGGGAAGAGGACACAGGGTGAGGCGGGCATGTCTAGCTGAAGACTCGTGCTCATGTGCTGATTAGCAGAGTCACGGACCCTTCCTGCCCTCGTAGCTGCCCGTGATGAGAAGCTGGAGATCCCCTTGGGCAGGATGTCTCCCGTCTGACAGGCACTGCCATACAGCAGAGCGAGGGAGGGATGCGTGAGAGGCAGATCTCCTCAGCACAAGGAAGGATTTTCTTGTGCAGCTTCTGGTTCCTCTGATGAAATCGTTGCTGCCTCTCAGCAGGGAATGGAAACTGTAAAAAAGTTTATTTCACAGAGCATCTCCATTTGTCTCTTCCCCAGACCTACTCAGGGGTTCTGCACTTCTGTCCATGCCAGGCAGAGTGGTGTGCAGATACTGCCTCAAATGGGGTCCAACCACAAGGTCCTGTTCCCATAACCAAGCAAATGAACGAGCTCCTCTGGGTCCTTCATTAGTGAGAAGGGACTGGGGTAGCAGCTGTCCAGAGCATCCATCCAGCTCCAGAGCCCACAGTCACTGGAGAGATACCAAAAATGGGTGGAAATCTAATAAAGAGGATTACAAGGGACATGAAAAGTATCCCTGACCTGGACTGGCTTCTCAGCTTTCCTAAAATGTTTGCACGAGGAATCCCGTGGCCCACAGTGAGAGGTTTTCCCTCTTCTGAGCTGTGGTCCATGCTTTGAGGTTCCCCTTTGTCTTCTGTCAATCAGCAGATCCTATGGCTACTGTGAGTGACGGATGTGAGTTTGAGGAGACTCATAGGTGAACCTCTGTACTTTAAATTTGTCTAATATAAAGACTTAAGACTCTTCTAGAGAAAGGTAACAGTGACTCTGATTTTCAGTCTACTCCTCCCTGCTCGGTTCCTCTCTTTCCACTGCCACCTGATGTCCCTTTTACTACGGTCTCCAGCAAACATGTTTCATTACAGTTGAAATTCGGATTGGTGTCCACTGTTCTCCTTTCACAGTGACCACATGTCAGTGGGAAGGGAGATGCTGCCAACAGTCTGGGATTGCTACAGCCCAGGGAAGGCAATGCTGGATTTGGGCAGCGGTTGATGAGACTTCCAAAACGGCAGATAAAGCACGACACCTTATAGCAGCCTTCCAGTACCTAAAGGAGGCCTACAAGAAAGATGGGAAAGGATTTTTGACAAGGCCATGTAGTGATGGACAAGGAGTGATGGCTTTAAACTGGAAGAGGGTAGGTTTGGATTAGACATAAAGAAGAAATTCTTTACTGTGAGGGTGGTGAGGCACTGGAACAAGTTGCCCAGAGAAGCTGTGGATGCCCCATCACTGGAAGTGTTCAAGGCCAGGTTGGATGGGGCTTTGAGGGACCAGGTCTGGTGGAGGATGTCCCTGCCCAGGGCAGGGGGATTGGAACTAGATGATCTTTAAGGTCCCTTCCAACCCAAACCATTCTATGATTCAATGATTTTATGCTTTGCCCTCATGACCTACATACCTATAGTTTCTGCACCTCTCAGATCACCAATGTATGTACTGAGTTCTCCAACGAGATGGAAAAGTCATTTGCTAAGTCCATGGCTCGCTGCCTGCTGTACTGGGGGGGATGCAGGGCTCAGGGATGCAGCTGTGGCCACTGCAGAATGAAAAAAAAAACAGGAGGTCTTGAAAGATTGGAAGCTTTTCAAAATCAGGAGGACACACAAGTTTGGGGATGGCTGCTGCAGAAACTAAGGTCCAGCTGAGCAGGAAAGGTCTCTGGGGTAGGAGACAGCTGTGGAGAAGGTCTGGAAAGAAGTGAAATAATTTGGCTGGTAGGGATGAATGTCTATCAGCGACTATAAGCCAATATAAATGAAATACCAAGCGAGGCACTACAACTTGCTAAACTGTTTAGGTTTGAATTAAAATAGAAACTTCACAGCTTTGTCCTGTTAAGTCTGCACTGGAATAAAACAAGCAAAATTAATTCCCTTAGCTTTGGCACAATGTCAGCGCTGAGTCTGACTCCTCTGGCACACTCTGCTGAGAGTAAGCCTGGTGTATCGGGTACGCGTACTCTTTCTCCCATCTCAACGTTTCAAAATAGAAGCACAACTTCTTTCTCAAACCTTCAAACCTTTTTTTCTCGCATATGGTTATGTTAAACCCTTTGGCAGGCTGCTGCATTCAGCTTAAAGAGGGGGCATTGACTTTTCTGAATCAAGTTGCAGGTTCCACTTCAAAAGGTAGACTCGGTTTTTCGCATGTCTGAAGAATCCATTTCTGATTCAGTACTAAAATACAGCCAAGTCAGTGAAATGCCTTGTGCATACGTGGGGGTTTTAATGGTTTAAAGATATTTCATCCAACTGCTATGCAGGAGTTGAGATCAACCTGCGACTGAAATGAACTTGATAAACTGTAAAAGGCCATTCCAGCACAGCTGCCTGGGGTGCCAGCACTGTTAAAAAGAGATCTTTCTGCCAAAACTCTCTGGTCTAAAGGCAGATTTGCACTCCAGAGGAGATATTTTCAATTTATAAGCAATGATAAACCATAATCCACCCTCCCTTCTGGGACCGGCTGGGGCTGCCACCTCATGAGGGGAGAGACTCCTGTTCCTTCCATGAGAGCCACTTTCCACAGAGGGAAAGGGCTGAAATGGAGCAAAAGAAAAATCTCAGTCAAGTGGGACGCGTTTCCAATTGATACCCTCACCAAAGCACATCTAAACTTTCACCTCGTGTCTTGCTCAAAGCACCACCGACCCGAAATGGGACAGGAGGAACCGTGAGGGCTCCTGATGGCTTTTCAAGGCAGGGTTTACTCGCCGACGTCTGTCTAGCCAAGGTGTCTGCTTTTCTGCAGCACTATCGGAACTGAAGACCCCACCGTAAACCATTTACACAGCGGTTTTGTGCCAGGACATGGCGTGGCTCTGCCAAGGCGGACCACGGCCTGTGAGGTCGCACCCATCGGTGAGCAGGAGACGAAAATTCCACCTTCTTCCTTTGTGCGGCTTCATGATGCCGCAGCGGGGACGGTTTGGTCCAGGCACATCCAATGTCGTCTGGGAAGAGGGAAAACCCTGCAAAAGCAAGGGGAGAAAGGGGCCCGGGGTGCAGGCAGGCAGCTCCATGAGGGAGGCCGCTGCCTCAGCCCCCCACCCTCCCCAAGCTCACACCCCATTTAAATCACTTGTGTGTGTTTTGAGGGGGGTGTCTGAGGTAAATTTTTGAGATTTGGGCCAAATTCCGAGGGACAGGTTTTTATTTTGGAGGGGGCAGTTGTTCCTCTTCCAAAGCCTTGTTGATATCTGCCTCCCTCTGACGGGGACTGGGATGCTGCTGCCCTCCCCGGGGCCGTAGGGTGTTGGCATTGTGTTTGCTGAGGAGAAAAGGCTGAAGGGAAGGAACGGAGGACGGGAGGAGAGGTAGGACAGCGCTGGCCGGCACGGAGAGGGCGGGCCACGGCCGGACACAACGGCTCCGTGCCTCAGTTTCCCCGCTCACCCGGGGTCCTCCCGCCGCGCGGGACACCAGGGGGCGCTGTGCTCCCTGAGGGGGCGGCAACGCTCCCCCGCCGCCCCTCTTCCCGCGCGGCCGCGCCCCTCTCTTGGCCCGCCCCCCGTCTCCTAGCAACGCGCCCCGCCCGCTGCGCTGATTGGCCGCCGCCGCCGCCGCCGCCATTTTCAAACCGCCGGTTCGCCGCCGCCGCTGCCGCCGCCGCCATTATCGGCCGAGCGGAAGCGGTGCCGTTTGCTCCGGTCCCATCCCCGCCTTCCCCGGCGCGACGTGTCACCATGGAGGCAGAGCCCGTGGGCCAGAAACCCCCTCGGCGGAGACGGGGCAGGGCCAGTGCCGAGGCCCGCGCCAGCCGCTCGCCTCCGACCGACAGCACCCCCGGTGTAGCCGCCTCGGCCTCCTCCTGCAGCCGGTAGGAGCCACGATCCCTCCCCGTCCCCCCTGTCAGGGGCTGGAGCCTCGCCAGTGGCCCGCGGTTCCCCCTGGGTGGCGGAGGCCCACCGCTCTCCTGTCATACAAGGGGAGGCCTCCCCTCAGAGCGCGGGGGGGCTCCAGGCCCTCCGGCCTTGTAAAGGGCAACCCCCGGCAGGCGGTGGGGGACCCCTCACCCTCCTGTTTAACAGGAGAAATTCCCTTCCTCCGGCTCTGCGGGACTCCTGTCTCATAAGGGGAATTCCTCTCCCGCTTTATGAGATGGATGCTTATTGCCGAACCCCTCCTAGGCTGTAGGGGAGGCCTCCCTCGGTGTCCTATATCAGAGGATGCCCCCACATCCACCCTCGGAGGGCTTTCCCCTCTGTCTTACAAGTGAGTTTAGGGGATCTCTGAGTAGCCTGTAATTACGTCCACCAATCTTATATGGTAAGAGTGAGGGAGGGGTGTTCCTCAGGTCACAACCGGTTTCCTTGCCTGTTCTCGCCCATAAGGGGGATAAGCTGCTCCTATCTCCACCCCTGCGTGCCAAACTACCCCTAGGCTTTCATGCAAAGACTTTCCTCCTCCCTCATCTCTTGTGGGAGCGTCTGGCAGGCTGCCTACAGCCCACATCAATTTGGGAGAAGGAGCAGAGAATCCTTGTTGCTGCTTGGGATGGGAAAAATTTGGAGGTGGGGTGTCTTTTATATCCCCTGGAGAGTTTGGCTGAGCCTCCAGGATTTCGGCAGGATGTAACACTGGATCAACTCCCTCTCCTGGGTATGGGAAGACCTGCCTCAGTTTCAATGTCAGTCCTGGCTTTTCCTCCAATTTTTAAATCCCTGTGCGTGCCAGCTATTACTGTTATTTTGACATGTTGCACTTGGGAGATTTTTCTGAAGACCACACAGTGAAAGAAACTATTACTCCTTAAGCTAACCTGAAGATCAGCTTATCTGTGTTGACCCCAATAATGATCCTGGATGTCTTTATGAGCACCTGGTGCCCTGTCAGCAGCTGACCCCTGAGTGACCCATCTGCTGACTGCTCTCTAGACAAACCCAGATTGATCAGCAGAGGCTTCTGTCTTCTATAGCCCTCAAGGAAATGACTTCTCCAAGTATGCAGGTGATGAAGAAACCACCCACTTCTGACAAATGTGGCTCTAGTTATCTCAGCCTAGTTTCTACCTCCAGATTTTGTGTTTGGGCAGAGGTTCACCCCCAGATGTCCTTAGGGTCTTCTCCTCGCTGCCCTGGTTCTTGGTGCCTGGCGGGGGATTGCGGTGCTTCCCATCCCAGCCTGGCAGCTGCTCTTCCTCCAGCTTCATTTGTGCCATGGGAATGAGGGAGAGGAAGGTGAGCAAGGAGGAAGGTGTTGAAACCTGATGAAGTTCCCCACAGGCTGGAGTGAATGTTCTTTATTAGGTGACTTAAATCAAAGCAAGGTAAACATGGGTGAGCTTGGTTTTCATAATGGCTGGTTTTAGTAACCATTGTGTGTTCTGGATGGCAGAACACTTTAATGAACTTTTAAAAATAAATGTTTTTGTAGAAACATGCTGCAGTATCGCCTTGAAGATCAAATTGTAGCTCCCTAATTACCACAGTTGAAAAGCATAGCATAATTGAAGACCTCAGTGATTCGGTGAGGCGATGAAACACTGGTTCGGTTTCTGGGATGGTCATGCATTCCTTGGTGAGGCTTGTATGTGTGGAGAGGCCGAGGGAATTGTGATAAAACTGAGAAAGGTGTTTATGCAGATAAGACCTGTATGTATTAAACCTTCATCTGGAGACTCACAAGCAAGATGATGCCAGCTCAGCACCTAGATGTGGTCTTATGTAGGTAGAGCAATTCAAGAAGTCACTGGCTTGAGGCTTTTTCACAGGATAATGGAAAAGTTTAACTGGAAGGGACTTCTGGGAGGTCTCCAGTCCAACACCTGCTCAAAACAAGGCCAACTTCAAATTCAGGTCAGGTTGCTGAGAGCACTGGCCAGGTAAGGTTCAGAAGCCTCCAAGGACAGAGATTTTCTTACCTCTCCGGGTCCCTGTTCCAGAGTTTGACCACACTCATTGGGGAGGAAAATATTTTTCCTTCTACTGATGGGAATTTTCCTTGCGGCAGCTCGTGCTTGTTGCCTCTTTGCATTCTGCTGTGTGTGCTCAAGGGGGGGTCTGTCTGTCTTCTCTCTGCCCACTTTTTTAGATAGCTGTAGATACCCTTTTGCCTTTGCTTCCCCCCCCAGTGCTGAGTACTTGCTGTCGGTCCCCGTGCTTTAGCCCCAACACCATCTTGTGTGCCCTCAGCTGGAGGTGCTCCAGTTGTTGATGCCTCTTGTACTGGGAGGCCCAAAGCTAGGCCCAGCATCCAGATGTGGTCTCACAAATACCGATTGGCATCTTTTGACCTGCTGGGACCTAGGTTTTTGCCACCCTAATAATGCAGAGCTGCAAACCACTAATAACAATTTAAATTGTTTAATCCCTTAAGGTGTTGGAGAAGTGGCAAACTGTGACAGAGAGACTTTAAAAAAACAAACAACCCCCCCCCCCCAAAAACAAACCAAACCAACAACAAAAAACCAAACCAGAACCTGGAAGCAAGGACTTTTCTTAAACCACTTTAGCCAAATATGCAAAATTCCTGTCTTATGGCTGAGTGGTCCTGCTGCCAGGCTCTGTTCCTGCTCTTTAAACCAGTCTGACCTCGCGTGGGCTGGTATAGGTTAGTGTGTGGTATTTTTTTTCCCCCCTTGTTAGTGGTGATTGCATCTCTCCACCTGTTGTGGGCAGAATCAGGACTCGGGTCTCTGAGCTAGGACAGACCAGAGCTCCAACTGCTCCGTGTTTGTGGTCTGAACAGCCAGCCTGCTGCACGGGGCTCCTGTGAACAGAAAATCCAGAAGCCAAGAGGTTGAATTCATCTGGGCCTCCAGGACAGCCACACAGAGCACTTAAATAAAGGCCTCTCCTCCCTAAGCAAGCACTTTTGCACTAGAACAGAAATATATTTAAAGATATGCATGATAAATTCCCTCTCTCCCCCTGTCAATTCGCGTTAACCTTGTGATTGCGTGTGCACGCATGCATGAAAAGGCTCTTTTCTTCCTGCAGCCCTGTAATCTGAGCCCGGAGGAGGAGCCCTCTGCCCACCAGTCTGATTTTAGTCAAATATCTGCCCAGGCAGAAATGGGGCTCCAGCTGCAGGCCTGAGGCCTCTGACTGAGAGACTGTGAATGCACTAAATATGTTCAGCAATGTTTGAGGGCGAGGTAATAGCCTTTATTAGACATGTCCTCTTCCAGACCACTTTAACTTTCATGGCTACAGCATTCCTGAGTAGGAATCTGCTGTTTCAGTGAGGTTTGTTTGTTTTTTTTTTTTTTTTAAATATTATTTTGACTTTCACAGGAAGCATCAAGTTTCACTTCTGTGCTACTAAAGAATTCCTGACACTTCCAAAGGAGGGGTGTGTGGCCAGGGAGGTGCGAAGGGATGTGATTTGGACAGAGTATTTGTAGTCAGCCTCTTGTCTGGGTAATTCCAGAGTTGTGTCTAAAAAGGGAGGAGACAGTTGATAGCATGCTGAAGACAGTGACTTAACAGTTATGAACAGGGAGTATTTCCTCTGATAGCTCTGATCTGGAGACGGCTTTAATATCTTACAGTTTTCCATTAACTCTTACACAGCAGTGTGAATCAGGTTTAAGGTATAAACATGAGACAATCGCTCTGTTAAACAGAGGGAGAGGAAGCTGTGCCCAAAGAAGAGCAATCCTAAAGGGGCAGTGGGGAATGGGTTTACCAAGAACACGTTCTCTCTGTTGCCAGCTAGTTTCTGACCCAGAATCAGCATTGCTGGTTGCTGGATGAGTGTTTCTCTAAACCTTTTCCTCCCAGCTTCTGGCAGCTAGAAGATGACAAAAAAAAAAAAAATTGCAGGTAGACTTCTGGGACAGATAAAAAGAAATGTTGTTTTGGGGTTTGTTTGCTCTGTAATCTTGTTCCCAACTTCATAGTTTATCTAGTCTCAAGGTGAATCCAGGTGAAGCTGACAGCTCGGGGCCGTGTTATCACTTCTGAGGTAACACAAATGAAAGAGTAAGTCTGCTCTGCTCCCCAGACGCGCTATCTAACCCCAGCTTGCGTCTTGCGTACGTCTTTTGCCAAGCTGCATGAGCTGGTGTGGAGGCTGGCTCTGGAGGAGCTTCCTCCAGCTGGGATGGCCCAGCACCCCACTGCGAGGAGACAGGGACCCTCCAACCCCAGGCAAGCCTGGAGCTTGCAAAATTTTCTTATCTTTATCCAGAATCAACTGTTCTCTCTGATATCTAAAACATTCTGTAGCTTTGATATTGCAGAAGCACCTGGAGGCGATCAGGCAGGGTTGGAGTTGGGTTGTGTGTGCTGAGCTGCTGAGGGCAGAGATGGGCTGTCAAGTCACACATCTAATTAAAGCCCTCCTTCATGCTCCCCTTCCCCTTGTCTGCATCTTCGGGAGTACAGAGCCACCACCGCTCTTTTCAGCCGCTGATCCTGTGATTCAGAACATCCCATGTTGTTCCTGGTCTGGGATCTGTTGGTACGTGCTCAGCACTGGGGTCCCAGAGCTTGTAACGACAGCGCAGTTCTGAACAAGAGACAGCGATGTGTCGCTTCCAGAGGAGCCATCTGCAGTGGGAAGGGAATAAAGTCCCAGCTGATCGTACACGTTCATGTGCTGGTAAATATTTTAATTGTAGTCATCGCTTCTCAGTAGTTATTCAAATGGGATTAATCCCAATTAACTGGCTGACTTTGTGTGGAAGGATTCAAAGAAGCTATGGTTTTACGTAGGTCACATTAGGGTGGAAAGTGGAAAAGATCCTCAGTTGTCAAGTTGTGCAAGCAGGGGTGGTGTCACAGTAAGCTCCTGAGCAAAAGGTGGTCTGATGCAGACTGACCAGTGTTGACTGTCAGCAAGGACAAACAGCTTCTGTCTGTTGTGATCAACTGGTGAGGGTGACAGAGGAGCCTGGTAGAGTTAGCAGGTGTTGGAGAAGAGCTGAGAGTCTGCTTTTGTGTTTTCTCAGAGATGGTGCAACTGTGAACTGCTGCCAAATGTGGGGCCTGGGGTTCCCAGACCCAACTCTGCTCCTGTTTTCCTTGCAGCTGTCCCAGTCGGTGCGTGGCTGCAGGGTGAACGGGGTGGTTGGTTTTCTGTTGAACCTGTGCCCCAAAACAGTGAAGTTTTACACTTAATCAGCAGCTGAACTACCTTTCCCTGTGGCCACAGGATTGCTGAATTAGGCTTGCAGGGATCTGGCTGGGAGGAAGGGATAACAATGGCCTTTTTTGGTGGCAGCCTGCAGTCACGCTGGAGAGGTGTAATGCAAACCAAGACCCTTCCCTGCAGCCTGTGCAGGAGGTTTGTGGAGAAGAGGTTTGTTTCTGTAGCAGAAACTGGAGCAAAGAAGCTGGTGGTCCGCAAAGGAGAAGGATGGGATTAACAGATGCATCTGAAGAGAGTCCTTTGTGAATTATATGTGTACTTATTTTCAAAAAGCAGCTTTTTAAAGTCTTACCTGATCACTCGCTTGTTCTGCACAATCTGCAGTAAGCTCTTCAGTTGCCTTTATTTATTCACCATACACATTTATACTATTTAAAGTCAGTTTGTTGGCCAGTGACCTAACATATTCTGTCTGAAGGCCAAGTGTTTTTGATGGTGATGCTTCTCTCTTCCCTTTCTTCTCCCTAATTATGGCTTTTCTGAAATGAATGTTTGTTTGCTCTTGATCTCTGTGGTGATTAAAGCCTCTATTCCATCAGACTTTCTTGGGCTGGTAAAATAGTAATAAAGAGTGCAAACATACACTTTTCCTTCCTATTATCACATCAAAGTTAGCACAAATGAAACTTTTACTCCACTGAAGAAGGTAGCTATTAGAAGGCATCACTTGAACATAATTGGAAGCTGCAGCGTAGCTCTCAGAAAATGTCTAGAGGCTCTCTGTTACCACTGGTTTTTGTTCCAAAAGCAAGCTGTGTCTGGGTCTGAGTGTGCTCAAGGCAGAGCAGGTTTATATGCAACCACTTCAGTCAGTTGTCCTTCCACAGGTCTCAAACAGCTCACAGGAGATGGGTAACACAGCCATAGTGCCCTAAATTGTGTGTCCATGTTTTGGCCTGAAGTTACTGTAGAAGAATGCTGATACTCTGGCAATCATTCATTAAAAAAAAAAAAAATCAAATAAGGATTTTGGTTCTTTAAAGGTTAAAACTCCACTTGTGTACTTTGTTACTTGTGCTTCTTGTCAGCTGTCCTTTGCACAGGAACTCCACAATGCTTCAGCAACTGGCAGAGGGCTAGGAAGAAAATGTCCCTGAAACTGGGAGGCTTTACACTGATAGCGGCGATCTCGTGACGCTGTATTTTCTTCCTCTAGAGATTGTTTTTTCAGTGAAATAGCTGGTATGATTTTAAGTCCATCTTTCCCTACATTTTGAGTGGCTTACTAAAGGCCAGTTTATTAAAATCCTGCAAACTGGAATGAAATCCTGACCTTACTGGGCACTTGTTAACTTACTGGGCACCCATTAACAACCGTTGGTGTGGGGGAACTGTCTTGTACCTGGTGTTTTTCTGCAAGGGACAAAGAAGGTGTGAGCGTACCTGACTAGTCAGCTGCACAGCTCTGGAAATAGTTCCTGGTTTTCTTGTTAGGATGTGCAAAATGAGTTAAAACTCAGGCAGAATTAATAAAACAAGCTGAAGTATACCCTTTGGGTACTTTCAGTGGCCTCTGAACAAGTATCTCTAGGAAATGCTGGTAGAGCCTGTGGGAACGCTCCTCTACCCCCACTGGTGTTTCTCAGTGCTTGGAGATGCTGGAAACGAATGGAATATCTCATAGGGAAGATGAGATGAAGGTTGGGGGAAGAAGAAAAGACCTGTAAAATCATTCAGAACTTTTAAACGCTGCTTTCTTGGCCTACGTGCCAAGTGCCACCAGCCAGTTATTAAACCTATTAAAATGTTTCAGCATTCTCAACATCCCTCTATGTGAGTGTTGATTGTGGGTAGCAACAGCTTCTTAATTACTGTATGTTGATGATAGCCTGCTGTTATTGTCTTGTAAAACAGAAGCCATGCTACACTTAGCAAATAATTATCTTCACTCACAAATCATTATCCTCCAGATCCAGTTGCTTAAGCCTAGCTGTTATTGCTTCAATTAATATTTGCAGGGCAAGCTCATCACAGATGCCTTGCAGAATGCTCCCTTCAGATAATTGACTCGCAGTGGATGAGGACAGGATATTACTGCCGAGCCTAGCCAACTTCAGTCCTGCAAGTCAAAAGATAAGGATAACGTCTCTCCTGTAAACACGAGCCCTTCAGTGCTTTTGCACCTGGTGAAGTAATCTTTGTGTGTGCTGAAGGTATCTTTGCTACAATAAAGGATGTTCTTCACTCTAGCTGTCTCTTCTGACTGGTCTTGCTTCTGACCAAGGTATCAGGCAAAGGTTAGGATGAGCCCACAGCACTGGTGTGGTTCAGTGTGATAAGAAGACCTCACTCTTCCCCATTTTTTTTACTTTTGAGTAGCTGCAGTAGTTCCTAAGGGAGGAAAGGAGAGGGAAAAAAAAAAAAGGCACTTGATCAAATGCACTTGCAGCAGAGATTTGCTCTCCTGAAATCTAAGAGGTGGATCATTAAAATATTCTTCCCAAAATAACAAATCATGTTAACATCTACATTTCCACCTTGGATAGGAGTCCAGCACAGAGGTAGTGCTTCCTGCAATTGCACACAGCAGTGCAACAGAACCTACAAAATGTTTAGGTGTGCCCTCTTACTGTAGACCACACATGTTCCCAGATCCCTTGAGCAAGTTTAAGAGCTGCTGGTTATGATTGCTGATCTCCTGGAATCTGCTGTGGAAAGAGAAGAGAGAAAAATCAATGGCACTGTTGATCTCAGAAGATGGTTAACATGTGAAGAAGAGCTCTATAAAATGGCCTTGCTGCTTTTGCACGGAAAGGCCAAGAAAAAGCAACCAATCCTTACAGTCCTGCTGATTTGGCCGGGGAGAACTGGCTGACTGCAAATGAGGAGAATCATTTTACTGAAGTCATGCACCTGAGAGACCATCCAGGCGTCCACCTCAGTTATCTTAATTTTAGGGGGAGACTCTGCATGTCTTGACTGTATCCTGTGTGATCAGGGGAAACTGAAACAGCATAGAGAGCCTTTCTCAAAGCATTGAATCTTTCATTTGTAATGCAAGAAACAACAGGCAAGGGAGTACAAAAACAGGAGAATTTGAAATGGATGGAAAAATGACATGGACACCTTTCACCTTCCAGTGGAATATATCCTGCTCATGGCAGGGGGAGATGATTGTTAAGGTCCCTTCCAACCTAAACCATTCTATGATGCTAGGAACTAGTTTCTTAGCAAGTGTTTTCTTCTTGTCTAAATCAAAAAGGTGATGAAAGATGCAAAAGCTGCTTCCAAAATCTTTTCCTGCCCACGTGGACTTGTATGGCATCTGACTATCAGATCACCTGCAGTCATTCTCACATGCTGGCACGCAGGTTTCCTCATGCTCTTCCTGATGGGGCTGCCAGAGACTTCTCAAGCACTCTAAGGCTGGAGGGATCAGTAAGTGAGGAGGGAACATCACCTCTGGTGTAAACGGAGCGGAGCAAATTACTGAAGGGGTGAGGAAAAGTGACAGCCTTGAAGCCCTTCTGCTTCTGCACAGAGATTGTGTTTGACTGAGTTTAATATAGCGTTGGGCATGTCAAGCAGGGGCGAAATTGTTGTTAACCTGCAGAATTAGGAAGAGAGGAGACCGTTGTACAGGCTGAAGAGGCATTCACGTGTCTGACGGGAAAAGAACGGGACCGTGCTGCTGTTTCACCCACAGAGAACTTGTGGGACATCTTCCACCGTTGGGTCAAGCTTTTCAAACGTCAGAGCTGTGTACTTGAAGTGTTCACAGGCTTCCCGTTCCTACTCAGCTAAACGCTCAGCAGTCACCTTTGACATCATATCAGATGTCAAGACTTTCCATTTCTGTTGTATTAGGAAGCTTTTTCTTAATTTCTTTTGGTTTCAATTTCCTGGGCAGCTCTTTGTCTTGCCAAAGTTATGCCAAGTAAAGGTTGAACCATTACGCTCTGAAAATATTTCTGCTTCCTCTGGGCTCAATTTTTTGTAACTGTTTACGTGCGGAAGGATGTGAGTAAATGCCTTAGACCGTTTTTCAGAAGTGTCAAAGTAGATGTTCTGCGCTAAAGTCCCCTTCAGCTCTTATGAAGTAATAAGTTTGCCCAGCTATCATTGTCTTCCACTTCACAGAAGCTGTTTCTTTTCATACAGTAGCACGAAAGAAATGTAAAATACTTCTTGGCCTTCCTCATGCATTCAGGAGGGTGATATTTTTCTTGAATTTAGCTTGTTGAAATATAAGGAGATTTGTTTTACCAATATCTTTTTTAAAAGTACCCAGGATAAGCTGTACGTAAACTTCTGTTGCCTGAAAAGAAAGATTTACTCAGTCTGTGCCTGATCTAGGACGTGGGAATATGATAAGCAGTTGCCTAGATTCACATATATTAAAAATATATTCCCATATATTAAAAGAAAAATGGAGAAATGTTTTGGAGCATTTTAGTGTGCCTGTCTAGTGACTGCAGATAACCCGTGAATCTTTCTGCGGATAACGAACAAGCACTATTTTAAAAACTTATGAACGTAATTTTATAAATGAAGGATTCCTAAATAGGGGCTCATCTTTGCTGGAGGCTTGCAGAAAAGTAGTTGTGGGTAAATTATTTTAAAACATCTTTATTTATATGTTGTGTGAGGTGATAACTATGGAAGTGGCATCTTTTAACAGTTGTAGTGGATGTTGCTATCTGTGGCTCAGTTTGGGAGCCTACAACTGCAAGGACATGAATGAAGGCATGCTGGTGAAAGACAGTTTAGATCTTACAATTCTGTATCTTGGATGGACCTAGAACCACCCAATTTCTTACAGACATTGGTTGTACCGAGAAGTTGTCGTTACTGTTTGATTTCCTGATTTGCCAATCCCTTCTTGTTGGGCTTTTCAGCGATGCTTTTATTTTAGAACATAGCTAAGATTTAAAAGCAATGTGTAGATGAAAGCATGACTTCACTGAAACTGATGGTGCAATTGCCAGTAAACTCACTGATTTTACCATCGTATTCCAGGATTTTATCCTAGACTGCTTTGGATTAATTGCCAGTCAATTCAACTGCTGTGGAAACTTCCCATCTCTGCTGACTTGCAAGGATTTCCTCTCTCAATACAGGAAAAATTTCATCCCTACCATTAATGCTTGTTTTCTAACTCTATTATCAGTTGGCTAAAGTTACTTGTTGCCTTCTCTTTTGGTTTGTTGTTTTTGTTTTTTTTTTCTTTCCCCTCTTTTCTTCCTTTCCTGTCAGATCTGCTAGTATATTTTATACATTTGTTTCTGCGTCAGCTTGAAATCTGCTATCATCTCTGAAGAAACAGCTGGAAACAGAGGGCTTCTGGTGAGTGTCAAGGCACTGCAGCGATGAAACTTAAAGGAAAGTTTTGCAATGCCTGAGAAAGGAAAGCAGTGATAAGGCAGCCCTGACAATAATATGTGGAAGGAAGAATTCTTCCCAGAAAGGAATGCGATAGCGAGAGATGAACAAACACTGGAAAGCAATGGAGTGAGAGAAACAGAATGATTACAGGCAAGTTTTCCTAAAATATAATTTATAAGTGGGGAGGAAACAGCTGGTGACGATCCTGAGGCTGCTGAGGTAGAACAGTTAATAGGGATGGAAAAGCTTTTTACCTCCGTGCAAGTCAGTTGAAGATATGTGCAATTCCCAGGAAAGCTAATGGAGTTTGAGTACTTGTATTCCTTTTGTACTGGCGATGTTTGGCCGCTTTTTGAGAGTGGTGTCCCACTTGAACGTGACTTTGTCACCATGACAGGCCATGAACACAAAGGCTGCAGGTGGGAGCTTAGGATCTAGATTCATCTTTAAAACTAAACCAGGTCACGCTATTTATTAACATACCCAATGAGCTGGAGAAAATGGCAGGGGAAGGTTTGCGACTTGCTTCCAAATAGGATTTTAAATGCTCTTTAAGTTTGTCCTAGCTGCACATCTTCCTTGCTTCCTAGCTTTTATACTCTCCAGGGCAAATTTCAGCAGTCCCTGGAAAACAGCTGCAGTTTTATGTAGGATTCACGTGCCTAAATACATTCCTTGCTCTTTCAACTGTTTAAAATTTGCAGCTTGGTTGTTTCAGCTGGGTTGCCTCTTCCCTTCGCTGTGAGAAATGTAAATAACTCTCCAGTTTCTCCGCACTCAAAATTACAGGTTACCAGCAAATCTGTTTAACTCTGCGGTGCCGTACACTTGGTGGTCCCACAGTTACCGCATTCTGGTGAGAGGGGAAGTACTTTATTAAATGTGCTGACATAATTGTAAGCAATTATCTGACCAAACCTTCAACTTTACCTGCAAATGGACAGGAAGGCAGCCTTGATCACAGGCCTTGACTTCCCGGTGCCTTGCCCTCCTCAGGCAATTTTATTTAGGGTTACTTTGAAGTCTTCCCAGAAATTAAAGCTGGGACAGAGGCCCTCTCAGTAGTCTTAAAAGGGAGGAAAAAGGCACAGATTACTTCAGACCTGACTGTCAGATGTTTGGATGGCTCCCAGGTGGACAAGGCAATTTCTTTGTTCCTGCAGCAGGACCCCATGCTTGTCAACAAGTTTTCCAACCGAAGCATTTACATCCTGAAGCGGAGCGTCGAGCGTATCTGTGCAGTCATGATCTCACAGGCTTTGCGCTGCAAGCGTTATCCCTGCTCCGCTTGGGTGGCTCAGTGCTCACCTTTATTCTTGATCTTTATTTTGGTGAAGCCAAAGAAAATGCAGACTTCAACAACAACAAAAAAGGCATAAAGCCAATCGTGTAGTTAGAATTGCAAATCCAGGTGGGCCCCACCTCGCGCGGAGGAGTAGTAACAACCTTGGCTGAAGTTTCCTGCGTGTTTTAGCAAGCAGTGCCGAGGACAGACAATAATACAGCCTGGCTTCCTAAGGAGCTGGCTTGTGCTTGGATTCTCTGATGTCTTTTTCTTCCCACCTCCGTGGCTGAGGTCTAGCAGTTCATGCACAATATGGAAAGTTGAGAGAGAAGGGTTTTTTTTTTAAAAAAAGGCAGATTGCATCCTTGACTCTGAGGAATGGACGTAAGGTCTAGTAGGAAAGGCAGAAATGGACTTACCTGTTTCTGGGGGCCCGGGCTGTGATCCCAGAGGTGGATGAGCGTGACTTGCCACCCGCTGATGCCGCTGTGCAAAAATACTTCTCTCTTCCTACGGTGTGAGGAGTGGCCGGGCAGCAGGAGCTGCAGCAGGGGAGCTCTTGGGAAAGCAGAGACCCTCCAGTGCCATTTAGAAGAGGCTCAGGCTTCTCCCTTTTCTCCTCCATCTTTTTCTCATGTCTTTCTAGAGCACTGTTACTGCCAGGAGCTTTCTTCTCACTGTGTCGTCCTGTGCTGGAGTGCACACAGGGAACTCCAGAGTATGAAATAAGGGATTCCAGAGCCACTGCTGGCTCTGGCAGAGCATTCTAATTTCTTTTGCAGTCCCTTCAGGAGCTGCCAAGCACGCAATGAAATCCTCTCCCTCTAGGTGTCACCACTGGACTGGGAAACGGAGCCTTTCCTTCTTTTACTTGGGCTTGGAGCTTATTACTTACAATAAATTGTCCGTTTGGGGTACTTTTGGGATTAATTTCATTTCACTGAGTCAAATGGTTAAAGCTCCCTCACCCAGGATGAAAGAAAATAATTTCATTAATACTACAGGATAACTTTTTTTTTTCCCTTTTCCATGCTGAATTAATATTCTTCCATGAATATTCTTCTGTCCATTAATATTCTTCTGTCTGCTAACCATAGCCTTTTCCTAAACCATTTAAACTCAACTCCAAGGTGACTTGGGGGTGGAAAAGCAAGCAGGGAACCAAAGCACGTGAACACGTCCTGGGTGCCCTGGGCTCTCGGCACGTGGGTGGGCTGGAGGAGGAACGCGGCGGGGCTGGGAGCGTTCATCACCTGTGTCTTCACTTGAAAGCTTTTCTGCAAAGTTGTCTGGGTGGTTCCAGGTTTATTTCTGAGAACCCAGAATATGTTGGTCTTTGGCATCAGAGAGACCACAAAAGTTTATTGCATAAAGTTACAATTAAGGTGATTTTCCTCCCCCGCACATGTAAAGGTCTTAAGACTTTTCTTTGTAACTGCTTCCATATCGCATTCAGAGAGAAGACTCAGCTACAGCGCTTGGCTTAGTTTAAACTTCTAGACACAAGGTTTTCCAGCAAGCCTAAGGGATTTAATTCCCGCGGGCGACTTCTTTGTTAATGCCAGTTGCGTTCGCGAGTCCCTTAAACTGGCCGGGAAATATCACTACAAAGCATTAACTAATTACCGGCCCGTATTCAAAGTCCTTCTCAAACGACATCGCCGTTCGTTTCATGTGCCTTTGCACTTCAGACACCCATCTTTCAAAGCAAGGGGTCTGAGCAGCTGATTTTGTTACGTTTTACAGAGGGGGCAGCTTCAAATTCAGCAAAGGGCAAACCCAAGCTGAAGCAGAAGTGCTGACTTTCGGCGAAATGCCTGTTAACCACAACGCAGCCCGGCCTCTGGCTCGCCCGCCTAGAAGGCTGCCGGCTGCCGTTGGTGCCGCGTCCCCTTCCCTAAGGTGGTTTATATCAGTAAGATGAGTCGTTGTTTTAACTTGTGCTGCATCAACAGTTGGGAAAGAAGGCGCTCTCCGTAGTAAGCGAAGTGTTGAGATAAACAATGTTGTCCATGCAATAGTCCTTATCGTTGTATCAAACGGTATTTTCTAAACCAGGTTTACATATGTAACGTTTTGTGTCGATGCTCGTTATTTCAGCTGCCTACTGTATCTCCCACTCAGACTTTAACCTCCGTTGTGATTTGTTAGCGTTTATCTCTTTGCATTGAGCCTACTGCGCTCTGTGGCCGCGTGTAGCGTGGCTCCTGCAGTGCTAATTCACATGCGTAAGGGGGCAGATTTGAGATTGTTCTGGAATAGAACTTTTCTTTTCTTTGTGTAAAGGATTGCTTCGGGACAATCTGTAGAAGAGACAGAGTAATCTTTGTACTAACTGTCCAAGAATGTTCTCTTGAACATGGATAACCACAGGTTGAGCTGCGTGAGCCCTAATAACCAGTTTCCTGTGGACATGGCTAGCAGACTTTCTCTTCTCTAAAGCCTGTACGTACTTTCTAGAGAGATGCTGTTTTCCCCTTGGACTGTGAAACTTATTTTGTGTGTGGGTGGTTTGTTTGTTTGTTGTAATAACTGGAAATGGCTATAACGCTTTTATTAAAACTTCATTATTATTCTCTGTTTAAAACTTGCAAACAGACTTCAGGTGTATTTATACTTCTCCTGTGGAAAGAGATTAGAGACTCGTGTCTCAATCCTCCTCCCTTTCTCATCATCCTAGCTCAAATGTCTTCCTTGGCCTCTGAGCAGCCTTCGTTCTCTGCCAGCCTCCATAAAATTATCCCTGGAGGCAGCAGTTCCTTGTCTACTGCAGTAACTACATTTTCCTTGATTTCTTAATCCTTCATCTATATTGTTTTGTCTGAGTTTCAAGGTCTTTTCTTCTCCTTGCAGGCCTTTCTTTACTCTGTTCCTTATCTGCTACTGCCTCTAAAACCTCTGTGGTCAGTTAGCCAAATAACATCTGAGACTTTTATCCCCATAAAGACATTTAGGCTTCTAGCCTGAGGCCTGACCTGATGTCTACCGCCATCCTTGTGCAAACTGAGCTAAACTGGCCAGATTAGGAGAAGGGAAGGTACCTCAATCTAGAAATTGTCATCTAGCATGTGAACCAAGTCATTCGGTCCTCATCAAGGGAGGAGATTCTGCCCCTCTGCTCCACTCTCATGAGACCTCACCTGGAGTGCTGCGTCTAGTCCTGGAGCCCCCAACATCAGAAGGACATGGACCAGTTGGAAAGGGTCCAGAGGAACCACGCAGATGCTGAGAGGGCTGGAGCAGCTCTGCTGTGAGGCCAGGCTGAGAGAGCTGGGGCTGTTCAGCCTGGAGAAGAGGAGGCTCCGAGGAGAGCTGAGAGCGGCTCCCAGTGCCCAAAGGGGGCTGCAGGAAAGTGGGGAGAGGCTGTTCAGTAGGGCCTGGTGTGACAGGACAAGGTGTAACAGTTTCAAAATAGAGGGAATTAGATTTAGATTAGATATTAAGAATATTTTTTTTACAGCGAGGGTGGAGGAGCACTATCCCAGGTTGCCCAGAGAGGTGGTGGATGCCCCATCCCTGGAAACATTCCAGGCGGAGTTGGACGGGGGTCTGAGCAACCTGATCTGGTTGGAGATGTCCCTGCTCCTGGCAGGGGGATTGGACTGGATGGGCTTTAAAGGTCCCTTCCAACCCAAACTATTCCATGATTCTATGATTTGAGAGCTGATACTCCTTTAATGCTTTCCCATCAGCAGGAGAGAGTGGAGGGTCTCAGCAGGAAGCATCATGAGATGTGTCCTAAGCACACACAGATGGGCATGGAGACAGACAGGACCAAGAAGCATCACTGTAGTTTTATTTTGGAGCTCTGTGACTGCAGGCGTGGGTCAGACGTGGGTACCAACCATTTGGGGCCAACTTTGGTTGAGACCCACCACTGAAGCTCTCGTGAAAGGGCAAGGCTGAAATGCTGCACGAAAAGAGAACCCGTTGAGGATTCAGAAGCCTCCAAACTTGGGGGAAAGGAGGTAGTTCAAGGTTAAAATCGTGTGAAGAAAGGTAGTCACAGTGAAAGGAAACATTTATCTTGCCTCAGCACAGAAGGTGGACTAGTTAAAGTGCCTTAAATGAATTTAATAAAACAGTGCAAACCCTGTTTGAGAAAATGAGTTCTCCTGGGGTGGCTGCTGGCCTGTGTCAACTTAGCACAGGTCAATTTGTTACCGGCTTGCCTGGGATATCAGCACTAAATGTGTTTACTTATTTTTACATTTAGTAAGAAAAGAATGAAAGGGACTGTGCCTTCGAAAAGTAAAAGCATTAAACAGTCTCTTTTGTAAGAGCAAAGTACACCTTCAGGTCCTTGTAATGTTTAAATATTTAAAATGTGAAGTCACTCAGTGCTGCCTTACCACCCACCTTCTCAGGCCTGGTTCTCTTCCGATCTTCCCCTGAAATTGTATAGACATTACATTACACAGCTCCACCCTGCAGCCATTTCCTGCCCAGCTCCTCAATCCTTGGTATTTTGTTTTTTTTTTTTTCTCTCGTCTCCTTTTCTGTTTTTCCTATGGGTCCTTTTTTTTTTTTTTTTAATCCATATTTCCTAGACTGCTTCTGCTGGCTTACTCTGCTCTGCCCAAATCTAACCCTGCCCCCGTTTTTCTTTTTTACTGCGTGGGATAAGTGCTAATCTCCTTCAGCCTGCAAAGCAACGCGGGGTATCTTTTTATAGCCCTGCCGAAGACAAGGAGGAGGTGAACTTGCTCAAGAACATAAGAGCTGGTTCAGAACAAGGGTCCCTCTGACCCAACGCGCTGTTTCCAACAAGGATTTGGGCACCAAGTAAGAACAAGACTGACATTTATGATGCTCCTTTCTCAGCCTCCACCAGTTTTCAGGTTGTCTGCCCGGTGGCCTCCAGGCCTTCCAGGGCTTTGTCTAGTCTTGTCTTGATCCCATGTGGACTTTTGGCAAGGAGTCTCTGCAGGTTAGTTGTTTACCCGGGGTGCTCCCAGTGGGGCTGTGACTGGGAAAGCCTCTCCTCCACCTGAAATGGGCAGGAAAAGGGACACGACCTGCCCCCGCCCAGCCAGCCTGTATTTTATGGCTTCCGCAGAACTGCCCTGAGCAGCAGGAAAAATGCTGGCTTCGATTATTTCAAGCCGAAGCCATCCTGTGGCTTGGTTTGTTTTTGTTGTGACTCATAAGGAACTCCAAACACATTATTCCAGTGCTGATGAGTCCTCACACTGGTGCTACAGGGAATGGGAAGATGGCTTCCTTTAAACACACACGTGGCAGCACCACTGCTGGTACAAATCCCCCCACCTCCTCCGGTTTTGAGAGAGCCTTGAGCTGCAGTATAGTCCTGTATAATGGGGGAAAAAGCAACGCTGGTACAAACAAGCAATCGCATTTCAGCTGTTCTTTAATAACCTTTTACATGCACGTGTTCAGCCTCAGCAGCAAGTGATTGCCTTTCGCCGCGCGCAAGCCAAAGTGAACCCTTGCTCAGGCTGCCTTGCGTTTGCTGCAGTTTGCAAGGATGCTTCTGGACTCTTAGGGAGCTTCGGCTGCTCAGTGGTAACTTGTTGCACCATGTTCAGTTGCTGTTCCAGCCCTTGAGCCCAACAACTGCCATAACTGCCTTCATACTGCAATGACAGCCTGCATAAAAGAAAAGCATACAGCTGAAGGGACTGTTTGCATAGCTGCTTAGAGTTTAAAAAGAGAAAAGTTTGTGCCTGTCAGCACCAGAATGTATGTTTTCCTGAGTGTTCTCTCATGATAACTTCTAATATTTATTGGATCAAGCTTAGTTCCCACAAGAACTCAAAATAGCTGTCTGGATTTGAACCGACGCAGTTTTCCTCGACTGGCACTGCTGCCGGGCAGCAGAGCTCGCTCCCATGGCTTCTGGGCACTTGGAATTCCTCCGTCCCGACCGCTGTCCCCGGAGAGCGTTCAAAATAGGTATCGCAGGGGAAGGGGCTCGCAGGGGTGACACTGAGTGGAAACAGTGATGTTTAAACACAACTAGTTTCTGCTGAACTTGGAGCTTTTTGCTCCCTGCCTGGAAATGTTCAAAAGTTTAAAGTTCACTTGGAAGCCTCAAGAGCCTGGTTTTGTGGGAATTAAAAAAAAAATGTCAGGTAAAGTTAATCCAAAAGGGTCAGCGGTTTGTTAAAGCACCCAGAGACAGTGGCCTTCACTTTGGTACATAAAACCACGACGAATACAGTCTTATCTTCAAGTCTGGGCTCTATGAGACAGTGCTTTCCTGTAAGCATGGCTATTGTTTACAACATTTGCTTCCTTTCTGTTTCCTCCTTGAATGTGTCCCAGACACCTAAACGTTTATTTGTGGTAATTTTAATGCTTTATCACCTGGTTCCATGAAGTTTAAAATCTCTCTATTGAGAAGTCAGCTTTTATTTTTTTACTGATAGTTTGGGTTGGAAGGGACCTTTAAAGGTCAGCTAGTCCAACCCCCCTGCAAGGAGCAGGGAAATGATGGTGGTTTCTCTGGAAGACAGCTCATTTCTGACCATGGAACCAACATTGCTGAAAAGGATGTGAACTTTTTAGAATAAAGCCTGCCTAAAGATTTCTCTAAGCCTTTAGAGGTACCTGCTGTCGAGTGTACAGCTAGGATGACATGAGCAAGTGAGTTAAAAACGTATTTATGAATATTGCGTCTGAGCCCTAACTAGAAACTTTGTCAGCTGGTTTCTCCTGAGCATTGCATGAAGATTCATTTCGCCTAACTTTGGTCACCCAGAAGCTGATTGCTTAAATCTGAGCCGCACACGAGGTTTCTTTATAGCTGATGCAGAAGGAGAGGCGCCTCGAGGGCATAGCCAAGCCAGCTTCAAATGCCTGGCTGGAGGTGTCGGCCTTTCTCCGGGAGTGACAGCGGAGCCTGGACAACTGCGTCCTCATCGGGGGGCTGACAGATGAGATGAGCCCCGGCCTGGCTACGCAGTCAGTAGGCAAAGGGGAGCCAAGATTTGGCATGTGGTGGCGGTGTGGTTTTATTTCTGTTCCTGGCTTTTAATTGTTAGGATTATCTTCTAGCTCATCGTTCATGCGGGACGTCGTTGCGCGGCTGGCAGACCTGATTGACAAGGGCCTGATGCACGAAACGTGGCAGCTCCAGAGCTGGGGGCGCGTTAGCTCTTCTGCCAGGGATGATCCTGCAGCAGTGAGAGCGCTTGCACGGCTGCTGACAAGCAAAATATTTTGTCAGCAGCTGCACTGCTTCTGCCTACAGTCCTCCTCCCCCCCCTCTGCTTCAGCATTTACATCATATCTCTGGAAACCAGAGCACAAATAGCTCTGTGAAGTGGGCAGAATTACCACACGCAGCACGTGCTTAATCATCTATCAGGAGATATCCGTTCTGTCAGTAGCTTTCATTTTCTCTTAATAAAAAGGAATAATGTTTTTTTCTCTTTCTAGTCATGGATTATTGCCGTAATCTTCTCTGGAAGGCAAGAATACCTGTCTGCAGAACTGGAGCTGCCTTTATAGAGCTCTGCCCCCATGTGCCATGAGGCTGCGTGGAGGAGAGTCTGTTCGTGTTCATCTTCCAAGGGAAAGCACGCGTGGAGGCAAGGGCAAATGCCGGGCTGAGGGAACAGCTGGGCAGCGCTCTGGGGAGTCACTGGCATGAAGAGGTTAATGCTGATGAGTCTGGAGGGACACCAGCTCCCTCCTGTGCCCTGTAAGGGGAACCCTATTTCTGGAGCGCCGCAGTTTCCCTTTGTGCCCTGTGGTGCTTTTGTCCTCTCAGCCTGGGCATGGCCTGGACTCCTTGAGGCAGCCAGGCTTTCTCAGTTTCCTCCGCAGCACAGGTTCCTTTGGGATGCTTCCAGTGTTCCCATCACCTCCTCGCCATGTTACCATGTGTTTAGGGGCACCCTGAGGCCACGATGGCCGTTGAAGATCGTCAGTGCAGCTGCAGGGAGTTGTCTCAGCGGGACAGCTCGGGAGCAAAGCAGACCAAAGGTTTTCCAACCCAGGCTTACGTTTGCTACCTCTCTGGGTTTGGCCAGCGCAAATGTTTGCACAGTTACGTTGTAAACGAAGTCACTGAAATGGTACTCCTGCACATAATCCTCACAAAAGGCTATTGTTGTTTGTTTCATTTCAGTGCTCGGTTGATGGTGTGCTGCAGTGTGTCATTTGACCAGGAACCTTTGAAAAAGGTGCCAAATGTGTCCTAAGTATAAACACTGAAGTAATGTGAACGGTTGGACAGGGATGGAGGTGGGGAAGAGAGGAGCCTTGACCATGTGCTACTGGAAAGTCCTTCTCTTTCTCCTGCAGAAAGGTCTGGCTGCCAGCCTTAGCAACAGTGCTAGGGAGCTTGGTGGTCACCGCATTTGACTCGGAGCCGATACCTGGTTGGGGAAGGGAAGTGTGAAGGCAAACTGGAAGGAAGATGCTTGGGTCATAAGGGAAGTCTGTGGTGAAAAGATATGGCTTCAATCCTCAGATGAAACTAGATGTTACTGTGTTGGCTGCCGGGAGACTGTTAACGTGCGGCTCTGGCGAGGTCAGGCGTGTGATTATTTAAGGATATCAGCGCGTGTTTAATCCCCTCGGGGCTTATCGGCTCGTGTTCAGTGCTGCTGTTGATTGCTTCTTCAGACAAATAGCTATAATATTCCACCAGTACCTGTGAGGAGCAAACACTTCTAAAATGGAAAATCACTCTTCCCCTTCGGTCTGCGCTGAACTTCATAAAACTATTTAAACAACAATTTAATGTTCTTTCTATAATTTAAACCTGCCCAGAGCGTCTGAAGGCGCTTCCTTTTAGAAGAAGAGGTTGTTCCAACATGAAAGAACAAAATAATAGCTATTCCAGAGTGTCTGAAAAGTACAAGAAGTTCTCAGCTCGGCAGTAGCACTGCTCAGCCCTTTCCAAGAGGTAGATGGGTTGGAGGGGGTTTGATCGCTGTTTAACTCCGCTGCCCTGGCTTTTCACGGCTTTGCTGTTTGAAAGCTGAGACTGCTAGAATTACTAATTGCACCGGTGTTGCAAACGGCGATGCCGCTGCTGCCAGAAAGTTATTGCAGCTTTCTAAACCACATTTCCAGGGAGCAACCCGTCGTTCTTTTGCTCCCTATATAATTATGGCTGTAAGTATCCTGCTTCCTTTTGTGTGCTACTGGCAGCGATCGCATTAACGAGGGAGCGTTAATGACGGAGCAGCAGTCTGCAAACTTGAACTCCATGCGGAGTTCACCGCACCATTTTCCTCTCCGCCATTGAAGTACTGACTTCTTCTGACTTGCTTTTAGATATTTAAAATGTCTGTCAATAGGTTTTTTTTTCTTCAAGTAAGGCTTTTACCCCGGAGCTTTTCAAGATAAGGAGCAGTGCTGTAAGTGCCCTTAGTCAGAGTTTGTTTGCACAGTGCTTGGGAGGCCTCTGGAAATTGTTGAAGTGGAAATATTAACTACAGTAAGTTGGAAATCCAAAGGCTCTTTTTTTTTTTTTTTTTTTTTTTCCCCCCTGCAGAAAAGCTTTAAATTAAAATTCAAAAGCCTCATGGAGCTTTTCTGTTCTTGTTCAAAACAGGATTCGCCAGTGT